>JABFEB020000002.1:7569161-7584228 GCA_019775895.2 Stomatorhinus ivindoensis | reverse complement strand
ATACAACCCCCCCCCCCCCCAATAATCATGTTTCCCCCGTAATGAGTGGAGACCTCAACCCCTCCAATATTACAACCAAAGTTACGCCCTTGACTGTAGGTAGCTGCTTGACCAATAAACAAAACTAGCTTGACATTTTAGCAGGTTTTCGTACTCATGAACTGATCAAATCCAAACTCAAACATACCAAAATAAATCAACTGTTTTATTTTAAGGCAAAATTTTAGTAATCCTAGCCTGTCTATGACAGTAACATTTGTTAACAGCAAAGTTAGTGGTAGTGAATGTGATGTGACGTTCTATACAACCTAACAATTGGTATATAATTTAGTATAGTAAGTTCCTGTGAAACTCCCTTGACTATGAGTTCTATACCAACTGAACCTCGTAGAAATTACTGCATTTAGTAACAGTGTATTAACCATCATGAATCTTTTAACAAATTACTGACTGAAAATCCATTACTGTTTTGCTGGGAGTTCAATTCTCTATGCAGAATTGTTTCTGAATCCACTTTATAATCAGTCGGACATACTAGTATGAAGCAGTCAGACAGGCTACTGCCTAGACCAGGTTTACTAACACTTGAATCAGTCTTGCAAATTAAGTTCAAATGTTAGCATTCAGATCTGAGTAAAATTCTTTGGAAGCCTCATGAAATATCAGTTATTTTGTTTGCAAGATACCATGAATGGGTTGATTGGGGATTTACTTTTCTTTTAACATTTTTGCAGAATATTGTGTCAGAAGGGATTTTCATACCATTCACAAGCAGATCCTCTTAGAAAATGTTTAAATACTTCAAAAATAAATATATGACTGACATAAGATCCTGAAAAGAGAATACACATTAGAACCAAATCTAGGGTTTTAACACTACATCTACATTGTTGATGACATTTCATAACAACATAGATGAGCTTTTAAGGAGAGAAATGGCACTGAATAAATCATCGTCAGCTCTTCAGAAACTCAGCTTGACGGTTGTACTTTTTTCAGAAAAGACGGACTTTCTATCACTTACATAATCTAATACATTATTGAAGCATAATGTTGAGTTAAAGTCAAATGTTTCATAATGTAAGGACAGCAGGACTGCATCAGAATCACACAGGAGAATCAGCAATGAGAAGGTTTTCCTTTAAAGGGCTACCATTGCAACTGAAGATATTATATAGGCCCCTTAGTCACAGTGAAGGGCAATCATAATTCTTTAGCATACATAGATATTTTAGTCAGTTGTGGGCTTTAGACTTTGTTGCTCCATGCTGGAGAAGGCCCTGTTCCAGTATGACTGTGTCCTACTCCATAAAGCGAGGTGCATAAATCCCTGATTAGGTTAAATTTGTGCGGAAGAACTGGACTGACCTGCACAGAACCCTGCTCACAATCCCACTGAACAATTTGGCATGAATCGGAATGCCATTTGCAACCCAGGCTTTCTTGCCTGACATTAGTGCCAAAATATCCGAAATCTAGTGGAAGGCCTTCCCAGAACAGTGGAGGCTGACATAGAGCACAGGGGGGAACACGATCCATGTCTGTAATAGTTAAGTATTTTATGGAATATGAAACACTACAGCCATTTTATCATTCTAATACATCACAGCAGGTTAGGAAACAACAGGCTAACAGGCCACAATGAATTGGAAAAGAAACACATTTAAGTTAAAAATGTATTTGGTATTGCTATTTAAGACATAGCTCCATGATTTGCAACAGAGGAATTCAAGATAATTTGCTTTATTTTGTACTTTCAACTGTTTCCATAACAACAAGCTACACAAACAACACTTGGAAAAATAGTAACAGCCTAACATCATCAAAGAGATCCTGCTATTTGTATAGGTTCACTGCCTCCTCGGCAGAGCAGATTTTGTAGAAATTGTCTCTCTCTGACTCACAGCAGGCATGCCACAGTACAAACTCACCTTATCATTGTTTTTATATTTATAAAAGCTTTCTCTCATACCACAAGAAAAATGCTTGATACTTAAGCCTTGGGAAATTGCTGAAACAAACATCAACTTATTGACTGTGTTCATTTTGAAGGTATCTAACACACACTTGTGCATATATTGTGAATAATATGACTTCATTGTAACATACGATGATTTTATGATGTACTTTTAAGCTGCCAATTCAGAATATACATGTAGCGTGACCATTTAAAAATGTTTCTCATATTGTATAAATGTTCTTCATGACAGAAAATAGATCAATGGTCTTAGTAATTTTTTGAGAAATGAATGAAGAGAAAACCTTCAAAGACATTTTTTTGGGGAAAGGAACAATATTAAACTAGAAAAAAGAAGTCTGAACAAATTTCATATTGTCTTGAAAAAGCTAGCTACCGTATGTAAAGGTTTCATAACTTTGTTGAGGGAACATTGACCAATTATGCAAAATTTAGGGATCATAGGGGATATAGATTATTAAAAATATGGTCTCACATAAAGTGTTACCCAAGGAACAGAATGTTATAAGCCCAGGTAAAATAAGAGCTGGATCAGAAATCTTAATCTCTTCGCCATCTACAGATGGAATGAACTTAAATATCACCTGATTTCACGCGAGTTGTCCCACAGCAGAAATTTCCATTCTCTCCCATGCATCACATTTATATATCGAATAATGCATGCAAACATTTAAACAAGATTTATAGTCACCTTACAAAATACACAAAACATTAGCCAATTACATCTAAAATGACATCCACTGGACAGTTTGCAAGCCAAAAGGCTGTATTTGCATAATAGGTAATGGTTTACATTAACTGCACCTTCATAAAGCTTTTATATTGCTATTGCATTCAAAAACGTTCAGTGCACCTTCATAATGTATTCATTAAGTATTTATAAAACATTTATAAAAATCATGTACTGTATGTATACCTTAACATCTTATCATTCCCTACCAGCTGTAATATACATTAATAACAAGCATTATATAATAAAAACAAATGCTATAATTGTATAATCATGTAATGTGTGTTATTAATGTAAATTAAAGCTGTTAAGTGATGTTAGGATGATAAGGTGTTACTTGCATGCTGCTTATGAATGTTCTATGAATGCATTATGACGGTGCACTGAATGTTCTATGAATGTATTATGAAGGTGCACTGAATGTTCTATGAATGCATTATGAAGGTGCGCTGAATGTTCTATGAATGCATTATGAAGGTGCGCTGAATGTTCTATGAAAGCATAATGAAGGTGCACTGAATGTTCTATGAATGCATAATGAAGGTGCACTGAATGTTCTATGAATGCATAATGAATGCATTATGAAGATGCATTGAATGTTCTATGAATGCAGTATGAAGGTGCACTGAATGTTCTATGAATGTATAATAAATGCATTATGAAGGTGCACCGAATGTTCTATGAATGCATTATGAAGGTGCACCGAATGTTCTATGAATGTATTATGAAGGTGCATTGAATGTTCTATGAATACATAATGAATACTGAATAATATTAGTGCAGTTCATCATTGGAATGACATTAAAGCACCAGTCTGAAAAAAAAAGATCTTTCAACTAAACCCACAAAATACCTGCAATGCAAACATTTTGTTTTCAATAACTGACTACAAGACTTATCACTAAGAACCAGCTGGAATGTTATGCTTGATGGTTTTTTGTAATTGGTTGTGTATTTCTGATAAAGGTTTTAGTTTAATAACAAAACTTTATTCGTGCTGGTGATTTCGTGCATAAAAGTATTAAATAATTGCCGCTCAAAGAGCAGTATACTCATCAAAATGTTTGTTGGGTTTTCATCTTTTTACTTTTTATATACAAGAGTAATACTGTCATTGTTATTTAGATAAAAATATATTCATCCACATTTTTTTCCAGTCAGCATTTGAAACATATTGTTTTTACCTTGGGTATTGTCACGCCAATCATAAACATTGAAGTTTTACTAATATTACTATAATGATGAGAGAGGATTCAGTTGTAGATGGGGAAGAGTTATTTCCAAACTAGAATCCAAAGTTTAGTACCAAACATCTTATGACAGGCAAAGGGTACACACACACACACAGACAAACACAGAGAGACAAAGGGTACACACACATACAGACAAAGGGTACACACACACACACACACACACAGACAAAGGGTACACACACACACACACACAAAGGGTACACACACAGAGAGACAAAGGGTACATATACACACAGAGACAAACGGTACACACACACACAGACAAAGGGTACACACACACAGACAAAGGGTACACACACATGCAGGCAAAGGGTACACACACACACAGACAAAGGGTACACACACACACAAAGGGTACACACACACAGAGACAAAGGGTACACACACACACAGACAAAGGGTACACACACAGACAAAGGGTACACACACACACACAGACAAACACACAAATATATATTTGCTTCCCCGATTCTCCACCGTTCCTCCCGATTTAACACTTCTCCTGATGAACACTTGATTTTCCACTGTTATTTTCCACTGTTATAATTGTAAGAATCGACCCCCCCACCCACCCCATGCACTACCTGCTCGACAAAACCGCCCTGTTTTTCACAGCCAAATGCAAGTAAGTATGTTGTTAATGAGAGACTCTTAATAGTATGGACACCCACACTAATTCTCATTCTCTACGAGAACGAACTGGGCACTGCAGTCCTATTTAAATATGAAAAAAAAACATTTTTAAGCAAATCACAAAATAGTAAACAAAACATAATGTGAGCAAACTAAATTTTGAGAATTTTTTTTCATATGATTAATGGGGGGTATTAGGCATCAAGAATAATGAAACAAATATAAGCGATTATGAATGAATCACAATTCTTGATGCATTTCTGTGTCTTATGTTGGAGACAAGAGTAGTTCTTCAGCTATAAACTTCCTGGGTTTCCAAGCTCAGTAGATTTGCACCCATGGCTTTTGCTTTGTGCAGGTCTCCCAAACACGTTACTTACATGAATTTCTGTCATACTTCATAGTGCATGACTGAGTGTGTGTATGTGTGTGTGTGTGTGTGTCACCAAGGGTGACTCCCTGCCTGCTGTGCTTCTTGTATTGGACATGTGGTCATGGAAATTGGATGGAGGGGTTCTGTGTGTCCCACATTGGGGGGGGGGGGGCATTACCAACATTGGGTCTTATTAGGGAATAAATGGTCATACAAAGAGACCTAGCTGACTAATAATTAGAGGCATCTGCTAACGGCGCACATTTTAACTTACTGGCTTTCCACGATCCCACTGCTGCCCCCTACTGTCCAGGAGGTGAATACTGAAAGTGCACTGCCAGATAATCACATTGGCATAACGGCTACCTAACAATATCATTTTAGGAAAAATTATGATAATCCCATAAGCAAACAAAATAAATCACATTTTCACCATTGTGGCCATGCATTAATGGGCGTCACATCCTCAAGACCTTTAACGTGTCAACATACTGTATGTTAAAGCATCTTATCATCCTACTCTAAAATGGCTCAATTCCGATACATCCTTCTTCACCAGAATGATTCCATGTAAGTAAAAAACAAAACTCGCTTTAGCTGGACATGCACAGGAGCTTCGGTAAAACATTTTTATGTTGGGAAATAATCCATCATTTTGGAAATTTATTTACCAGGGTAAACACCACCTCCTCCCAGAGTAACACTGGAGTAACTGATATTACCCATAGAGGAATAAATAAAAGCTACAGACTTTGTCTATGGAAGAAAAAAAGAATATACTGCATTATAAATATCATGCCATGCAGACTATATATATATATATATAAATGCAAACATAATAACCATGACCACTAATTGCCTTGGGGAAAAAGCAGATTATCAGAGCATTAAGAATTTCCCCCTGCAGAATATTATGTGCTACAGTGGCTTTCAAAGAGAAACATTTCCATATGTTTATGACAATAGCCAGGTGCTAACAGCACTACTGCGTATAACAAGGGCACCCTGAAGAAGGACTCCTGATATTACTCACAACACTACAGGGTCAGTTCCCCCATAATGATCCATCTTGACGAATGACGAACAAGATAAGGAACAACGTCGGTAAAGAAAGAGTGAGATTCACAAAAATTCTCCCAAAGCCCTCAGTTATTCCAAAATTGACAAAGAAAGAGAAGCGCTTTGTTGGTTCCCAGCCTCCACGTAAGAAAATCACACATATTTCATTGTAATTATATATATGTCGATATCAGGAACATCGATACCACATATTTCAATGTTATGTTATATGATAGTCAAACCAGACACACATCCATCCATTTTCCAAACCGCTTATCCCTCCGGGTCGCTGGGGCTCCGGAGCCCATCCTGGAAGCTACGGGCACGAGGCGGGGAACCACCCCGGACGGGGGGCCAGCCCTCAAACCAGACACATGGAAATGTAAAAAAATAAAAACACACGAAAGCAGCCAAAATTTAGACCAAAATAAATTAACCCATTTGTTGAAAATATAAAAATGTGACATTGCTTCCTCGTAAAAGAAAGAAAAAAGCAGCGATAGAAAAAGCAAGTAGCTTCTCAAAAGAAGCATTAAAACAGCTGATTGAAGAGCAGGCCGTTGTAATAAAATAATCACTGTGATGTTGTGCAACATAGCATACAACAAAAACAGTATAGCAGCATTAAGGGGGACATCGTAACACTCCCAATGCACCAGAATGATGCCTGTCACATGTCTTGAACATGCTCTACAGCAGTGTATAGTCTTTGGTGTTGGTGTTATGCCTGTCCTCAGCCACAGTTTGGGGATTCAACACTGGAATCAGCAGGTATTAGCTAAGAAGTTGCCTGATGCCTCCTAATAACCAGCCAGCAGCAAATGCACCATCCTATGCCATCTGACACACTGCAAAGCTGGACCAGATATAAGCATCATGTGGACTCCCTGGCCACATTGGAACTACGTCTGTAAAACGCCCTTGATTGTTGCAAATCACCTGGACATTTAGGCCTAAGTGCCAAGAACTCTTTTCGACAGGTACAGATGGGATTCAAGCGCCCGCAAGTATGAATATGGTTGAGCATTACATCCACTGCACATAAAAAATCTGCAATGAGATGAAATCCAATTTTACTGTCATACAAGGCATACTCTCCTGCAGGAGTAATCAGTGCATGCACAGATACAGACGCAGTGTGTCGATAACAGGAACGTCGATCCTTCAGAACAGGAGAGTCCTCTCCTGCAGGAACATGTATGTTGTTGTGTGAACAATACAACAGAAATGTCATCAGTGCATGCACAGATATGTATCTTACGCAAGCCTATGTGCATCAGCAGTGATCCACTAGCGATGTAGAAACAGAGAGCTGTCAGAATCTGCAGTGGACTAAATTCTAGTATGTATCTCTTTTCAATTTATCTTGCACCACACCAATGATGCTCATTATTTTACCCCAGGCCAGCCTGTATTTCTCTATCAATTGTTCATTACTGAGATGGTCAAAAGGGTTCTGTCCACGTGCAAAACAGCATTCAATGCACAATTCTCAGCCATTTTTGGTCATCAGGTGTGATTCACCTTCCCAATTTGAAGGATGTGACTAAACACATAGTATGTTTTATTGGTTAGCTCATAATGTACCAGGGTCGTTTAGAATTTATGAATTGTGCCCTATTCCATTCATGAACTGGAATTTACTTTCTGGGTGGTTGATGTATATATTAACCTTATATAAGTACTAGTGATCGAGTGTATGATTTGTATGATTGTATGATTGTAAGATAAAAATAGTATAATTGTTTTAGCCTATTGTAACAATGTGGCTCTGGTTTATGTTAGTCCTCTAAGTGATCTTCCATGGGCAAAAATTTATTTTATTTGTATTTTAACTGTTTACATGTGTTAGCATTTATGAGGACCCTGCAGTAGCTTTTCATGCTAGTGTCGCTTGATTGTCAGACGGATAAGGTTATGACAGGGTTTCTTTCATTATAAATAACAGCAATGGACACTTTTAGGGCAGGTGCTCATACGAGATGGTGACAGGTATTTTTTGCCACCATACATTTTTGTGATTGCAGTGTTGGGATTCAGTGTACATAGTTTATGTTTACATGCTGCATAATTCATATAGAAAGATTAAGCTATTTCGTTACAACTGCACCTACTCTATGTATATAAATTTATGTGAAATCAATTCCATTTTTATTCTATTTCCTTATATTTAAATTCAAATTATGATTCTGCACCCTGTTTTCAACTAATTTTATTAATTGAATTTGAATTTCAAGGTCATTCTCAATTCTATTTTGAACAGTGTACAATCCTGTTATGTACTCAAATTGCATACAGATGTTAAAACAATGAGTCTTGTCTGTGACCATTTATAGCCTACATTATAGTTTTGTATTGCAACATACTTTTTCTTACTATAACACCTTAATCATCTTATTACATTGTATAAAATATAGCGTCAAAATTGTGTGTTTTTGTGATCGATTTTGGGTAATCTCAGTGTCTCCGTGACAGGACAGCATGCAAAAGTTCAAATAAATAATGAAATAGAAAATGACAAGTGGGTCGCAGCACCTGTATAATCGCGAGAAATATTACGAACTACTTCACTTACCAATCAACCGCTAATTAATGGTTGATCTTAAGTGCTAGATAATGATCTACTTAGTGCTACGAAGCTGGAAACTCACCCCAGATAAGTGGTATCAGTTCAGCTGGAAATTACAGAATAATGCAATGTCAGCTGGAAGAAAAGTCTTAGTCTCTTAGCAACATCAGTACATCCTGAGACAACTAAAGCTTCATTTAAAAGTCAGTTATAGAAATATGAATCCTAGAATACAAAAGAAGTGTTTGAGGATGGTTGTCCAAGTTGCGGAATGACCATCCTTCTTGTCTACTAAAAGACGCATGGCACTAGTGGCGTCCTTCAAATGAAGGCTGCAGGGTATTTATTCTGATAAAAATAGCTTTTGTTTAACAGTACAACCAGTGGAGAAGGATACACTACAGTTCTATTTATTGCCTTCATTGTGACTGCAGAAGTAAAGTAACATTTATACTCTACCTCATATATGTTTCACACTACACTAGTTTCTGTTTCTGCCCCTTGCATCAGTACCCTCCTTGTCACGGAGCATTTACCCTCGCAGTCAATCAGCAGCTTATGACATCAGGTTACGACCCTATTGTGTAGCACCTCCTGCACGAACAGGGCACTGCGTGCCAAATCTTGAGAATAACACCAAATTCCTTTCCTGCAATTCGTTATGCAGACTCTGCTGTATCACTCTCAGAAGGTACCACATGAAACTGAATCAAATTTAATAAATTAAAATGAAGATTGGGACTTCTTTTTAAGTTGTGAATTAATTAAACGAGACCGTACAAACAATTAATTGTGTATGATTGGCATAAAATCTAATCCTTTGATGTATGTATTCTATGAAAAAATTATGTTGACTACTAGAATGATATTTTCTGTTTGTTCAGCTCTGTTGCAAGAGAAGGCAATTTGCCAAGATAATGAAGTCGCTAGCATCAAGCAGGTTTAATTACTGCATAGTGCGAGAAGACTAAAGTTAGTCACAGAGCGAGAGAGAGAGAGAGAGAAAGAGAGAGAGAGGGAGAGCTGCCCAACATCTCTGTCTCAACAAATGCTGATTACACGGTCACTAGGAAAAGCTACAATCAAATATCTCACTTGTCCTAGATGCTCATGGGCCATCTCTAAAACGACAGATTGTGTTTTCATTTGTTTCTTTTCTAATTCTAGAGTCTTTGGTGTATTGCTTAACACACCATGACCCATTTTCAATGAAGCCTCGTTTAGTTGTGGTAACTCTTTGTTTTTCTTCCCAGCAGACTGCTTAATGACAAATTAATTGCAGTTTTAGAACAAGACGATATTTAACTTTTTCCTCTCTTTTACAACTTTAAAAGCCTTGCGGTAGTTTGTGTCCTGACCTAGAGTGTCCTTTGACCAACCTGCTTATTCTTGTATAAAATGTTTCAGTGGAACAAACAGAAAATTGTCCTTATATCCATCTTCACACTCTACTCTTACTATTAAGAAAAAAGTTTTTTTATTAAGAAAAAACACGTATATCATACATATTGGTTCATAGGGGTGGAACGAAATAATTATTAGAACATTAGAACATAAGAACTATACAAACGAGAGGAGGCCATTTGGCCCATCAAGCTCGCTTTTTATTGCTATTTGCAGTTGTAGTTCCGAAGTAGTATGTTTTTTTACAAGTCAGTAGGCAAGTGTTCAGTTTTTACTTATTCCTCATCTAAATTACTCGCCCTAGGGAAGAAAAAATGGGCAAGCTTACTTTCCAGCCCTGTTGGATCATATGACTTTAAATGATAGTTTGAGTTTAGTAAGTTTTAAAAGTTTGATATTTCATCTTCGACTGGGGAATGCAAGTTTCAAATGATATATTCTTAATTAGTTTTAAGCATCAAGCAAGTTGGCATAAATGTTTGCTCTCCATTCCTAGGCGTTCCTGTTATATACAAGGGGTAACTTCGGTATGACACAGCACCTTGAAAATTGACTCAGCATTTTTCTAGTCACATATTACTTATATATTCAAGTTCATAAAAGATCCAAACTTCACTCTATAATAAAAATTCTTCCTGAAAATCCTCTTTTTACATAAACCTGAACAAGGGCAGACAAAACCCTCTCTGAGGACACAGAATTAAATGAAATGTGTTTAATGGGCTGATGAAATATTAACCACCTGCTTTTATCTGCTAGATCCTTCCTTTAAATGAAAAAGAAGAAATCAAAGCAACCAAATAATGACTAGAATGCTTTGCTGAAATATATGCTAGCTAGCAGACAAATCATTTCAAAATAAATTCAGTTTTCGCTGTTATACCGAAACTGAGGTTTGTACCAAAGTGTGAATTTTATGTACTGTTAAGCCGCTTTTCCAGAACCATTTTAAATGTATATCAAACCTTTTTGCAGGCCATAAAATTGTGCTGCAAACCTTGAATTTTACATATGTGTTCGAAGTCTAATATTTTATATATGCTGCAAAAATTAGCCCGAATATTACAGGGTTAACCTAGAGCTTGTCATATCTGTAAGTATGTGTCCAGTGCAATAATAAAAGCGTCAATATTATGTGTTTTCAAGGACGTTCAGTGCTTCATCTTCTTTCATATAAAAATACTTATTTTCCATGCTGTGTTGCCATTCTACTGTTTTTGGCTTTTATATCGAGAAGCTGTGCTTCTTTTCTGTCTGCATTGTTTTTTTACATTTTCATGTGCATTAGCAAAGCAATCAAAAGCAGTAGCTTTTAAAGTAATCAAAACCAGTCGCCTACTTCATCACTCTTACGATACTGTCATGGTGTGACAATGCCGTTGCCAAGACCTGTAATCCATTTCTGCTCCTGCCGATTGACAAGAGGCTATACTTCTACTTCAGTGCCTTGGATATTGGCTGGCAAAATTTCAGCACCCCTGTCGTGGACCAACAGTTAAGCACCTGGGACAAAGCAACACCTTAAATTCTAGCTGACTGGGGGGGGCACTAATTTCTCCAGCTGGCTCTGTTTCCCTAATGGCTTGAAGAAGGAAACACTGGCGACTTGCGCACAACAAAAGAGGCAAGTGCCAGATTACTGTCCAAACCCAGGATGTAGCAATGCTAAGCTCTGAATAGCCCATCTAACAGTCGGTAGCCATATATTAGCTATTTCTGAGGCCGTCTTCATGTCTCCGGCACAGCGGGCCTTGGAATGCTGAAACCTGCCTCCTAATCACCCCCCTGCCCCAATCCTCATTATATTTTCAGATGGTTTCTAAGAAACTTTGCCTGGATGGGATGCTTACAACCATTACAACCATGCCAACCATGTTGCCTGTGTGCTTCTGTGCCTTCCCCATATGATACTACTGAATTTCACATTCTGGGGATTATTTTTACTTCATATGATAGAGACGAGTGCATTTGATTCATTATATCTCTCTATGCGGACGGCATGGTGGTGTAGTGGTTAGCACTGTTGCCTCACACCACTGAGACCTAGGTTCGAGTCCCCACCTAGGTTCCATGTGTGTGGAGTTTGCATGTTCTCCCTGTGCCGTCGTGGGGTTTCCTCTGGGTACTCCGGTTTCCCCTCACAGTCTAAAGACATGCTGCGGCTGATTGGAGTTGCTAAATTGCCCGTAGGTGTGGATGGTGTGTGAGTGTGCCCTGCGATGGGCTGGCCCCCTGTCCAGGGTTGTTCCCTGCCTCGTGCCTGTTGCTTCCAGGTAGGCTCTGGACCCCCTGCGACCCAGTAGGATAAGCAGGAATAGAAAATGGATGGATGGATATCTCTCTATGCTGCTATTGACCATTTCACAAAACACAACCTGACAAGATAGCAGTCCAACAGAGTACAAAAAAATCTCTCTTATTAATTGCAATTTACAAACACCTAAAGCCACATAAATGGCCACTCTTTTGACTATGAGAAGAAAAACCTGAAAAACAGAGGGTGCATGTAATTCTGCACATAGATTGGGAAAATTAACTCCTGTGCCTTGAAATATGAGACCACAGTTCTGTAATAGAACTTGTATAAAGAAAGATCTTTATACAGATAGTACCCAGTTTTTTTCCTTATGATCTTTCCCAGTGATTTGTACATTGATGATCAGTGATCTATTTAAAAGGTGTTGCATTGATTCTCTACAGATGTTTGTGGTTTTTAAAAGCAAATGTCTCCATCTGGTAGATAAACCCAGATGGGGAAGAAAGATCCCACAACAGATCTAGTAAACTCTTCTTTTTGCACGCAAGACTGCCAAAATATTCAAACATCATCTCATCAACAGACAAATTCTGCTCAAATAATACTGTGTTCATACTGTTCAGCTCCTGAAAAAGTTGACAAGCCTTAAAAAAAGCATCACCTCTAAGTTTTCTATCGTTCACCAAATATATGACGACCATGATTCAAAATACCTGTTCCTTTGCCTAATTTATTTCAATTTTGTTTGCAATATCTACTTCTGGAAATTATATGAGACGTTAAGGATACAATTTTCATAATTGTTCCCCATGACTCATGTTGAGTAAGGTTAACAATGAGTGTTATGAAATTAAATATCAAAGAAATTGAAATGTGTTCATGTTTGGTCTCAAAGTGCAGTGTGGTTAACACCTGTACTATGTAGAGCCTGCAGGTGTTTTACTTTGACTTTTTTGTACTGTATAGAATATGTGTAATTGAATTGTGCTATGTAGCTAAGTAGTCATTTAAGGCAGTGGATCTTTGTGTTTTAGCTTAAAGTGTGATGGATACACAGTGGTATCTCAGTATATGTCCTTAATCCATTCCAGATCCTTGGACTTCTACCAAACATGATGTATACCAAACGATTTTTTTTCCCCCATAAGAAATAAAGGTAAAATAATTCACCCGTTCCCATGAAAAAAAAATAAATCCTATTGTTATTGCCATGTTATACATTGATGGGCTTGTATAAAATAATTTAAACACTACTAAATACTAAAATACATATATACAAAAGAAATTACATGAAATAAATGAAAAGAGAGTTATAGCGCGGGTTGCTCACTGAATGGTAGCAGCGGGCGTACTGACGGTCGCGGGCAGTCGTGACTTTGTCTCGAGAGGTAAACAAGGGTAGCGAGTGGTGTCATGACTGACTGTGACAGATACAAGTTCTCGCACGCGAGTCGTATTCCAAACAGAGGCCATATACCAAGCAAAAATTTTTGCATCCAAACAGGACGTATACCAAGTATACCGCTTCCAAAGTGGATGTATACCGAGGTACCACTGTATATTGTTTCTTCTCAGCAAGTAAATCAATTACTCATTAATTGTTCTTTGCATGAAATTGCTAAATGTATCAAACTCATCGGTGATGGTGACCAGGATTGGTGCAGAATAGAACATTAGTGTAAAAACATTACATATTACAGTCTAATGACTAATCACTTCAGCCATTTACTGCTCCATTATTTTATATATGCCATTCCCTGAACTTAATTGATGAAACAAGCTAGACTTTTGAGTCAAATATCCTGAAACAGTATCAGTCCTTGACCTCACTTGATTCAAACAAGGTTGTTCTATGCATGTCGAGCCTCTGAGTCAAATCAGACAGTTATCCTGGGGTCCTTCATTTGAATTGGAGAAACATGCTGACATTGTGTTATTTTTATCTCCTCTGCAATCCCTAGATCAAACTTGTTTTATACAGTGTCTGTGGATAATGCTTAATGGGCAGAAAGTGAATCCTGTGCAACATCACAGACCAGGATTAATGAGTCTAGTCAAACGTAAGGGAAGACTAGGAGTGGCCTTGTTCTAATGGCCTTCTTATTCTTTAAATGCATGTTCTAAATAAACCTGCACAATATGCTGTTAATTCTGAATCATTTTTTATGGCTAACTGGAGTTTATGATTATGATTATTCTCCATTAGCAACCTGTAAGTCAATTGCCCCTGAACTGCATGTCTGTGCTCGGTGCTTCGGAGGGCTGTATGTGGTGTCACACGGTACCCTCACCTCCGCGCCAAGCAGACGACATCATCCGCCATATTTGAGCGTAGTTTCCCATCTGGTGTGCGGTACTTCATATGTATTCTCTGTGTTTTTACAAATTGGCACCAAAATGGTGGCACAAAGTAAATGCGCAATACTATTAACAATGCTATATTTAATTGATTTTCTTTAGAGCATCATGTAATTTTTAACAAATAAAGTTTATTTTTTGCATTTGGAATAGTCTAGGTAGACAGTTAGGATTAACAAACCTCAGTTATGTTCTAAATTATTCAAATTGTGAGGCATGCTCTGCTGGGGGCATGAAGGAATTACATTTGAGTGGAGAAAAGAGTTGTGTATGTGGTTTGAGGTGGGGGCAGACCTATTTTGAAATTGCAACCTTTAGAAATATTAAAAATAGAGAGACTTGTAGTGTCAAATATTTCCCCAGACTTTGATAAGCTCTGTACAGGAAAACAGACACAACTTTCCCACTGTGCTGCAAGCTAAAGTTTATTTGGGGTCAGTGTGTGTGTGTGTT
>JABFEB020000002.1:7533272-7546212 GCA_019775895.2 Stomatorhinus ivindoensis | reverse complement strand
TCTGCAGTTAAAGCACATCTTGTTCGTTTCATTTGATATCCATTGTGGTGGTGTATAGAGCCAAAAATGTTAGCATTCTGTCGATGTCCCAATATTTATGGACCTGACTGTGTGTGTGTGTGTGTGTATATATAAGCATGCTGTCAGGACTGCTGAAGGCACTACGGGAAGGGAAGCATGGGAGTCCAAGTATGAGGGGCAATCTCGGGGTTTATTTGAGGGAGAATACATAGTCGGGGGCACAGTGTAACATCAGCGACTACAAGACTTTAATGACAAGACTGGGGAAAGACTAATTGGGAAGCACTTAAATACACAGACTCATTTGGACAAGACTAGGAAAGGCTGGTAATCAAGAGGATTTCACACGTGGTTAACGAGGAGGTGTGGCACACAGGAGGAGTGGCGCGATCGGGGTTAATTAGGAGGTGTGGCACACAAGAGGAGCGGCGCGATCGGGACGTGACATGCGCTTGGTCTCATTTGAATGTCTCAGAATGACTAACAGTAATACTGGTACAAGCTTCTCTATTTAAAATACTATATCACTTTAAAAGTTTGCAAATTTAGGTAGGTCATACCATGATGGGAGGCTCAGTTCCCTTGGTGTACAAAGAAGTTTCGCCCCATTGGTAAACTTGCAGCTGATTATCAGGTCAATGTTTGGTTTATTACCCCATCCAATTGGAATGCCAGTCAACGCCTTAAAGACTTAAGACTATTTTCTCTCACTTTGCACATTATATAGACCTTTGGGATGCTTGTACTGGTCACAGCCCAGTTGGATCCT
The DNA here is from genome assembly GCA_019775895.2 of Stomatorhinus ivindoensis. Taxonomy (NCBI): domain Eukaryota; kingdom Metazoa; phylum Chordata; class Actinopteri; order Osteoglossiformes; family Mormyridae; genus Stomatorhinus; species Stomatorhinus ivindoensis. The sequence continues at coordinate 7,545,422 of JABFEB020000002.1, read as the reverse complement.
CTGCAGTTTGCCTACGAGCCACACATGTCGATAATGCTCTGATTGATATGCTACACAGAGCCTGCTCCCACCTGAACAAATTGGCACAAAAGTAAAGATGACGTTCTGTGACTTCTCCAGACTCTGTGAACGAGGCACAAGCTTAGGTCCTGGACCTGGGACTACCTGACCAACAGATGAAAGTTAGCGAAGCTTCAGGATTTCTCGTCGCAAATGGTGGCGATCGACACTGGGGCACCTCAGTGAACCATCCTGTCTCTCTTATTGTTTTCCCTCTACAGGATGAACTTCCAGTATAACACCAGATCTTGTCATCTTTGGAAGTTCTCCTATGACTCATCCATTTTAACATACACCAGCAATGGAAGTGAGTCAGAGCGCAGGAGATTAGTGGAGGAATTTGTCCCGCATTGTCCAGCTACACATCAGCAGGCCAAATCAAACAGTCAGACTTTAGAGGACTACACAGCCACACTATGCTAAAAAGGCCAAAGCTCTTTCCTCGGGTATTTTGCTCAGTGTTTCTTATTGGCTAACATACTTCTTTATGCCGTGATTTACTGGCTGCACTGCGACCATTGGTGGCTCAGCTGGTGGAAAGTGGCTTTATCCCTAATGAGCCTTTGTCCAAATCTGCCCTTGGTAATCAACAGCCCACATGATTTGGAAAGATTTTCAGTGTCTTTTGAAAATTTGTTATATTGTTAAATTGTTACAGAATTCTTGGCTTAGGCAGTTGGGCAAATGCCGTCCATTCAAAGGAGGCACTATGGAGTCCCAAGGGGTGAAAAGGAAAGGGGTGAACATTAAAATGAACTTTTACCATATTCATTTACTAATACTATTTACACTATTATTTCAAAATAATTAAAAGCGTATTAAATAAGCAAATCTAATTAAATAAATGTCCTGACACTTCCCTCCCTTCTGTATCACACACTGTTGGTATCTTTACGTGACTTTAAGTTTCTATATCTGACCTATGCAGGATCCCAGGGGTCTGAAGCCTGTTCTGCAGGCTAGGGGCACAAGGCAGGGAATACCCTAGGATGGGGCAAGACAGGGAATACTGCAGGATGGGGCACAAGGCAGGGAATACCCCAGGAGGCGGCAAGGCAGGGAATACCCCAGGATGGGGCACAAGGCAGGGAATACCCCAGGATGGGGCAAGGCAGGGAATACCCCAGGATGGGGCACAAGGCAGGGAAACCCCAGGATGGGGCAAAAGGCAGGGAATACCCCATGATGGGGCAAAAGGCAGGGAATACCCCAGGTTGGGGCACAAGGCAGGGAATACCACAGGATGGGGCAAGACTGGGAATACCCCAGGATGCGGCACAAGGCAGGGAATACCCCAGGATGGGGCACAAGGCAGGGAATACCCCAGGATGTGGCACAAGGCAGGGAATACCCCAGGAGGGGGCAAGGCAGTGAATACCCCAGAATGGGGCACCAGCGTCTACATTCCTGAAGTATTTTTTTTTTTTTACTTGTAAACCATGTAGAATTTATTGTAGTACATTTTGTGAATCATTTTTGTCCATGCCATTCAACAAATTAAGTTCTATACTAATGGAAAAAAAAACTATCCATCCAAATTACCTAACCACAGCATTATCAATGGATGAAAGGCTGATGTAGAGCAACTGCGAGAGCAAATTAGGGTAGATTTAGATCAGGGCTTCCTAAACTCTAAAATAACTTTGCTAGATACCCCCATTAGGTGGATGAAGCATGCTAATGTGGGCGGGCATACGCATGAATATGCCTGTTCATACACGGACCCTTCGCTCTGAAAACACAAAAGAAAGTAATAGTTTAACTACCATAAATAAACGATTTTATACAGGTTCAGCAATTAAATTATGTTAATCTTATCTAATGAGACGGGTGGGCACTAATGCAAACTGAGCATAAGCCCAGTCTGTGTGTTATTTTGGAGACAGCCAGAGTTCATCCTCCACATTTGCTCTCAATCTGTATTTATTTTTAATGGACATCAGTGCCAGTTTGGCCTTATTGATGCCTGGAGAAACAAACATCCTGGCATCAGAAAATCCACGAATGAAAGCATCAGGAAATGGGTTATTGTAACAACACCACTGGGGAACTGGAGATCCAAATGCTGAAGAATCAAGTATCAAATATTAAAGACAGGAGATGTGGTCAGGTATCCTAGCAGGGGGGGGGGGGGACCCAAAAGCTCACCTTTAGCATGCAGGGGTATAAGCAGGAACGTGTGCAGACACACGGAACATAGCCCATACAGTCACTCCGAGAGGGCGGCTGGAACACACGCTTACAGGGCTTACGGAAGCAGAACCACATAGGGGGACTGGGGAGACTGGGGAGAATGGACACTTTGCTAGTACACAAGTCACTAATACTGCACATTGAGGTAATGGGAAGACTGAGTTTAAATATCCCCAGTCATTAATCAACAGTCAGTTACAGCTGTTGGTGACTACAATGATTAACCAACAATCAGTCGCGACTATCAGTATTCAGGCAAGGAAGACCAGGTGAGGTGGTCTGGGCTTGGTGAGGGATCAGACTCCCCCCTTACAATAACATACAGCCAGGATTGACTCTGTGTGTGTGTGTGTGTGCGTGCAATCAGCCATTCATACAATCAATCACCCAGAAACTACTAACCAGCACTTCCCGTCATTATGCTTCCAGTCAATTCATGTTAAACAACTGGCACTCTTTCTTCACAAAACCATCAACAACAGGCACTTTCACACAACTGGAACCAGAACCTTTTGTAGGAACCTGACTGTAGTTCCTCTGAGGCGGTTGCAAAACCCTTTTTCTCATCCCTACTCCAGACTAGGTACTTTTTGTTCAACCACAAACTACAGTGCAGGCGCCTGCAGCGATAGCTTGCTGATTGGTTTACCACATGCACTGGTATTAACTTGGAAATATAAAAGTAGCGGAGCAAGAGTTGAGCAGATGGAATTAATTTTTATCCATGCATTTTCAGAAACCATGGGGGGTCCAGAGCCTATAGGCACATGACACGTAACAACCTAGGATGGGACAGCAACCCATCACAGAACACACACAGGCAATCTGTCAATGCTGATTATCCTCAGCATGTTATTGGACTGTGGGGGGAAACTGGAGTACCTGGAAAAAAACGCAAAATGAAACAGGGAGAAGATGTAAACTCCACACCGAGAATCCTGGCAGAGATTTGAAACCTGGTTCCAGAGGTGTGAGGTGACAATGCTAACTACTGCACCACTGTGCTGCCTCAAATTATTTTTTTATTCAATTATATTTAAGATGGATACCCATTTCCGGAGGGAGGGATTGGACTGTGCGTCTACCTGGGGGGGTTGCTGGACGGGGTCCCGAGGAGTTTCACTGCGTGGTGGATGCAGAAATGCGCTACATCTGCCCATGTTCCCTGATCTGACCTGACCTCCATATTTCTGAATTGGAAAATTCAGTCGATGACCAATATACTTTTGCTAATTTCGCTGATGCTGGCAGTGAAACTTGCCAACATTTATTACTGGGATCACGTTGCATAGATTCTTATTCTGTAGAAAATAAAAGATTGATCCGCTGGCCAGATGTAATAAAAATGATAAACGTCACAGCTTGGGGTGGCGGTGTAGTTTTGAAATTATGTGTGAAGTGTAGCCAAAGAGCTTTTTGCGTCTCCCAGGCTTATTTAATATTAAGGACCCAGGTCATGTTGTGTAGTGTGAAAGCGACACACACGAGTGGTCAGGAGCTACTAAAGTTCCACATCATGACAGGCTTGGAACATCTAAATAGGGATCAGGTTCCAAAACTTCAGTTTGAAAGCACCTAATATGAACACCCATCAGGTTCTTCTTTCATCTGGAGAGGAATGTGTTACCAAAGATGCTGATGACCTGCCTCTTCCTACCTGACAGCACAGTGACCACAGACCCAGCTGAGAAAGGAGTACAATAGAGTAGCCAATAGAGTACCGCAGTTGGGGGATGAAGAATGGAGGACCCTGGAGGAGCTCACCACTACCATAAAAGATGGTACCTAGTAAGGCACTCAGTGGAAATAGACTTCCTGCAGTGTTTTGCATGCATTTATAGGGCTTTCTGGGAGTGGAGTTCTGGAAAGTGCTGCCATAATGCATCAGGAATCCCTGCCTGCTTCATGTCACCGGGCTGCCATCTCTTTGCTGTCCAAGAAGGGAGACTTATGTGGCCTTCAAGTCCTACTTGTAAGACCCGACTAGAAAGTAGGATAAATCAAGTAATGTCATGTTAATTATTTAACCTAGCAAATGATTGTTGACTCTGGTTTATCCCTAATGAATGAGTGAAACAGCTGCACAGATAAACTGAGTTAAGAACATCTGTTCAAATAATGTGTGTGTATGTATGTGTGTATTTTATTATTACTCAAGGCATGTCCTTCAATGCAGCAGAATCCCAGATGAATGTGCCCTAAAGATTGGATCAGAATGAACCCTGTTGCTCGTCATGCATCCTCAAAGGTTTCAAAGCCAAATGCGTCTCTCCATGCATCAAAGGAATATTTTTGTTAATGACCTAAGAGGCCTTGGACTCACAGATGACCACCAGCCTGGAGGTCTTGCACACGCTCCTGTCCTTAAAAAAATGCACTAATATTTTTGTGCCATATGGGGAACCAGAATTATTTCTTTGAAATTTCAGATAAGTTTTATGCACCCCAAGGGAAGGCACATAAAATTATTCCAGTACAACTCACCTGATGTTGCATTAACAAGCACAGTAAAAACAAAAAAGAACATTAAGGATAAAAAAAGCATGTCTGTCTGCATGTAAACACACTTAGTATGCAGCTACATGAGAGTTTCTGTTGGTAGCTAGTTACTAGCTAGTCCAGTTTACAACTTAACAGTTAATAGATTAATATACGCAAAACAAAAGAAATCATTTCTTTTGTAATCCCTTGCTTAAACAACAGATAACTAACCAGCTACATATCAAATATTGAGACATTTTTTGATTGTACACTATTCAAGAACGATCTCCTCAAAATTCAACATTCAAAACAATTAAGAGTTTTGCAGTGACACGCTACATAAAATTGACTATTTTAAAAATAATCTGCCTCTCACAGTGGAGATATCTGTTTCCTCCACCAAGATTGTTGTAATGACACGCCCCCAACTCAGGAACTCGGGGCTTAAAGAAGAATTTCCCACTGGTAAATACAACGACAAACAACACATTTAGCTTTGTATTGCACGTTTTCACAACAATGCATCGTCCCAAAGCGTTTTACAGCATCCCCACCCAAAGCCCCCTGTCAGTAAACCAGAGGCGACAATGGCGAGGAAAAACTCCCTAGGAGGAAGAAATCCTGGGAGGGACCAGACTCAAAGGGGAAGCCTATTCTCCTGGGGCTGGCAAGGAAAGTTAAAAAGGAGAGATGGCTAAGTGACAAGTCACACAGTCTAAGTCATAAAATATGAATCACAACTGGGGGGCAGGGAGGTGATGCGAAGCCGGTGTTGGCGCTCCTTCAGATTGCTGGGCAACTTGTACGACTATTTAATGGCGTTTACGTGCTCTCATCTCGTATTCTTGACTTTTCCAACATATCTTGAATGTGGGGTTAGTCCACCGTAGGAACTGGATGCCTGTAGCTCTTCTTTGCACAGTAATATTCTTTAAAAGGTTTTGGCCAACAGACCTGAAGAACACCCTGAACTTTTCATACGCAGGGACGGGTCCTACTGTATGCCAGACAGGCTCATAGTTGACCAATTTGGTCAAATACCAAATAATTACAGGGTAATCACTTCTAGTACTCACACAGAATTCATTCATATCTGTTTGAACTTAAGCTGATGGCATCAATATCTTTGTAAAAAATGTTGTGTAATATAAAGATTCAAAGATTGTTAAAATGTTTCTCTAAGTATCTTCTCTGCAAAGGTGATTTTTGAAAAGAGACGCTTTGCTCATAGAGAAATGGATGCAACGATACATTCCAGAGTGGTTGAAGTGAGCCAACTTACTGACCAGTATCTCCAAGAGAACTAGGAGGGCATAGTAGAGAAGATTGTGGCCAGGTCGTCTAAACGGCAATGGGTGCGACCTCAGCTGACTTACAGGGGGAGAGTACCGGTGGTCAATAATTGGGTGACCTCCGTCTGTGGCATAAGCTGGGGATACTTTCTCTGCCCAGAGGCACTGTGGTGGAAATACAGAAGATCATTGTGCACTTCCGGCCTGGGCAGCACTGTCTTTACCTGCCAGTAGAGGAGGGAGGTCAGGGTCTCAGACATTCAGGTGAAGGTTGTTGCTTTTGGCCTCCAAATTGCACAAAGTCTCCTTTACACCATGAGATTGAGTTGGATAGATACTGCCAGACCACCGAGAATAAGCATGATATAGACATGGATGAACTAACACCTTTCTACAGAACAGTCTTACAGCACTGGCAGGAATTCACAGCTTGAAGAGAAGCCGGTCCCATCCCAGGGATTTGGCTCTTTGAGGAGCTCATTTTATTCAACATTGCCCTGCAGCTCCCCAGTCTTTTATCTCCAAGCTTGAGGACCAGTCTGCAAGGCGAGAATAATCAAGCTTAGTCATCTGCTCAGGACAGCAGCACCAAGACTGGTGGAGCTAACAAGCAATTAGAATGATGGAGACACTGAGGGCAAATACACCTTCCCTTCTCACAGTTTCTCCTGCTCTGGAAGAGTGGCATGGAGAGAAAGAGGGTTTTCTTTCATTCTCCAGACCTTGCCTGGGGCAGTTTGAAACAGTGGGAAGAACAGCACTTTGCCAGATTTGTGTTAAAATCCTGTATCTCCACTACCTAGTGGGGGGTGAGGCCTCCAAATGGATTGCTACCTTTGACCCAGACCAGTGCTTAATTTGTGCCGAAGTTCAGCTCTAGGACATCTGTATCCATAGCAGCTCCCAGGTGCTGTCCGGTGCTCCCCCTCAAATGGTGGAATACGTGCGTGTATATGAACTACACAATTGTACAGTAATGTGCAAAACTCTTAGTCAGTCAAAGGAAATGTTTAAAGGTATTTATCTAAGTAGTAAGGGTACATGTGCTCAGAACAAAAAACCACGAGTTAGCATTTAGAACATATGAAAATTACGAATAACACAACAAAAACGGGCAAGACTTTCCTCCGTTCTCCAGTAATTTACTGATAACTTGTTGGATGGTAAGAGGAGTTTGGTCCTCAGCGGCAGCTCCGCCATTCCAGTTATTTCTTACATTTCACATCCACCTCAATTAATTAACCAATTTAATTAGTCCAGGAAGGTCAGTGAGTCATGCATTAGCTATAAAAGGGGGTGTATGGGTCGAGTCAAAATCGTGTGGGTGTATTGGATGGTTGTTGTAAATGTTGGGGTGACTTCAGGAGAGATTTTCCATAAGTGGCTAAGCTGACACACTCTGACAGGCATATTTTAGTCTTACCCCAACACGAAGATCATTTGAGCATCAATTTGTTAGACTGTCTAGGACTTTTGCACAGTGAAATTTATTTCTAAAATCATTTCTGGCATGTGTATCATGTTTTGATTTTTTGAAATACATCTGTCTAAATTAGTATCTTGTTTTAAAAAGAGAAAAAATGAACCCCATGCACACTGAAAAAAACACTTTTTGCGATTAAAATAGATGAGGTTACATGCCAGATTGTTACAGCAAAAAGGAAGGAAATGTTGAAAAGACAGAGTAATAATTAGATTTTAGTTTCCAAAGTAACCAAGCCATCAGAACCCAAGCAGAACAGGAATGGACCAGAAATCTTGACGGAAGAACAAGCAGAGAGAATGAGGAGAGCAGTGTTTGTGGATGCTAATGCTAATGAGAAGAGCCACAAAAGGGAGCAAGGAAAGCTGATGGAAAGTCGGATGTAAGTAACTGGTGTTGATAGAAAATGTTACATTGTTACATGTTACATTAATAACAGCATATTATCATTGTCAATAATGAATTTGTGCGTATGACATCATTGTGGTCTTTATGAGCTCAAAGTTTACAAGTTAAGCAGTGGTTTAGACCCTTCCCCAAGTGGCAGCTGGTGTTGATTGTACACCCCCCCCCCCCATTAAAAAGAGGATGAGGCCCTCTAATAGAAGACATTATATGGGATAATAGCTATGAAGAGAAACGTGACCCACCTAACTCATGAAAATGATTAAATGTTTGCCCAGTCTGTCAGGAGAATAAAGACTGTTCTGCTCATAGTTCTGTACTGGCCTTTCATTTTTGTTCGGCAATACAAAAGTATCCATAATGAAAACAAGGAAAAACAAAATCAAGACTTGGGGATCACCTGCTTGTGTTGATTGGTATTCTAGTAGTGATGCGAATGGACAGAGAAGTCCCAATTTGTTTTGCCAATTTGATGAGTTTGATTTTCTTTTTTAAATAGCTTTTGCTGAAGAGAATTTCAGGTCAATATTTAAAGTTAAAACAAAGGATGCAATATTTTAGATATTTGTCATGTGCTATTTGGTTACATAGTTTTTGGTCTGGATAGCAAAACAGACACAGGCATTTACTGACGTGGAAAACAGTACAGTAATTCTGGCTCTGAGTTGTTCATAACTAATGCTGGAAAGCTCAAAGACTCTCCTGCATCACTCAAATCAGTAGTGTAGGAACATTTTGGTTTCCCAATAGACTACATCAAAACTACAGAGAAGGGAGTTGATATGACTAAGACTTTGTGTAGGATCTGCTATACTGATCTAGCCTAGGTTGCTGAAGACACATCCAATATGCTAACTCATTTGGGATTACATCATCCGAGTCTGTGTACTGTGCCAGTTAGTCTCTGTAATGCAGAAACTTTAGGCATCAGAGATCCAGACACAGAGCAAACAAAAATCAGATACAAGGACAGGGAAACTGTCCGGGTTGGTGTCCGTCCATCCCCATCCTGTGTGTGTGTCCCCATCTGGCCAGCAGGTGGTGCTGGTCATCCTGTTCCCTCTGGCATGTAACCATAGTCCCTAATGTGTTTTTGTGCCCTGGGCTGTCATAGCTCAATGGTCTCTCAGAAGCTGACACCCTTCCATTTGTGAGTTCAAGGCAGGTCTGAGGTCTGCCCCACCTCTGTTTATTTCTTTTTCAGTTTTATTTTATCCTTTTGCTTTGTCCTTGAATCTGTTTCTCTCTTTCGGTTTACTTTAGCTGTACCCTGTTTTATTTTGCTCTGCTTGTACTTTATGTTCCTAGTTTTTTTTCCTAGTGTTAGACACTGTGTTTGGTAAAATTTCCCTAGTTTCCTGTGTATGTTAATTGTAATGTATTCCACTTGTTTCTTGTTGTCCTCTGCCTGTACTAATTGGTTAATTGTGTTGGTTTGTTCATTTCCCCCGTCAGTCATGGTGACATGTTACTCTCTGTGTGAATGCTACTCTGTGTTTGTTACCCCGCTCTACTGCCCAGTCCTCTTCCCTGTGTTCTTCTTAGTTCCGTAGTTATGTTTATTCTATGTTTTTTTTTAGTTAATTCCTTATCTTTTTCTCTGTTGGTTTTCTGACTCCTCATGGTTCTTTTATTTCTGTCATATGTTCCCAGTGTATGTTTTAGTTCCCCCAGTAAACCCCTGTTGTCTCTTAGAGCTGCAAGTAGATCTTCACCTTCTTCTCCCGCCTGCACCATGCCCTGAATCCATAACAGGAAAAGAGCCGGGGTCAGTAAGTAAAAAGGTCTGTCCTGGGGGTGCGGGGAAAGGCAGGCAGATGTGCAGATGTGAGAAAGCGGAGATATACTTGTACTGAGAGGGTCGTCGGGCAACAGTCACCGGGGATGGGAAGAGGGATTGCAGGCATAGTAGAAAAACAGGAAGATAGTAGACCACTCAGTAATCACACAAGTTAATTTCTCACAGGTCTGGTATACTTGTTACATCGCTTATATACAGTAGCAATAGATAATCAGTGGAATGAAGTGCAGCTGTCAGTGTTGTTGGGGTTTGAGGAGCAAAGGGGATGTGGTGTGGAGCAAGTGGTGGATTCAAGTGGAGCCTTATAGTCTCCCCGAGGCATTTAAGCAAGTCCTGCCAGTAAATTCAAACATGTTCAAACAAAAATAACTAAAGCAATAGGGATGTTTATAGTTACAGATATGTGACCATGCTAGGTAGTAGAGAACACAGGGCTTAGTCCATTATGATTATGACTTGTTGAATTTATATTGATTTCCATCTATTCATTCATTCTCTACTGTTTATCCAGTTCCAGATTATGGGGGTAGCAGTCTTAGCAGGGATGGCCCAACCTCCTTCTCCCCAGTCACCTCCTCTAGCTCTTTCAAGAGAATACCAAGGTGTTCCCAGGCCAGCTGAGAGATTTCATCTCTCCAACATGTCCTAGTCTAGCCTTGGATCGTCTTCTGGTTGGATACGCCTCAATAACTTCCCCGGGGAGGGGGGGGCATCCAGGAGGTATGCTAGATAGATACCCGAACCAACTAGCTCCTTTCGATATGAAGGAGAACAACTCTACTTTGAGTTCCTCCCAAATGTCTGTAGTCCTCACCCTATATCTATGGACACTCTGTGAAGGAAACTCATTTCTGTCGGTTACATTTACAACCTCATTCTTTTGGTCACTACCCAAAGCGCATTTTCACTCAGGGTTGGGATCTACATTGGCTGGCAAGTTGACAGCTTTGCCTTCTGGCTCAGCTCTCTCTTTGCCACCACAGAATGCTACCGCATCCATATAACTGCTGATGCCGCACGGATCTGCCTGTCCATCTCCTGCTCCCTTCTTCCCTCACTTGTGAACAAGACCCCAAGATATATAGACTGCTCTGTTTGAGGCAGCAATCCACCCTTTTCTGGCTGAGAACCATGACCTCAGCCTTGGAGGTGTTGGTCCTCATCCCAGCCACTTCACACTCAGCTGCAGAACACCTGCAGGTCACTGCCCATTGAAGCCAACAGGACCGCATCATCAGCATTATTTGTTTATTCATTATTAATTCTAAACGTCACATTAACGCAGAATTTTTGATCTTCTGTTGTCATTCTCATGTATTATTAGTATAATTATTAATTTGTGAATTTATAATTGTACTTTAGAGACATTTAGTGTAAAAAAATCTATCTATCTATCTATCTATCTAAAGACCTTCAGTCAAAAAAGCTCCTAAACACTTGCTGGCTTCTGAATTACCTTCCTCATTTTCCTCTCATCAGCATGGTCACACCATTTTCGTGCAACACAAGGCGCAACCGTGCAAGAAGTATAATTAATTCATCAAAAGGCGCCTACAGTATATACCATTGTCTTTGATAGATGCAAAAACAATATGACTACAGTGGACATAAATAAATGGGTGGGGTCTCAGGAGGATATATTAGGTCATTCTCAGGATTACGTACAAAATAAAAAACTTTCCCTTTGGCTGCTGAATTGGTTCCATTACTGGGCCAGTGTGTAATTCCTTGTTCTTTCATTCTTTCAAAACAGCATGGACAGAATTGCATTACCATAAATGTGGCTGAAAATGAAGACTCTCAGGTTATTTTGTGACATAGCCTTTGTTGCAGTGTTTCCAAGATTGATGCCATTCACAGCTCTGCTGCTATTTTCTGCACCCAGAGTTGCTTCTCTACAAAACTCACACTTTTATACTGTAAGGAATTGTACTGTTCATCTAAAAAAATCATGACTAACCTTCGATAATCATACAGCTGTATTGACCAAAGCTTTGCTTAATTTCTGTAGATCCATCACAATCTTCTAAGCTTCATCATTCCAAGGTCTTCACCATTTTCAGATAGAATTAATATGGCTGCCTTCAGCTGGCTTTTTACCTGTATAAGCCACATTGTCACGCCCTCAGGGGAGGGGCCGAGCAGGTGCACCGACGGAGACGGGAATGGGGCACCCGATATAAACCAGTAACCCGGCCAGTTCAAGTGCGAAGTATTGAGCGAATGTTTTCTGCCATTACCAAGCGTTTTCTTGTCCGCTGTCTACCCGCTTACCCTTACCTTGCCATCAGACCCTCCCCTGCAGGCTACAAGTAGGCATGCTGCACTCTGAGTTGCTGGAGTTCCTGGTGTTACCCCGGGCTAGGGACCTACTCATCCTGGGCCTACCCTGGCTCCAGCACCACAATCCAACACTAGATTGGAAAACAAGGGAG
>JABFEB020000002.1:7496956-7508162 GCA_019775895.2 Stomatorhinus ivindoensis | reverse complement strand
GCTGAGGCTGATTGGAGTTGCTAAATTGCCTGTAGGTGTGCCTGTGTGAGTGAATGGTGTGTGGGTGTGCCCTGCGAAGGGCTGCCCCCCCGTCCAGGGTTGTTTCCTGCCTCGTGCCCATTGCTTCCAGGATAGGCTCCGGACCCCCCACGACCAAGTAGCATAAGCGGGTATAGATAATGGATGGATGGATGGATGTAACAAACAGAAAACAACTTCAGTTTAGCTTACTTAAAACATCACAACTATTGCTGTTGGGGGTGCTGTACATGTCGTTTTTATCTACTATGCTTTGTCCATTAATGTGTCAACACGTGTTCTGACCATCCACGCTCTCTGCCTCCGCACATATCCAGATGGTGCTCAGGGTGGGCATCTGAGCTGGAGTCTCGGTTCAGTCCCATGGAGGGGTGACATCGTGAATTGGGCATATGAACTGTATCATCATGGGTGCACCCTTCACCCGACACAGGCCAGTGTGGAGAACAGGCTCATTGATGGACTTTGTCTTGATCCTTAATCACAGCTTATACCTTCCTTTGAACAAGCATGCACACTCTTTTCTGTTCTCAGTAATGTCAGTATGCCCGGGGGGGTTGGACAGCCAGTTGACCTTGGCCAGTGACCCACAGAGGATTTTTTTCTCCTTACTTCGGAGTATTTGATTCCTCTCCTCCATTGTCTTCTAGCTTTCTTTATTTAAATTCATTCCTTCCCTTTTCCGTGTTTCTTCCTGTTTATGTGTTCTGTGTTTCTCTCTAAGGATGTTTACTGCATCACAACACATCCATGTAAAGCACTTTGAGACAACTCTGTTATGAAAGGCGCTATACAAAAATAAATTGAATTGATTTGCTAGTGTACAGTATATTAAATGTTATGAATCACATATATCACAAACATTATGCATTTTACTTTCACAAATCACTGTTGTACATAAAAAGTAATATGTGAACTTTGGTTGTCTAATTTGCATGTCATACTGCACATTAATGTCCCTATCATCATTTTCTTAAATTAGATTAAAACAACATTTCCCAGAATTCCAGGCTAGGTTGACGGTGAAGGTCCATAAGCTATGAATATACAAGGGGTCCTCGAGTCATGACGTCTCGACATACGACGTTTCGAGTTTGGGATGCCCACTCCCATAGTAACTTTAAAAAACGGAAACGTGAGTGTTTCAGCTTATGCCGTTAGCAGCATATTATGGACTACATGGGTGAACAAGTTTGGTCGTGTGGACAATGGGTATTGTTCAATCACAGTTTATCATAGATTAATATAATGGTGTCATATGGACAATTCTTATCATTAAAACACAAAATTGGTAAATTCAGCAATCATATTTAAGCATGGAAAAAGCTAGGAATTGGCTTGTACAATGTAGCAATTGAACTTGATTACTAATGCAGATCATGTAAAATGTGAAATGGCAATTCATGCCTCCAGAAAGCATAACAAGGTAACAGTAAGACAACTAGGCAAATGATTTTTAATAACGTTTAATAGTTATTTAAAAACATCAGGGGTTCTAAATTAGGAGTGAAATGAAAGAAAACATTTTTTATTTTGGCAAGGCACAGGAACCTCCACCATCTTCGGCATAAGGACAGCCCCATATTTTTTCAGGCAGTCACTGGGCTGTGGCTCCACACTTCGCCTATTCTTAGGGCGAGTGTACTCATCATCAGTGCTGACATCACTGACCACTTCATCAAAATCTTGATCTCGTCCCCACTGGGCTTGGGCAATAAGATCTTCAGCCAGCAGCAGTTTGATCTCAAAATACAGCAGCCTATCCTTCTCCAGTCTCCCATTCATCTCGTGATCTACCCTGTAATCAATCCAGCTGTTAGTGGCAGCCAGGTCAAAGAAATGCAGAATGGTACAGACAATCCATTTTCTTGTACGGCTAGACATTGCCTAGAAGCTGATCATTCGGTCACATAGATCAACTCTGCCCATGTTAGTGTTGTGCTCAGTCAAAACAGCAGGTCTAGATACATTAAGATGATGCTTCTGTTTTGATGACCATCTCATGCAGTTGTCCTGGGGCTCTATTCCATGGACAGTGGAGGCCAAGAGGGCTGCCTTGTTGTTCTGCCACTTAATCACTGCAATCTCTGATGGTTTTCTGACAACCATCTCAGATGCACCCTTTCCTTTTTCCCAAACGTGTTATCATTTGCCATCTTTGACTTGCACTATTTTGGATTCAGTTTTTCGTGATGGTCCCAGTTCCCTGGAGACCACTAGCTTTGAGCACATATAGCAGTTTGACAGGTGAAAATTTTCTTAAAGTATAGGTGTTCCTCGTGGAAGTGTCTGTGCCATGTGAATGACAGCATTCCCTCTGACTCCCAGGTTAATGTTCAGTGAATGTGTTCATGCCCTTATAAACCTCAAAGTCCAGCACCACACCACTTAGACTGGCAAGCGCAAAGGCTTTCAAGCTGGTAGGGTTTGGTTTTCCAGGCACAAACTGCTGCAGAGGACGCTTGCCTGTGAATGGAATCATATGCTCATCCACACAGGCCTTTTTTGCTCTTGGCAAACTGGGGCACTCTGTACTCTTTTTAAGAGAGGTCTCACTCTCCAGAGGACATCATTTCTCTTTTCCTCATCAGAAACATTGAGATCATTTGAGACTTTGATCGATAGTCTAATCTTGAAAAACCTCTTGTCTTCGCTGCCCAGTACATCCGGATCCTAGGGTAGCTGAGACACGCCATGTACATTGACAGGCCAAAGGAGGTTTTGATTTCTTCTGGAACCATTGTCAAACTAGCTCCAGAGATGAGCACCTCTCGTTGGTTTGTGTTCTCGGGGAAGTTTTAAAAACTTGGTCATCTATGTACTACCTGAAGTAGTCATTGGGCCTCCAGTCTTGGTAGGGGTTACCAGTGTTGCCCAATAAATTGTCCTCCACAACAGGGTTGGAACTGTTAAATAAAGAAGATACTAATTTTAACCCTCTGGAGTCTCTGAGTAGGGGACACACTTTCACTGATGGGCATCGTCACACATTTCATTCAATATCATTAACTTAATTCATGGCAAATAAATTATTTCTTATATATTTGGTTTGGCAACAAACGTATCTTAATCTTAGTGTACCTTGTAAATATGTCACATTTATGTGAAGTTTGTAATTTGACATCTAAGTGCAAAGACATTGCAAAATGCAGTTTGGGACACTTGCAGAAACATTATAAAAGTACATAGTAAGCAATGATGGAAGTTTGTTTTGATCCCAGATATCTTGGCTACCTGAAGATGACTAAATGGTGTAGTTGCAACATTCAGTTGCAAAAAGCTTACGATAAACCGAACTCATGTCACTATTTCAGGCTCCTTTCATTCAATATGTAGCAATTTTCATGTGTATGAATGAGCCATTGACACGTGGCCACCCCCCCCCCATTTATGGTGCTGATGGTGCTGTATCTGGATCGCATTCGATTTGAATACGCGGTTATGCGGCTATTTAGAATGTGAATAGCGATCTTCGGGTGACAGCGGTACTACACGCCCTCGATGTAGGTAAAACAAAGTAACAAAATGAAGTACTTTTTTGCTGATTTAACCTAATTTTAACAACTTTAAAACTTCCGATAATGAACGCTTTGAAAAGGAGACAGATTACTCCAGAGGGTTAATGCAATTTCTGTAACTTCTGTAATTTCATTTATACATATACATTCTCTTACTTCCTCATTCTCTTTCTGCGTGTGTGTGTGGACAATATTTTCAAAATCAGATCTCCCTGGCTTACATATTGCTACATATTGCTACTCATCCATAATGTGCACTCAACTATTGAAACATCCTCCTCTGAGCTTTCCCCTTGCTGTTTTACTCCAGCTTATCTCCTGACACCTCTATGTCTGACTCTCCTGCATCAATCCTAACTACCTAACTCATCATCTTGCTTTCTGTTTTGTGAATAATGATCAAAATGAGAGTTAGTAAGTCCTCTCCTGAGGACATCGAATACAAGTTTTCGAAGGGTTAAATTCACTGCACATATTTAAAATCTTATTAAAATTAAGTTAAAACTATCAAAATAAAAATTGCACTTACCTCTCCTAGTGCCGCAAAATGTGGCTGATGCAATGCCGGCCATTTTGAAAAGGCAGTACACGTGATCAGCAAGCCCCTCCCCTTTCTAGTGGCATCACTAGAAAGCCCAGGATGTCTCCTAGGCAGTACAGTAGGACTGAATTAGGGTAGTCAAATGCCATTTAAAATAAAATGACCATAATCATGTTACTTACAGAGGACAAAAATGAATTACCAGGACTCAGGAGGATATTAACACATAGATTTGGAAACCCTATTAAACTGGAATTTGCTGAGGAATCTGAAATTTCTGGGATGACTTTTATGAAGAGTCATTTTGTTGAACCAATTCAGGTAACCACAAAGCAGTCTATAATTTTAAACATCATCTTCAGGTGAGTACTTGTACTGGTTGTGTGCCAAACACTTTAAAAGCATTTACATCTGAATTACTCTTCTCCAAAAGAATTGCACAGATAGGATTTTATCCATTGCTAATAGCCTGCAATCTTAGTAATGCCAGATTTCAGGAAATGATTATTCGATGCAATAAAAAGTGAATATATGTGAATGAAATACACAAATGAACGTAGCTCATTATTTTGTGGTTTGAAGCATCTATAGTAGCATTTATCACATTTAACTGGTAATCATATACTGTACTAACAAGTACATTCATTAATGAATGCATTAGCATTTATCAATTGTTAATGTACAGTTATATTTCATGAACTATTTTTCATACATCGCTTGATATTTGTAAGGCACATGAATAAAGTTCAAATGCATGTTATTACATGTAATCCCAAATAAATGCTTAGAAACAGCAGTAAAAGGAATGAGTCAGAATTTCATTGAATTGAATTCTACTTCCTGAAATTCAAATTCAGTTCCAATTTAGTTTCCTGTAGTTGTTGCATTCAAATTCCATTTCCTTGTTTGAATTGGAACTGTTGAGTCAATTCCTGAATTGACCACCCAACCCTCGTGTAGCCTGAAGCTTTATATACAAGTTAGGGTTGAGCAATATTGCAGAGTATCACAATAATCTTTTTCACATTAGTCACACCCCACACAGGAGCAATTTCATCGCTACTGCAAGGACGACCTGCTAGACATAGCAGGCTTCTTTAACATTGTGATTCCCGCTGCATCATTCAAAATGGCCATTAAAGAGGTCCATCGGGATAAGTTTATTCAGCAAGGGATCCTACCCGAGACAGATAGTTCGCCTGGTGTTGCACCTAGTCCGACCCAAATGTCTGCTGCAACGAAGGTGACCTGGATTTTAGGGCTCCGCTTGGATCGTAGTTCTCCCCGCTTGCCCAGGAGGATGTCCTCCTTACAGTTTGGCTTCAGGAGCTGGAACTGTAAGTAAAGAGGTTGAAAAATTAGGTTCAGCTACTAAGGCTAAGGGCATTGGATCTCAAGGTGGATAAAGAGGCTTATTAGCATAAATCAGTAGTAACCTGTGCCTGTCCCATGCAAGGTGAGCTCAGCGGTCATGGGCCCTTGATCTGACCTGTCCACCCATGAAAGGACGAAGCTCCTCATCCTAGCTTCCATTCTCCTGCAGTTTCACCAGTCCTCAATGAAATTGGCAATTCGGGATTTGACGTTAGCTGTCACATTGGACTAGGGTCTGTGTTTCTTGAGAATGTAGTGGATGCCTCTCCCATCTTTGAGTGTATTGCTGTGACTTTGAACTGGGCCAAACACCGTTGGTCACTTTTGTTACAGTGCAAGTTAGTGGGGAAGCCTAAGGAGGTTTGTTTGGCTCGAACCGTCTTAAGGACATTTGGCAAAATTGTACATCCACCAGCTAAACTGACGTGGAATTTGTTCTGGAGAAATCTATGCTTTTTGACAAGTTGTGTGTTTTTGGCTAGTGGTGTGTCAGATTTCGGTCAGCTCAAGGAGCTGGTGTTGTTAGAAGACTTAAAAAACTGTGTACCTGATCATGCGGTCGTTTACTTGAGTGAGCAGAAAGTAACCTCCTTGCAGAAGCCACCACCCTTCCAGATGAGTTTGTGTTGACCCAGAGAACCGTGTTTACTCCGCTTCCTCTGAAACTCCATCGCAAATCTCTGCTGCTTCCTCGCTACTCCGTCAACCCCATCTGTGGAGACCAGAGAATGCTTTTGTTGTCATGAGGTGGGTCACCTTATCTCTCTTTGTCCAGCACTCAATCATAAATATACCTATGCTGAGACTGAGAAGGTACATAGCCTCCAGACACTAACTGACCACCACAAACCGCCAAATCCACCTTTCATACTTTTGCGTTCCCTGGATTCATCACTTTGTGATGCTGATGTGAAGAGCCCTGTGACTATCCTGTGGGATACTGCTGTTGTTCAATTGTTTGTACTAGAAAGTGTTTTAACTTTTTCAAATGCGACCTATTGTGGTAGTGATATCTTAGTCCGGGGTACTAGGTACTGTGAGGGTTCCAGTTCATAAAGTTTATTTGAATATGGATGATAATTTGGGGTTTGTAAAGGTAGCTGTTCAACTGCAACTTCCCGTTTCTGGAGGTATGTTTATTTTGGGAAATCATATTGGATTGGGAAGGCGGTTCCCTTTCTCAAAGCTATATCCAAACTGGAAATCTGTTCCAGTGACCTAGAGTCTGATTACCCCACTGTGTTCCCCACCTGTGTCCTTACCCATGCTCAAGCCCAAAAATTTGTAGACATCAATTTGTACAATACATTTATGGGAGACTCCATGATTTTCTATGGAGGAAAAAGCTGTATATTTACCTGAAACCTCTATTACTAGGGAAGAATTAATCTCAGATCAGAAAACAGACACATCCTTGAAAGCACGCTTTAATTTGGCCGTAAGGAAGTCTAAATCACCCAGTTGTCTATTTCCCTGATGATCATGTGCTTATGAACTCTACTGCCCTCACCTAAGGAATGAGCTGCGGTTTTCCAAGTTGTGGTTGTGCAGCCATATAGGAGTCATATGTTGGCCATAGCAAATGACCAGCCTTATTACAGTCACCTAGGGGTCAGGAAAACCCACAAACAGATTTTAAAGAATTTCTATTGCCCCGCTATAAATATGAACGTGAAGCAGTATTACTGGTCATGCCATACTAGTAAGTTGGTTGAGAAGCCCAACCAAACAATTCTACCTGCTTCCCTGCGACAAATCACCAGACCTAGGGAGCTGTTTGAGTACATTTTAATTGATTGTGCGGATCCCTTACCAGAAATGAATTGCGAGAATTGTTATGTTTACTACGATGTATGTTGTTACTCAATACCCTGAGGCTGTCCCTTTGTGTAGTTTGAAAACAAAAACTGTGGTTAAAGCTCTAATTAAATTCTGCACCACCTTTGGATTACCAAGATATATTCAATCAGACCAGGGTTCTTTACCTCCAAGTTGTTCTCACAGGGGATGCAGGATTAAAAGTCCAACATAAGCTCTTCAGTGCTTATCACCCAGAGTGCCAGGGAGCCCTAGAGCTGTTTCATCAATCCTTTAAGAATATGTTGCGTACCTATTGCTTTGAGGCAGGGAAGTACTGGGATGAGGGTGTGACTTCGCTTTTGTTCACCATTCAGGATACCATGCAAGAGTCCACTGGTTTCAGCTCAGCTCAGCTGGTTTTTGGATGTACTGGGCCTTTGGAAATACTGCAGGAGCACTGGTTGTCCCCGAGACTGCACTCCTCAAGCTAGGAGTGTGCTGAGTTATGTAAGCACTCTGAACATCTCAGTGCAGCCTGGGAGCTGGCTAGGCACTCCATAAGCTCATCACAGTAGGTAATGAAGGCTAGCTAGAACAGAAAAGCGAGGGAGCAAAATTTCCCGGGAGGGATATCATTGTCCTTTTACCCCTGCCTGGCTCACTCCTCCAAGCCCCTTTTCCATTCCCCATAGGATACAGGAAAAGATGAATCCCACAGACTGTGATCGAAATGCCAAATCACAAAGGGATATGTATATGTCACGTAAACATGCTAAAACTGTATATCAACTGCTCTGACCCTGCTCCATCGTCCTCTCCTGTCCCACTCTCTACTGCTGCTGTTAATTTGCCAAACAATGAATACTCACTAGAACTCGATGATCTGCCCCTTAGGAATAATTGCTGAAGTGCGTCTCCTGAACTCAGAGGCGCTGCAAGCCCACTCAAGAAGACTCACTCACTTACCTCAAACCACGCAGTCAGATATTAAGTCAGTGGTGGATAGATTTCCATCCCTGACCCTCCTTCCCAAACCCCTATACTGGTGCATGATATACATGTTTGAGATCCTCCCCCTATCAATCAGCACCTCTATCATGTTTACCTGTGTAAATGAGCCTTATTGGAAAAAGGAACAGCTTATCTATTTGAAACAGGTCTTGCTGTTCCCAGTTGTAGCCCCTGGAGCTACAACACGTTTACTCCTTTCTAAAGCCTAATGGTACTTCTCTGTTCTACACGGACTATAGGAAAGTAATTGCGATAACCAAGCCAGCCACATTGGGTCCACACAATTTGTGACAAAGCTTGATCTTTTAAAGTGTTCCTGGCAAGTACCACTCACCCCTCATGCTTCAGAAATTTCCGTTTTTGGAACACCTGATACCATCCTACAACATACTGTTATGCCTTTCGGTTTACACAACGCCTCAGCCACGTTCCAGTGGCCGATGCATAAAGTTTTAGGAGATGTCAAAAACCGTGAAGCTGATCTAGATGATGCAGTTATTTGTTCCGACTCGTGGGAGCAGCTAATGCAGTCGGAAGTTTTTACCCGGTTACAGAAGGCTTTGTTAGTCCATAATCTAGAGGAGTGTGAATCTAGACAGGGCACAGTCACCTACGTAAGGAACCTGGTGGGTCACAGTAAAGTCAAGCCTGACTAAGGATGCAGACTATTACCATTGTTTCTGGCAAAACGTTTGATGTCATATTGCCACTTACCCACCTGCTCCACAAAAATGCTTCTTTCATTTGGTCTCCCGATTGTCATTCCACCTTCGACTCCATCAAGTTCTTGCTCATTAGTTTCCCGTGTTAGTCACACCTGATTTTGATAGACCATTTAAGCTAGAAGTAGATGCCAGCGGTACTGGGACTGCCACTGTCCTCCATGGTCTGGACCATCCTATTTGTTATTATTCTAAGAAGCGTGTTAATCACCAGCTAGTCTATAGAGCCGTGGAGAAAGAAGCCCTCATTCTTTTACTCACCTTGCAACATTCTTAACTTTTCAATGGGAGACAGTACCAACCCTACCATCGTTTTTACGGACCACAATCCACTTGTATTTCTACATTGATTGTGCAATAACAACCAGCGCCTTATGCATGACATCTATGCATAACATCTGGTAGCATCTTTAAGCCTATTTCAAGGTTCAATTTTCTCCATAGGATTCCACTCAAACAGATTAAGATACTGAAAACAGAACACACTGAATGGATTACAAATTAATATTTAGTTTCATTAAATAGATCATACAAAAATAAATTTGATCATAGCATGAAACAGCAGAAGAAACAGAGCAGTTTGTCGCTAATTTTTTTTCCCTCTAACTGCCCCTTTGCAGGTTTGACATGTAGTAGAGTTGCCATCCATTCGATATTTTTAAGGATTCATTCAATATTTTAATGGATCATCTCACATTGAAAAATAGAATGCTGTGTCTCATTTTGCACTGGTTTGGGATGTGAATTAGCAAATTTTAACTTTGCGGACCCATGGGGAGGTTTAAAGTGGAAGCCCTAATTGCTAATGCATCTCCCCTCTGTATATTTTACTGAATGGCAATGAGTCAGATGGTAAAATGGGGTTGCAGTATATTCCGCTTTAGTTGGATGTTTGCAGTATCCAGCACTAGCCTGTTGTGTGTCAGACTTTAAATTGCCAATGAATCATCACACCATAGCCAACACATTTTTTTACTCCGTGTATCAAAAATATATCTGACACTTTAAGTGTCTTTTGAAGGAATTTTCATCTGTTATATAACTTACGTGTATTTCTAAAACAGCAGTATGTCGCCAGTTCTGCTAAATCAGTGACCCGTTTTTGGGCATAGGTTGTCTGATCTTATGACTACCATATGATTGGCTGTAACTGTGTTTCTGTGACAGGCTGATGTATGCGACCAAGCAATGTTCCTTAATGTCAACGCATTTCATTGTTTTAGCATTTAAATGTTATATAATGAATGATAAGTGAAAATATTATTTACATCAGCCATAATCTAGGATTTTCTACCATGTTCAGGTTATTATATGCAGTTGTTTAAGAATCCAGAAAATTCTAGGATTTTACTTATATTGTGAGGTAATAATCAATGTGTAAGCAGCAGGCATACAAAGCAGATGTTTGATAAAAGTAATCTGAAATGTTCATCTAGATTACTGGGTCACCAGATATAGCCTTGCAGAACCACAGCAAATGATTCTGTTCCAGAAAGGCTGCTAATTAGTCTTCATTAAGATATTTTAAAATCAATTATATAATGCAAATCACGTTAAACTGTATATGGCTTATAACAGTTTTCATTATTAAATGTCAAATTAATGGGGTGGTATAGTGGCCCAGTGGGTATATGTTGCCATGCTCCTCAGGTAGGGGCTGGAGTCTTGTCCATACTCTTTATGTTTGTATTTTTATGTTCTCCCTCAAGTTTCCTCTGAGTGCTCAGTCCAAGTGCTCAGTCCAAGTGCTCAGTCCAAAGACATGCAGTTAGGCTATTTGGCAACTTTAAAGTTTCCAGAGGGCTTGGTTGTGTGCAAGTGTGTGTATATGTATCGCCCTCTCTGAGTCTGTGTGTGAGTGTGTGTGTGTGTGTGTGTGTGTGTGTACCCTGGGATGGACTGATGGACTGGCATCCCGTCCAAGGTGGTCCCCAGCCTCGCAGCCCATCTTGCATGGGATAAGATATAAGTACATAAGAATGTTGCTTAATATTTCAGATTACGGGTGAACTGATAAATCAACACCGAGAGATAATTCAATTGCCATTGAATCGTTATTTATTAATTTTCACTTGTTGCTGAAAATGTCCATAGGTCCATAGCAAGGTTTGAAGGAGAGGAGAGAAAGTGTGGCCAGGGAAGACATCTCCCCCCCAACAAAGTGTGGCCAGGGAAGACATCTCCCCCCCAACAAAGTGTGG
>JABFEB020000002.1:7466161-7481281 GCA_019775895.2 Stomatorhinus ivindoensis | reverse complement strand
GGATGGGGTGCCAACCCATCACAGGGCACAAGGCAGGGAACAACCCAGGATGGGGCGCCAACCCATCACAGGGCACACTTACATGCCATTCCGTAACACATGCCCACCTACGGGCAATGTGGTAACTCCAATTAGCCTCAGCATGCTTTATGACATAAACATAAATAATATAAATGATTTTTTAAGACATGGAAATTGACATGTGTGCATGAGTGTGTGTGTGTGTGTGTGTGTGTGTGTATGTGTGTATATATATACATACACACACGCACACACACCCACACACGTATGCACACGCACAGACACAGACACACACACGCACAGTATATAGAAAGCTAACCACCAAGTTGTAGAAATTGTAGAGGTTGCTGCTAAGTGAGGACAAGGCGATGAGAGTGCTGCCCAGAGAGGGACTTGGGCTGTAACTATAATGAGCTACATGCAGCATTAATCAGTTGCATTTGCTGTGCATAAATGATCGCCTAGAGTCCTACGGCTGGCGAGGAGTGGACCCCAGCCCTGCCAAAAAAGAATTTGTCATTTTTATCCTTGTCTATTTTATTTTTGGGTCACTCCCACAATGCTTCAAGAATGCCAAAGTGGATTTTCTTTCGAGTGGGATGGTGATGGGGTACCTTGGGAGGCAGGAA
This sequence comes from Stomatorhinus ivindoensis, assembly GCA_019775895.2. Taxonomy (NCBI): domain Eukaryota; kingdom Metazoa; phylum Chordata; class Actinopteri; order Osteoglossiformes; family Mormyridae; genus Stomatorhinus; species Stomatorhinus ivindoensis. The sequence continues at coordinate 7,480,631 of JABFEB020000002.1, read as the reverse complement.
ATAAAATGAAACGCGTGTTTAATCGCTACTCACTCTTTAAGAGACTAATGTTGGCTGTTTGCGTTTAATAAAGCTGCATCAGTACCCTTTAAAATTATTTTGAGTGTTTTTCTGTCTTCTCACTCTCTTTCGAGGTGTATTTGTGGAACCTAAAGGCGAATCATGGCTATAAATGCATGGAGTGAAGCTGCTGGCCCAGCAGGTAGCTCTGATCCTGGACTCCATTGGGTCTGTGTTGTTTTGTATCCTGGGGGGAACTGTCAACTCGGCTCTGACAGGCCTGGGCTCACACACTCACTCTGCACACCTGGTGGACCCACCTGGACTCCCACTGAGCCCACGAGAAAGCTTGTGCATTCCTTCAACTCATAAACCCATCCTTTCCTCTTATCTACTCCTCTAGCCCATTACTCCAAAGTCCCAGATGCACAAAGTCAAAACAGAAAACTTACACGTGAGAAACATCGTTTAATATGAATGCAGGTGATGAAATTATTCATGTTTATGCACTTGTCTCTGTGTGACTGGCGCAATGTTCTTAGTCTGTAAAATCATTAAATATGCTTGGAAAGATAGGAAGACCTTGTCTGGAGAGGCTCAGCCTGTGTCTTCATTTCTCCTTTGTATTGTTTTACACATGTGTAATGCAGTTCTGCTATACAGTTAAGTGGGCACTTTGTCTCCATTTGATCTGAATTGTAATTGATCTATATTGTTCCTATGCAATGAATATATGTCTTGATTATTTCTTGATTGTCTGAAACTGCTAATCCAAGTAAATTCCTAGGCAGTGGTGTAACCACAATTCCGGGCCAGGATTGCAACCACTAAATTGTTAGGATAAGTGGACTGTAAATTACACTTATCAGTCATAACAATAAAACCACTTGACTAATATTGCGCTGGTCCCCTCTCCTACTGCCAGAACAGCTTTGATCCATGGAGACATGGACTCCACAAGACCTATGATGATGTCCTGTGATATCTGGCACCAAGACATTAGCAGCAGATCCTTTAAGCCCAGTAAGTGGGGCTTCCTTAGATTGGACTTTTTTGCTCAGCACAACCCACAGATGCTCGGTCAGATTGAGATCTGGGGAAACAGGAGGCCAAGTCAACACCATGAACTCTGTTACATGTTCTTCGAACCATTCCTGAACAATTTTTGCATTGTGGCAGGATGCATCATACTTCTGAAATAGGCCACTGCCATCGGGGAATCTCATTGCCATGAAGGAGTGTACATGGTCTGCAAATGTGTTTAGGTAGGTGGAACGTGTCAAAGTAACATCCACATGAATGCCAGGACCCAAGGTTTCATAGCAGAACATTCCTCAGACCATCACACTGCCTCTGCCGGCTTGTCTTCTTCCTTCTGTGCATCCCGGTGCCAACTCTTGTTTATGGGATAATATTTCTGCAGTTTTTTTTCTATTTAGGGTATAAATAAAATCTAATTTTTACATTTTATATCGGCATTTGTGGCTTCTATGAGATTGTTAAATGTTAAACAGCTGATAATTTGCATTAGCCGGAAACCTCATTTATTTAATCACAGAGAGACTTTCAGCAGTCCTATGTGCAGCTATTGCCCAAAATTTAGTTTATTTATGTGGTTGCACCTTAATAGCCCTTGTGGACCCCAGTATCTGCCTTACCCATAGGATATTTTGCACAATGATAACTAAATGCAATGTCCAGCTTGGGGTTGCACATTTATTGTTTGTTTATCACTTGTACGAATAGCAGTACGTAAGTTCTTTTTTCACTCTCAGCCCTGTTTTCCATTTCTGCCGCCCTGTATTAAACCAATACCGAATAATGTTCCTATTTCATCCTCCTATCCTCATTTCAAGAGGTTCCAGTTGGCATCTAATGAAGAATGTCTTACGGTGTGTATTTTCAGAGAATCTTGAAGTCCATTTCAAAGACGGCTCACAAGTAGCATCTAACAAGAAGACAGAAGCACCTGCTCACATATCCTCATGTACTTGTATAGAGCTGACTTAATTATTTAAAAAGGGCATGATAGCTTGTTGTAGATTCCAGTTTGCTAATTTCCATGTCTATGCTTCACCTGATTCCTGTCAGGATCGGTGCCCATCTGTCCCTGTCCTATGTGTCTTGGTCCTTTTTGGCCAGCAGGTGTTGCTGGTCATCCTGCATCCCCCCTCTCTGTCTTGTACCCCTAGTGCCTAGTGTGTTTCCACCGCATAGATCAGGGGGTTGAGTGTGGGGCTCTGTGGCAGTTTCCTTGAATTATTGTTCCCTGTGTTGCTCTGCAGTTTTCTGGTTATGATTTATAGCTTATTGGGGCTAAGCCTCTGTGCCTGTGATCAGATGGTTGCAGGTTCAAGCCCAGCCTTGGCACATCTGTGTGTCCTTGAGAAATTCATATATGCTTTTATATGGAGTTTGTTAGACTACTGAAATGTTCTGCTATCTGGGAGCACTTGTTGCTCATTAAATACCTTGCAGTGTATTTAAAATTCAGCAGCTCAAATTGTAGCCAGGAGCAGGAAGTTCGAACACATAACCCCTGGTCTTAATTCCCTGCACTGGCTTCCGTTAGGTTGAGGACTGACTTCAAAGTTCTCCTACGTACATAAAAGGCACTTAAAGGTTTAGCTGCTGCCTACCTGGCAGAATTACTTCAAGATTACAAGCCGCATCGTCCACTCAGATCACAGAATACAGGTACCCTTGTCGTTCCACATATAAATAAAGTGACAGAATAGCATTCTCCTACCTGGCCCTTATAATGTGGAATGGTTTAGCAGCCCATGTTCAGAATGCTGAATTGGTCTCAGTCTTTCAATCTTTACTGAAGACTTATTACTATAGTTTAGCTTACCTTAGCTTACCTAACACATAATAGAGCAGGGCTGCCCAATCTTATCCTCAAAGTGCCGGTGTGTGTGCAGGTTTTCGCTGCAGCTCCTTAATTAGATTGCTAATAAGAGGACTGATTGGCTGAAGAGTCCTCACACCTGGGTTTGAACAGCTGACCTAAAGGTTACCCTAAAAACCTGCACAGCCCCTTGCTGATAATAGAGCATAACTACGGCTGCAGGTGCTGCTCTAAATGCCATTTTTATCCACTATGCTTTGTCCATTTAAGCGTCAACGCATGTTCTGTCCATCCACGCTATCTGCCTTCTCACATGTCCAGATTTTGCCCGGGGGTGGGCGCCGTCTGAGCTGGAGTCCTGGTTCAGTCCCATGGAGGGGTGACATTGTGGATGGGACCTAAGACCGGTATCATCATGGGTTCAGCCAATGATAATGTTAGTATGCCTAGGGGGGGGCTGCCAGTTGACCTTAGACCCCCAGAGGATTTTTTTTCTCTTTTCTTTTTTTTAGTTTTTGGTTCCTCTCCTCCGTTGTCATCTAGCTTTCTTTATTTAATTTCTTTGTCTTTCCTTTTCCCTATTTTGTACTCCTCTCTCTTAATGTTTTCTCTTTAAATATCTAGGTAAAGTGCCTTGGGGAGACTGCTGTGAAAGGTGCTATATAAAAAGAAATTGTATTATTATTATTATTATTATTGTTGTTGTTGTTGTCTTCCTGGCTCTGCTCCATCTCTGATTGATCCATTTTGTTTTTGAGCGGTGTGATTCCTTTATTTACTGGTTTGCCCTTTGCATTGATTTTTGTTAATAAACCCTGCTTAGTTGGAGCCTCTACAGTATGTGCCGCACCATAACAATTTTAGCCATTGTGGATTTTAGTCCCTCCACAAAAAAATAAATAAACAAATGAAAATGTTACTTTTTGAGTTTCCCTTGTGTCTGATTCAGGACATACTTTGCACCCCTTTGAAGGGAAGCGTCTAGCTGAGGTAGGAGTCAGGTGCAGCCCCATTTGGGGGGGCAAGTATGAATATTAGCCGTCTGACATGGAAGGAGTCAAGCAAATGTGGGAGACTGAGAATTACTGGCCACACACAATGCTGGCACCAGGACTGAAGCTTTTCATTAGTTCCCTCCTATGGTGTATGATTTATTAGTTTGTTTTATTGAAATATTCTAAACATTTAGCCCACGCTGCTGGGCACACATATCATAACCAGTTTATCATGAAACCAGTGTGCTGTAAAGCGAGTGCACTCAGCAGTCCTTATTCTTTGAAAGAATTGTGAGTGACGTTCAAAGAACCCACTTAGATCTTATTATATAATCCTCTTTGGGGAGAAGAAGAACTGGCCGTTGGAGTGTGGTTTTGTCTAGCTAATCATCTACTTTTAGAGATGGCTGTCAGATACTTTGTCACAGATAACAACAAGTATAGCAAAATGTGGAGCAATAACACTATTCTGTGAATGAAACGGGTCTATATGCAGAATATTCCAAGGCTGTTTATTAACCAAGGTAAAACAGTATCCAAGGCTCATAGTTCTTAGCAGGCAATTAATCAGAGTATCTGTAACAGGTCAAACAATACCAGAATCTGAATCCAGATGAGTCGGGAAACAGGCAGCAGTTCGGAGTACAGATGGTAACTATTAATCACAACAACAGGGAGAAATTCTCAGTATGACAGTAACTCACAAGGAATTAAGCCAACCAGTGTTTAACAAATTATTACTATACAAGTCAATATAATACACATGTGAAGGTGATCTGGAAGATTGAAGCTGGATCCCGGATCTGGGCTGGATTGACCTGGGCCCTGAGACAGCAGGGAGCACAAGACTGGGAGACACTAATATACTGGACTCCCAGAGCGCAAAGAGCTTGGTTGCCGAGATGAGTGAGGAATAATCAGTCCGACCTGGTGAGGACACCACCAAATATGTTTTCCTAGTATCATATGAGTGACAATTAATTGGTATTCTGAAAATTACAATCACATAGACACTATGCAGTATTCCCAATGCTAAGACAAAGGTTCCATATACATATGTTAAAGAAAATTCAAATGGTTATATTTCACAAACAAATAAATAAAATATTATATAATTATTGTAAAGATGTAAGTATTTTTGAACATGATAATATTTGCAAGATATGTTAAACAGCTTCTAATTGATGAGTTTTATAAGTTGTTAAATGTGTTAGTGGAAAAAGAAATGTTTAATCAAATATAAGTCAAGTCATACTCTCTCTGACATAATCTGTATTCGGGGACAGATGGAGGATATGAAATATTGAATTTATAATTCTTTATCTGAGAGTTTATTAGTATCAACCTTTAACTGTCTCAGAAGCTATTCTTAAATAGAACAACTGTCCTGTAATTAAACTTTTATATGGTAATACACAATTACCTAACATTGCTCCTATTGATTTTTAAGCCATTAGCTGCTAAATGGCAATTAACAGAACATTTAAGCAGTGGAAGATAACAGAAAAACAAATACATTCTGGGTTAAATGCATTGCAATTACTTGAGCATAAGGAGTATTATAATTATTATTAATTATAATACATCATTTCATTTCCTTTAAAGAGTATTGAATGTGTTTTTAGCCTCTGTGTTCATGAAAAGTGCTGTGATGAATGAATGATGAAAAATTTTGCACAAAAAAGAGATATTAGATTCACAATTAAAGAAAAAAGTTCCCACTATGAAACAATCAATCACAACAAAGGGTCTAACAGTCAGGGAAAAAGCTACAGAATGAAGGTGACAGTGACCTAGGTGATAAATGAATGACTTAGAAAATAAATTAAAAAAAAACTTACATGCCTTTAAGAAGAAAATATTTTCTGATCCATAATGGACACATATGCTGGGCAGTGAAGTGGCATGACCGGAATAGCAGTCATCCCTTTGAACACTGGAATTTACAAAGACTGGACCACAAGGAAAACAAGTTAAAACTTGATGAAATCATTGAAGAACAGATAGAAGGTGAGACGATAAAAAATTTAAGCAAATCTGTGATGCCAAAATCTATAATTAAATGTACTGACACTTTTATCAATAAATAAGAACGGGATGACTGGAAATTGTTTATCTTCCTGTCACGCACGGAAGGCAGATCCCAAGATGCGGGAACAAACGCGTTTATTCAGGAAGCCAGGTACAAACAAATCCAGGGGGGCAATCCAGTCTTGTGGTCAGGTCACGGGCAGTGGTCGGGTTCCGGGGGGATCAGTCCTACACCAAAGGATGAGACAATGATACGAGAAGGAGGGAGGACCAAGGTCAGCAAGGCAGCGGGACAGGATGGGGCAGGACAGGGCAGGCGGGACAAACAGGGTGAACGGGAGACAAAGAAATTGGGGGGGGGGGGGCACAATAGATTTCAGAGTACAAAAAAATACCATAGTATACCACAAATATTACTACAATCTCGCTGAAGCCTGCCCAACACATTCTCCCCACCTCTCCAAAAACATTAAAAGTTTAACTTTGTGTGATCTCTCTCAGTGTAATTAGGTTCTTTTCTTTTATGTGCTACCTCTGACTCGGGCTAGGGCTAAGTAAAATTACCCCAGGATAATATTGCAGGGGTGGGGGGCCCAGTATCCCATCACAAATTTCACTGACTAGCTAACAGACTGTTACTGATAAGATTTGCTGAGGGGGGATGCACGATAAATTTTGCTGCGTTCCCATCATACATTTCCGGCTAACAGACTGCTAATGATAAGATTTAGTGAGCAGGGGAGCATGACAAATTTTGGCAGAGACACTGGGTACTGAGGTTGGTTGGTTTGGGTCGGCTGTTGGCAGTGGTGATTCTGGAAGAGGAACCAGATTGATGGCTGCATGAGCACCTTTAAGCTATCTTGGTCTGGAGGTCTGCTCTGAGCTCTCTCCTGTATGCTGTGAGGAGAACTGCCTTGATCCAACCACTGATGGCAGTGACGGTCCACAACTCAGTGGTGAACTGGGCTGTTGAATACGAACCGTTGATTTCGATGTCTCTGTACTGGGAAGGATTACCACAAATCTCCTTTAAGTGATTTACGAAAACAGAGAATGAGTGGAGGGCTGAGCTGTTCTGATAGTATAAAGCTGTTGCCCACTCTAGGGGCTTTCTCCATAAGGAACAGGATAGTGAAGTCGATTCGGTCACCACTGGTGGCCAGCAGATTGCAGTTGTAGGGATATACAGTTCATACATTAGATGATGAAACCTTGGCAGTCTTTGGATGACCCATCATAGCTCTCCAAAACAGGAAAATGATTGGCAGGACCTGAGGCTGCCGGGTGAAGGCCGCTTCTGCAGCAGATGATGGTGGAGGGGTTGTTGCCCAGGCGGTGGGTTATGTTCAGGCACCATTCCAAGTGAGCAAGCATGCCACAGCACAGTGGATCCCAAAAATGAGCAAATGGATAGCTAAAACCAGAAGCAGAAAATGTGTGGGTCAAAAACCCAGAAGGTCAAAGAAAGCAGACGTGCATACATGGGAGAATCAGGATACACGCTTGAACTTAGAATCGGGTTGGGACATACATTCACTGGACAGAGAATCAGGGAGTTTAACACACATGAAGCCACACATGGGGAGAAGAGCAGGGATGAGATGGAATCTACGATTCCTCACACCAGGGGAACCGGCTAGATTGGTTAAGTAGATTGAGCAGAATGAGACCGAAATTTAAGATGTTGCTGTGAAGATGGAGCAGAATCCATCCTAACACAGTATTTTGTTTGGTCAGATTACCATTGCAAGGGACAGGGACAGCCGTTCACCCTCCCTCTCACCCCATGGTAACTTAAAGAAATGTAAAAAATTCAAATAATGCAACGCAACACAGAAACTCACAAAACTAATCTACGATGTACTAAACCGAAGCGTAAATGCTAATAATGTGTTCATTGAACTAAATCTGCAACTTCTTTATTTAACAGAAACCTACAGAATGAACTAAAATACTAAATAAACCAGAAACTAAAATGTCATGCACAGGTAAAGGGTTAGGGGGTTATGGGTGGTGAGCTGCTTAGTTTGTACTCTTTTGCATGCATTACCTAGTTTTTTTTTTGTGTGGTTGAAGCTTCAACCATCACAGAGCACACTTTTAATTATAGAGCACACCGCCTCTGCTCTGCTATGGCCATCATTTATGATCATTTGGGATTTGATATTGCACTGTAAATTCAAGTTTACAATACACTGTCTATTGATCAGAAGGATTACCCCACACTTAAAGTTACTGTATATGAATGGATGCCTGAAGCTTACGGACAAAAATTTCAAAACCAGTTGAAATCTGTCAAATCGCAACATTTATGGAATATCACTAGAAAGATTAATGTTCTCTCTGAAAAGGGCATGTTGCATGCAAGCTGATCACTTTTTGTGAGTTAATTCTGTTGGAAGATTTAAAAAACTATTTGCAAGAACATATTGCTACATATTGCAGAATGAACAAAAAGTAAGTTCTTGGTCAAATCTTGGAAGCAAATATTTTAGCTGATGAGGTCTTTTTGACAGTTTTCCCTCTGCTTCTCATGAATAACATGCACTGTTGATGCCGATGTGCACACAAGAATTTCAAATGTGATCCCAGTATCCTCTGCTGTACCCCAAGGATGTTTTTATTGCCATTTAATTGTGGATCATCCCTGGCCACTAGCAAAAGCTGTCCAGCATGCATCTCAAACATTATTACTGGTCCTGACTTGTTAACTGTGGATTCTGGGTCTGTTTCTTATATTAGATGGCCTGAACTCTCTTACTAGGGCAGAGAAAGATCAGGTCCCCATTAAAATCTTATGAGATATGGGTGCAGCACAGTCATTCATTTTATTTAATCTTCTGCCATTCTTAGAAAATAATGCTTGTGAGTCTGCTTTCCTCATTCAGGGTATTGAACTAGGAGCTGAGAGGAACCAGGAAATTATTACATCCACTGTAAAGAATACGTTGGTTTTAAATTTTGATTCAGCTCCTAGCCAGTCACAACGCCATTTGGCCCTTAAAGGGGGATTGGGAGACATCTGTTAGACATGATCAGTTGTCGAACATATGTTTTACACAGTATAAAATACACCAGATTAAAGATTTTGTACATGCGCAATAACTGACTGACCGTTTTAAAGCAGCTATTTTTATATATTTTTTTTGCCATTTAATTGTGTTAAAAGTTCAACCACTGAACCTATACAGCTGACCACTGGTTAAGCCAATACAGTATACCACATGTCATGTTCTGCCAGTGCAAGCCTCCTGTGTGCCACCCCCCCCCCCCCCCCCCCCCCCCCGTTACCTCGTGTCCGATCCTGATGGAAACCACCTGTTGTCTATTCATGCCTGATTGTGCTCACCGGTTGTTTATCAGTTCTTGCCTGTCCTGTGTACTTAGTCCGCGTCTGAGTCCGCCTCCCCAGAGTAGTCATTGAAGTGTTATGCGGAGTGTCATGTGGGTAGTCGTCGTGGAGGTCCTGTGTTTCTCCCAATAAACCCCGTTTTCACCCCGAATTCCTGCTTGCTCCTCAGTCTGCCTGTTCCACGCCGTCGACACCTAGCCCCGACGTGACAGAATGACAACTCTCAGCGAAGGAGCGCCGCGGCGAGTCGAGGACGAACACCTCGGCTTGCTGCAAGACGTGCTCTATTGGAGCAAAGAGCCAGAGGTCCAGGAGGACCCCCTGGCTCGGATGATCGCATGCCAAAGCACGGACCTCCTTCTTCGTGAACCCCCTTCCGAGAGGATGTGGCCCTTCCGGGAGGTGCGCAACAACCTACAGGCGTTGCTCCAGCGGCTCACCGCAAACCGGGCGCGGCGGACCGCGCTGTAGAGAGGAGAAACCAGAACGGGGATGCCCGTGGGAGGAAGGCGATCCTGAAACAGAGCTCATTATCTCCGTCGGGCTCACCGACCTCCACTCCCTAGAGATCCTGGAAGATCCAGAGAGCGACACTTCCTCCCCAGCCTCTGCTCCGGCTGCCACGGCTGTATCCGCCCCAGTTTCGGCTGTCGAGTGCGCAGCTGCCCCAGTTTCGGCTGCCCCTACCCCAGAGACTCCTGCCCTAGAGACTCCTGCCCCAGAGCCTCTAGTTCCTGTCCCTGCAACCCTGGCCCTCATCCCTGAGGTGGTCCCGGATAGTGGTTCCTTCTTTTCCTCCTCCTTGGAGGAGGAGTTGGAGTGGGACCCCTTGGGGATTTCCCTGTTGGGGTTGGCCAGACCACGACCTGGACCCCGCCATAGGTTGCCACGCCTATCCGTGTCCCATAAGGGGAGAGGGCACAGGCGTGGAGTTCGGGTCCCGCTCGCCCTGCCCCCTGGCTCGCCCTCGCTTGCCCTGGCTGAGGCTCGGGGCTCGCTTGCATCGCCAGGGGCTCTGGCCCCTCGGTCACCTGCGGGCTCTCCGGCGGTGCCACGTCGCCCGTCCTCGGGTCGCCTGCAGGTGCTCTGAGGTCAGCTACTCGGTCACCTGTGGTCCCTCCTCCTACGGCCCATTGTTCGGCTGCGCCTTGACCGGCTCAGCCTGCACCGTCGCCTGCCGTGGCTTCCACTCCCTCCGTCCCTTCATCAGCGTCCCCTTTGGTTCCCTCTTCCCCTGCCCTGGTTCCCCCTCCTGCTCCCTCTGCTCCTCCGTCGTTTGTCCCTCATCCCGTCTCCGTGTCCCCATTGTGGTCCCCTCCTGCTCCCTTTGTCCCTTCAATCACGGCTCCTCTGGCCACCGCCCGTCGCGGCTCCCTCAGGCTCCCCATAGTCCCCCGTCCTATCTGATGTGGCCCCTTGTCTCTGCTCCTCACCACTTCCTTCCTCCCATTCCCAGTCCTGTGTCAGATCCTGTCTTGGTTATTGCCTCTGTGCTTGTTTATGTCTCTGTCCTGTTCCCTGTTCCCCGGTAACCTGTTTGCCTTTGTTTTCCAGGTCCAGTCTCGCCATGTCTGTCCCTTCCCTGGAGCACACCCAGAGTTCGCGCCTTCGGGGGGGGGGGGGGTGGGGGTACTGTCATGTTCCGCCCATGCAAGCCTCCCGTGTGCCTCGCCCCCCTCGTTATCTCATGTCCGATCCTGATGGAAACCACCTGTTGTCTATTCGTGCCTAATTGTGCTCACCGGTTCTTTATGAGTTCTTGCCTGTCCTGTGTATTTAGTCCGCGTCTGAGTCTGCCTCCCCAGAGTAGTCATTGAAGTGTCATGTGGGTAGTCACCATGGATGTCCTGTGTTTCTCACAATAAACCCCGTTTTCAATCCAAATTCCTGCTTGCTCGTCAGTCTGCCTGTTTTTTTTTTTGGAGGAATTAATCAGCATCAATCATCATGCACATTTTATTGCCTAGATTTCAAAATGTCAGAGTAAGGTTGCCTTTGAAAATACCATCAAAGTATAATTTATTGCAGTAAAATGTCTGGACAGTACAACTGTATGAAAAGTTTGATACCACCCAATCTAAACTAACTCTGTTCATCAATTCTCCTCTGTTTCCCTTAAGACCTTTAAACATGACTACTCTAGAGAAGCAGATCACTGACTGTCTCCCTCTGGAGACCAAGGTCTGTGATGTTTAAGAATGAGAATTAATAAAGTACAAGAATAATTTTCATCATAAGACAAGGGCTAGCTAGCTAGATAGCAATCACTAAATTACTATGTAAATCAGATTTTGGTTGGCCAATCATTACCTCTCGACAAACTCTCCAGCATCAGCCTATGTACCTGTCTTTAGGTTGCCTTTGAAAGTGTCAGTAGAAATAGGAAGTCATGTCAGCCTCCTCAGTTATCGATGCTTTACAATAGTTTAATTCTGTAATGTGTGTCTTTGTAGCGGATCTCTGGCACAGAAACCCCAATATGTTTTTTGTGTGCATAAACTTGGTGATTGCTGACATGGCAGACATGAGGGGCATGAGTGGGATTGGGATTAGGGTTAGGATTAGGATTAGAGTGCATGCACAATGTTAAAAAAATACTGAAACTAATATTAGTATTTGGGGGGGCGGAAGCTAAAGCTGCATGCAGGCTGCATACATACACTATGGACTTGGGTGGGCTTTTGGTGTCAGGAATGAGTCTGAGGCAAGACTGAGTGAAAATTCAATGTCCATTTATTTGTGGATTTGAGACTGGACTTGAGTACCACAACTCTGCCAGCGACTATGCATTTGCCTAAATGAGTTGCATTTGAAAAATTTGTCTTGTTACCCTGTGGCAACATGGTTAGCACTGTTGGCTCACACCTCTGGAACCTGGGTTTGAGTCTCTGCCTGGGTTCCATGTGTGTGGAGTGAATGGGTGAATGTGAGGCATAATTGTAAAGCGCTTTGGAAAAAAGCGCTATATAAAATGCAGTCCATTTATATCCGCAGCAGGTGTCCAAACCACCTCAATTGCCTCCTTTTGACGTGAAGAAGCAGCGGTTCTACTCTGAGGCCCTCTCAGATATCCAAACTTCTCACCCTATCCCTAAAGAAACGCCCAGACACTCTGCGGAGAAATCTCATTTTGGCCCGCCTGTTTTCGCGATCTCATTCTTTCGGTCATTGCCCATAGCTCATGACCATAGGTGAGGGTAGGGACAAAGATGGACCAATAGATCAAGAGCTTTTCGGCTCAGTTCATTCTTAGCCACAAAGAACTGATTAAGCACCAGCAAAACTGTAGACGCCGCTCCGATTCTTCTATCCAGCTCCCGATCTCACCTACCCTCACTCATGAACAAGATCCCGAGATACTTGAACTCCTCCACTTGAGGCAGTACATCAGTCCTGACCTGAAGAGGACAATCCACCTGTTTCCAGCTGAGAACCATAGTCTCGGACTTGGAGATGCTAATCCTCATCCCCGCCTCTTCAAACTCGGCTGTGAACCACCCCAGAGCACGCTGGAGATCCCCAGAAGATGAAGCCAACAGGACGACATCTTCAGCAAAAAGCAGTGAGGCAATCCTGAGGCCACCAAACTGGACACCATCAACACCCTGGCTGTGCCTAGAAATCCTGTTATCCTAATTATTATATACAGGACCGATGACAAAGGGCAGCCCTGGCAGAGCCCAACCCGCACTGGGAACACGTCCGACTTATGACCGGCAATGTGGACCAAGCTTCTGCTCCGTTCATACAGGGACAGAATCGTCCACAACAGTGGACCCTGGACCCCATACTCCCGAAGCAGCCCCCACAGAGCACCTCAGGGAACCTGGGAAGGGAAAGGGAAGCTTTTTCCAAATCCACAAAACACATGTAGACTGGATAAGCAAACTCCCAGGGCCCCTCCAGTACCCTTGCAAGGGTATAAAGCTGGTCCAGTGTTCCATGGCCAGGACTTAAACCGCATTGTTCCTCCTGAATTTGAGATTCGACTATCAATCTCAAGTGAGTGTGGAAGTCCCCCAGCAAAGCAATGGAATCCCCTCGTGCCTCGTGGCGCCAACCAGCATACCACTATGGGAATCCAAGAAGGCTGGGTACTCTGAACCGACATTCGGCGCATAAGCGCAGATGACAGTTAGAGACCTATCCCCAACCCGAAGGCACAGGGACACAGCCCTCTCATTCGCTCCGTTGTTAACGCATCGAGCTCTGGCGCCACCAGTAGCCCCACCCCAGCCCGGCGTCGCTCACCTGCCGCAACTCCAGAAGAAAAGATCGTCCAGCTCGTCTCCAGGAGATTGGTTTCTGAACACACGCTTTGCATTGAAGTTAGCCCGACTTTATCTAGTCGATACCTCTCAACCTTGCGCACAAGCTCAGGCTCCTTCCCCATCAGAGAGGTGACATTCCATTATTTCCATGTCCCGAAGGCCAGGGCCTTCCTTGGCCGCCACCCGATCCACAAAGCATAGAACCCCTGAAATTCCCATTGTGGGTGGGGGGCACACCTGGGGACAGTCCCGCGTGCCTCTTTCAGGCTATGCCTGGCCAGGCCTTGGCCCGTGGGGCCGCCAGCGGGCCCCTCCCCCAGGCCTGGCTCCAGGGTGGGGCCCCAGTCACCCTAGTCCGGGCAAGGGAAATGGAACTTCGTTTAAATATCGTATCTTAGGGTTCTTTAGGATTGCTCTTTGTCTGGCCCCTCCCCTGGGACCTTTTTTGCCTTGGGAGACCCTACCCAGGGTTGTTGCCCCCGACAACAACATCCCCAGGGTCACTGAGGCACGCAAACCCCTCCACCACGATAAAGTGGCAACCCAACATTCTATTCTATTCTATTCTGTTCTATTCTATTCTATTCAATTACACGTAATCTGACTTTTTTACATGAAGCACAGTGATGTTTTTGGCTGTAGGTATACCTACCACCTGGATTATGCTTTTGATCTAGCCAACAGAAAAGGACAGGGTATTTTCTTTAAAGTGAAAGTATTCTTCTGTCATCCACTGCAGTGATTGTCCTTGATCTACCAGGCCACTTGGTATTCCCAAGCTCAACAGTTCTTTCTTTTTAAAAATGTACAAATTTTGACTTTGGCATGTTGTTTTTGCTGTCTAGAATTGTTTTTCCCTGGTTTGTCAGGCACTTGATGGCCTGCTTCACTGGCAGTGACACCTCTTTGGTTTTCATGTTGAGTGACAACAGCAAAAAATCATAAATGATTAGAATTCCTGCATATA
>JABFEB020000002.1:7448857-7459656 GCA_019775895.2 Stomatorhinus ivindoensis | reverse complement strand
CTTGGTGTCTACCCTGCATTAAACCCCTTGTGTTGGATACTCCTGGCTCGATTCGCCTTGTTTTCCCGACACCGCATACATCCAGGCACGCTGCGTTTACCCGCATCGTGACACCATGTTAATTAGTCTATAATTATATGTGATCTCTGCTGATCAACACAAAGTACCTACAGAGACACCTTGAGGAAAACTGCTAAAATTCAGCTTAATGTTCTGAATGAACATGTTGCCATGAAGAAAAAAATGCATCCTCTGTTTTGCTGTAATTTTAATAATTCTTAATACTTTAATGATAATAGACTTGTATGTCATATGGTAAAAGAATAAACTTTGTGTAAGCAACATATAAGTTATATGAAAATTGTAGCAGTCTGTTCTCTAGAATATAAACTGCAGTAGTAGGCAATAAAAATGACCCCTTTCCATTGAAGATTTTTAAATAAATGCCATTTTCATAAATATATTATTAATTAAATATATTGAAATTTTTAGAATGCCATGAGTTACAAAAATATCAGCACGATATTAATTAATAAACACATTTGCAGGATAAGAGCATCTGCAGAAAAAAAAACTCGCAATTATTAATTTTATAATTATTGTTATATAGAATTGCTACCATTAACTGTATATTTGTCTTGCATCTTGCCTTAGCTACTTAGTAAGTATATTAGTGATTGAAAGAAGAATCACAGAATACATTATCAAATGCGGATGTAAAATGAACTTGAGGGAATCCTGTGACCAGTGTGTTTCCTGTATTAATGATGGGGGGCGAAGGTGCTAATTACAGCCCTTGCTGGGAAAATGGATGCCCATCTTTGTGCAGACATTCAGGGAGTTGTGCCAATAACTGTGTTTTAATGGTGATTGCCGTTTTTTTTCCCCATTTGCCAGAGGTTAGGAGACATCTCACTTTTCTGCTGCAGTCACACACAATGAATGAGCAGCACAAGCAGGGTAATTGAAGATGAAAATAAGCACATCAGTCAAAGTGTCCGATTGAAGTGGGAGCTCCCATTCAATAAGAGATGTAAACAGATAGCAGTCCAGCCTGGTCCTGTTCCCTTATTGTTTTATGTTACTTTATTTTTTTTGTGCGAAAAAAGACACAAAAGGCAGTGCTAATAAATCTACG
Organism: Stomatorhinus ivindoensis; assembly: GCA_019775895.2. NCBI lineage: Eukaryota > Metazoa > Chordata > Actinopteri > Osteoglossiformes > Mormyridae > Stomatorhinus > Stomatorhinus ivindoensis. Next base: position 7,458,518 of record JABFEB020000002.1, on the reverse strand, counting down.
GCGGATTGCCAAAGCATGCATTTATCTTAATAGTTTTTACACATTAATGAATTAATGGATGGAGCATTACTTCCCATATATGAAATGTTTGAGCATTTTCAATTATGAACAAATATGAAGAAAAGATTAAATCCCAGGGTGGGGGGGCTTTTACCCAACTTGGTGAATTCAAATTCTGCATGTGATTTGCTGTCCACAGATGTCCAACACGCCAGCCCAACACCAGGAACGGGATCCAAAGTCCACGGACTGACTTTGTGTGCTACAGGTGATGTATGCCTGTCTGGAGGCCTAGCTCTGCTCAGAGTAGCAGGCCGCCTTTCAGGCCGTACACACGTGGCACACAGGCTGCCACAACGTTCAAGGAATGCAAACTTCCCTTGAGTAGATGATACCAATTATTTGAGGTATGAAAAATGACATAGCTTACACTCATTAGATTCAGCATATGAAGGAGCTTAGGACTGAACCAGGAATGAGAGCATTTCGCAAATTAAGCTTAATAAGCTTAATCTTAAGAAAAATTAGCGACAGGATGGTGGTAGCGGGCCGGGAAGGCATTAGACTCAGGACAAAACGAAGAACATTCATTGCTTGTTTGTTTGTTTTTAGCTGAATTGTATATTAAATGGATAATTACCAGTAATTAAGAATGCCCGCTGTTGCCTAGAGCAGAATAATATGAGTGGGTGCTTAAATGGCTTCATCATAGTCTGTATGCTTGCAATTTGTCCCTTTTTAAGGCCAGGATAGTTTAGTATTCATTAAATGTGGAAAAAGTCACATTAAGGTGGCAGAGGTCTAGTCCAATCACAGTCAACCTTAAGGATGTCAGGAGAGGCAGGGATATTTTACCAAAGATGGTGGCGTGTCTTTGACACTTAAATATCTCCGTAGCTAGCTGAAAATGAGTTCCATAATAGATTCATGATTTTCTTTGTTTAGATAAAAAACAAGTAATGTATAATCCATTACACTGTACATATACTTTTATTCTCTACCTATAAAAATCAAGCAATGTGAACATTAAATTTATTGATGAATTCATGAGTGCTAATGTACACGTTTAAATAATTGTTAAAGCAATTTCAGAATTATAAGGGATAATAAAATAATATGTCCAGCATTTTATGTCACTTTCAGCTTATGGTACGGAGAGAAACAGTTTAATAGAGGAAGCAGTGTAGTGCAGACGCGGCCATTCAGAAGCTATACAACCACAGTGTGACAGGCGTCATCTAAATGTAACAGCTCACAGCGGTCCTGCAGGGAACATTTTCCAGATCTATAGTTTGTCTAGCCATGCGTCACAAACACTATGTTGCTATGATAGAGACTGTGAGTAGACCAGTGAAGTACTGTGCTACAGTTGGAATATGAGGTATGAGTACCCATTGAATACGTATTAGTTATACTGCTTTGCATGTTAGTTTACTTCTGTTTGAAATTGCTGACATTCTTGCTACTTATTTAACAAACTGAATAATTTTTCCAGATGACCATGCATGACTATAAATTACACAAATGGCTACTGAAAATGGATCAATGGGTGGATGATGCTTTCAGAGAATACAGAAAATGAAATTTTCTTTCAGATCAAATCTCAAATCTAGTCAAATCTAACATGATCAGTCAATGCCAATATATTGCCTAGTTGTCCTATTATATGTCTGTGCCATGATTTTTGTTCATTTTTTCCTGCTAAGCTGGAGTATAAATATGTCTGTGTAATATAGCAGGTTCATAATTATAAATCACTAGTTTTTCTGTCTGACAATTTATACATTGTCCTGTATAAATTATAGGAAAATGTGTTTTGACTGAAGCGTTTGGCTTGCCATTAGTTCCCTTAGTATTAGAGTATTTTCTGCACATTTTTCTACATGCTTACTTAAGAATTAAAGTGACAGAGACTGACAGAGGGACAAAGGATGTGAAAGGAAGACAGCAATCAGTAAGATTGTAATGGACGATTTTATGAACAAAAGATGAAGCCAATCAGAAAATCAGATTATCAAAAGTATAGGTGAGATTTGAAATCCTCCATTTTATATCTGCACATGCTTCAGCAGCACTGTGTTTCAGCTGTACTATGAATGTGTTTATTATATGAAAATCTTAGAAATGAAATATAGAATAAGACAAAATACACATTTAATGTACAGCACCTGATGCCCTAAATGCAAAAACAAGTCTTAAGCCTAGTTTCACTTCCCTGACATGTCAGATCTTGTTTTGTAGAGGAAGATGGGTGACATGCCTTTACAGTTAAAAGGCATCAGCTGGAAAGCAGTGACGAAAGCTGCATCTCGTGGCATGTGGCACCCTCTTTGGTATCTGCACTGGATTAGTCACTCTTCGTGAGAAGACTTCATTTGTTCACAATGTTGCTATTTTTATTTCCTTAACAAAGCCTGCATCACTGCATCACTGCATCGCAAGAGAGGTAACAATCCTGTACGATACTTTGATCAATGTATAAAACTGGGTCCAACAGATAGGCATGCAAATAACCTTCCTGATATATGGAGTCTCACTGCATCTATGTGTGTGTGTGTGTGTGTGTGTGTGTGTCCTTCACACTCTGTTCTTACTGATGGAATGTGCAATCAGTGAAGACTGGCCACCAGGCTGAGCAGATATAGGTGTGAAACGTAAAACACTACATCAGCCAGTGATGCGGTTTCACTGTCCAATCCCTGTGTGTGTGTATAAAAACAAACAAAATCCGCAGTGCCAGCTCAACTTTACTTTGAGCTAAGCATGGTAGAGGATCTTCTCTTATATGTAGTGCACTGCAAGGATATTTTATGTGCTAATTACATAAACCTCACTGGAATTTTTTACCAGCTCACAGCTGGCACATCTTCTTGTTTCACAGCTTGAACTCAGACAGCTTTCTTCAGGCTGTTACAACACCACTGAGAAGACAGATTATACAAAAATGCATATGTGTATAAATGTAGCATTTTAATTTAGTTTCATAACACTGGAGCGCAGTTGTTATGAAAAAAAAGTATACTTCTGCATGATTGTTAAATGTTTGAAATCCAGAATATGTTTCATTACAGTGCCTAGAATGACAAAAACAATTTATTCCTACATTTAAATGTTGAACACGGATTATTGTACTTCTGTAGAAATCTTTGTGCATGGCTCGAGCTTTTTCTGCAGGCAAATCCATGTAATTGTAATAAAATATATAAAACACAAAGATCCTTTTTTTCCCATTTTGAAACATAGTCATGCATTTTACTTGACACTTTACTCAAAGCTCTCATATATAATCCATTATAAATACCTTAAAAATGCATTATAAAGCATCTATAATACATTATAGTGGTTAGTATACGAATTAAGGATGCTTTGTAATGCATTATAAAGATATTATAATCAATATTATAATACCTTATGACTGTCAACAGAAGATGCTGTAATGATTTATTAATTCTCATACTGGCCACTATAATACATTATAGATACTTTGTGTGCATTATGAAAGTGTCAATAATGCATTATATATGAAAGCTTCAAAAAAAGTGTAACCAAATTATCATATTTCATGCAGATTTTAATCAACATTACAGCAAAACTGTTTCTTAGGTGATGCAAGCATTTAAATTTGCATTTAAAAAGCACACATACTAGTGAAAGGGGTGCTTTTCTTATCTCAGCAGACTAAAATGCCAATGCGCCGTGAGGAATGAAGGGGCCAATTAATGCTCTGCCCGAGAGAACAGTATTTTTGGAATAGTTTTCTAACGATTATATATTGTTTGCGACCATCGCATTGAAATAATCTGAAACAGACCAAGAATCTTCTTACTCGTAAGTGCTGCTCTGCTTAGAAAATTGTTGATCATTATGCAGACTTTTGGCACTTGAATGTGAACATAAAGCATAAAAATGTGAGATTTCTTGAATAAACTAGAAGTTGTATTTACCAGAAAATATAGTGTATAAATGAGAGCAATTAGTTCAGACAATACCAAGAGAGTTGGGGTATTTAATGATATGCAAAAATGCTATAATGTGCTTTAATTAGGATGTAAAACATTCTGGTATGATTTTTAGTGTGTGGCACTAAACTTTTCTGTAGTTTTTGAACCCTGGAAGTCAGCTTCAAATGACTTAAATTATGCAACCATTACTGTTAACACTGCATATACTTAAATGGATCTGCATAGGTTATTCGAACCAGTCATGATGTGCTGGAATCTCAAACAGCATAGTTAACTATTATATTACTACACAATAATGAGCCTCAGAACATGCAAACACGCTGTGTTTTGACTGTCTGAACTGATACTTCTGTGTTATGTGAATATGCAGGCTGTAGGTTGGTAGTTCTCAAGACTGATTTCTGTGTCAAGATCACATTATTGGAAATTCTTGGTCTAGACTTAAACTGAAAATATTTTTACCCAGTCCTGACACATGCTCATGGATCATTTTGATTTTTCAGTTTTAGGTGAGACCATGGTAAAATTCCTGTTTTCAGTGTTTCAGCTTGTAATGGTCACATCAAGGAAGCACGTTCATTTGCAAGATTTTATAAAACCATTCATATTTAAATGTAACATGTATTTTATTTGGACCAAGAAATAAATCATGCATTTTACATAATTAAGGAAATTGTATAAACATAACATATTTTATTTTCTCTGTGATTCTGATCAGGATAAAGATTGAAATATGGATGGATGGATGGATGGATGGATGATATATTATGGACAATGTTCTCCAAACATCCTACTTGCATTCATGAAGTAGATTTAGATTTTTTTAGCTTTAATCCCACTTTTGAGTTTGATTCAATTATCACCAGTCTAGGTCACGAATGACAGGCAGTTAATGTAATTTTACTGAGCTGCCATAATCACAGTGCAAATTTTCTTTACTTAAAAGAACCTAAATAACTCTATGGTGCAATAACCTGGGCTACATTTAAAAAGAACCGTCAACCATGAAAGGAATGCACTGGAACATTTACCAAGAAAAAGATCCCCATCTATCTTCCAACCACTTACCGTGGGCAGAATTGCGGCGGGGGGGTCGACCCCACTCCAAGGAACACAGGGTACAAGGCAGGAGTATACCCTGATGGGATGAGGCCATCACGGGAAACACGCATGCACTTACACGCACACACACACACAGACACACATACACACAATTATACCTCAATCTATAATGCTCCAATTGATATACTGGTCTCAATAAAAATTTATACTGTCACATTTACAAGAAGGAGGGATATCAAGTAGGGAATTTATTTTTTTTTAAGATTTTTTTTTTTTAGTCATGAAGGAATTCTTCTTGGTTGCCATGGAGACATTTGTTCCATGGTTCAAAGTGGCGAGGTGTCAAAAGCTGGTTGTGCTTAGTTTGACAGTGAAGCGCAATGTCACGAGGTGTGAGAGAATTAGACGCCATATGTCGACCACAGTTAAGTATGCCCTTATTTATGTCTTGACAAGTGCTGTCTCAGTCGATGTTGATTGAGGGAGTCATTCTAGATAATTTGCCAGAATGAAAAAAAAGATAGACTGGTGTGGGGGTGAGTGGTATTCATGGAGAAAGGGCAATGGGCATCTATCTATTTAAAACGTTACACCTCAAGAAATTAAGACTTTAAATAGGGTCGAAGGGTAGAGTTATATTTCTCACCAATACTATTGCAATATTAATTCTGAGCCATTTATCAAAATGTTATGAAGAAATGCATATATACAGATTCTAAAAATTTTAAGATTTTTAAGAGGGTCAAAGGGTAGCGAGATACATTTTTCACGAGTACAATTGCAATATTAATACTGAGTCAAATATCAAAATTTAGTGAAGTAATGGATGTATACAGTGCAAGCTGTAGAAAGGGCCTTCAAATTAATATTTATATTTATCTAATATTATATTCATATTTATGTAATGCTATTCAAGAGGATATGTCATTTTTACTATATAATATTTTATTTTTTTGATTAAAAGTTTATTTCTTGATTATACTCTGCAATGGGCAACCATTTATCAGCTTCTATAATTTACAATATAACAGATGCTTTTGTCCAATTGAGAATCAAAGAGCAAAGTCAGGCAGCATCTGTCGAGCGATGGAGGCTAGGGGCCCCACTCGAGGGGCCCAAGGTGACAGCCCCCTATAGCCAAGCCATTTAAAACGCCACCCTCCCACATGCATATTTTTGGTGCTGTGTTGCACTTCCATCAATTAAGTTGTGAGGTGATTTCTCTAGCTGGAAAAAGGTGAATTACTTTAAAGATATCCATCCATTTTCCAATCCAATCCTTATCCTTCTGGGTCGCGGGGGAGGGGTTCCGGAGCCTATCCAGTAAGCTACGGGCACGAGGCAGGGAACACTCACACACCATTCACTGACACATACACACCTACGGGCAATTTAGCAACTGCAGTTAGCCTCAGCGTGTCTTTGGACTGCGTGAACCCAGACGAAACCCCGTGATGACAAGGGAGAACATGCAAACAGAATAAAGACATGTCAATATCATTCATATTTCAGTTTACATACATGTAAGCATGCATTCTTTCTAAATGTCGGAAAACGTTTTAGCCAGAAGGCGATGATTCCTTCAGCGGCGGACAGGAAACGCACAAACAGTGACGCCCGGCTGGCTACTAAGGGCTGTGACCTATAAAGAAAGCCAGGGAGGATGACGAGGAGGATGAGCTGCCCGGGAGAATTATCCCGGGAAGTGCAGTTTGTCACTCGGCGTACCTTAAAATGTTTGCCTGCCAAATATATACGGCTTAGCCGGGTTCTGCTGTTGCTTTGTCACAGCATGGAAGGTACCGTTCAAGTCTTTTTTTAGTTTGGAGCTCTGCCGCTGATTAACACCTCTGCTCAATGACTATCTGCCTCAAATTATAAGCCTCATTTGTCACTGAGTGTGTGTGTGTGTTTTATATATATATATATATATATAGGGGCATCCTCTGATAGATGTGTGCTTATATTACATGGGTAATTATATTTATATTTACATACATACAGCTCCGGAAAAAATTAAGAGACCACAGCACAGTTTTTTGTTTCACTAATTTCTCAGTTTATGGGTTTTTTTGCCAAACTGTGGCCTGGTTCTTCCCTGTTTCTCATTAATAAAGGGCTTTTTCCTTGCTTTATGGGACTTCAGTCCTGCTTCGTACCTGATACAAACTGAGCTAACAGTGCACTTCACACCTGCACTTAATGTTTCCCAGTCCTTTTGAAGGTCACTTCATGTCCTCCTCCGATTGATGACAAACTGTCAGATAAGTTAACGGTCGTCTCTGGCATTAAAACGTCGCTTCCGGCCTCTCCCTGGCTGGTTTCTGGTCGTTCCCAGCGTTTCCTGGTTCACCTTATTTTTGTGTCCTGCTGTCTTAGAAATGTTGAACCTGAAAGCTATGCTGCTCAGCGTAGCCTTCTGCCAGGACCATAATTAAACCATGATTTAAAAATGCAGATTTTGTATGGTCTCTTAATATTTTCTGCAGCTGTATATGTCTTTCTGTATACTGTATGTCTTGCACACTCCACACAAGGACTGGATGTTTCTCCCCAAAACCCATCGCTGGGGGTGCCCTACCTGATGAAGCGCTGTGCCTTCCTGAGTGTATCGTTGATACATTTTTATCAGTAATCAAACTTGATCAGTCGGGGCAATTAGCAGATTGGCTTCATCATGCACCTTCTCTTTCATCCAGCTGTGAACCTGATTTGTTTTATACATACTAAGAGGTATATAATTTAATGATTATTTTGCTGAATCAATAAAATGTGTCTTTGATTTACTGGTAAACTGGGGTATATTACACAGATATATATAATTTAAATGGATGCATTACTTTTTTGAAAATATGTGTGTGTGTATGTGTGCGTGTTTGTGTGTGGTCCAGGTATACCTTACCTTGTGAGGACCAAATGTCCCCACAACGTGATGAATACCCATTTTTTTTTACCTTATGGGGAGCAGGAAACTAGTCACCATATGGGAAAACTCAATTTTATAAAAATCCGTGACTGCAATGAAAAAACGACAAATGCAAAAACTCTTGTATTTTGTTTGGTCACTTATGGTTATGGTTAAGGCTGGGTTGGGGTTAAGGTTGTCATAGTTAGTATTAGCCTTTTATACCCATAGAAAGGAATGAGCGGTCCCCAAAACGATATGCTTATACGACTCTATATGTGAGTGTGTGTATGTGTGTGTGTGAGAGAGAGAGAGAGAGAGAGAGACAGAGGAAGGGACAGTTTTTACTTATTCCCAGGACTGCAAAATAACAAGGGCTGGAGGCACAATCAAGTGAAAATGAGGCCAACAGGGAGCTTAGTAAGGAAAAAACTTTCTGTTCCACTCTCTTGAAGCATCGAGTCACAGCTGTACGAAAAATCAGCTGAAGGAGAGCTGCCTTTACAAGCTCTGCTACACTTAAATTTGACAAACATGAGAGGACATGAGGGTCAAGTAAGGCGTCAGACATAGTGCCCAGTGGAGGAACTGACAGCAGCGATAAATAATATCAGACATCTGTTATACAGTAGTTTAACACCAGTAACCCAATCGCATAACTGACTAGTTATTAGGTATGTGAATCATAATTCATTTAAAATGTATATATATATGTGTGTGTGTATATATATATATATATATATATATATATATATATATAAAACACACTCAGTGACAAAGAAAGTTAAGCACCCTGAAGTAATGGTCTGATCTGGATGTAATTTGCGACCAGCGATGGGCATGTAAATGATTCGATTTGCAAGGAGCTGGCATGTCCAGGCACCAGACACAGAGAGGGCCTCGTTGTAGATGCATTAGATGGCATTTGCATGAGGCCAGGTGGTCATATCGTGGAAATGCCCAGCTTGTGGGGAATGCAGATGTCACAGGCACCCGATGTTGGAACCAATGAGCAAATGAGGACACCCACACACGTCATGAAGGTTCCGGTTGCCCAAGACAGAGCACACCAAGGGAGGATTCTTGTATTGTGCATTACAGAAACCCATGACATCTGCACCTGCCATCCGGACACAGGTATTTTCTACAACAGCCACACTGTGTCCCGACGACTGGCAACAACCGGACCAGGAGTTGACTGTCCCATGCTGCCGTTGACACCAGCGTAGAGACCACTGCGTTTGGAATGGTGCCATAAGCGAGAGACAGGTTCTGATGATGAATGGCATTGTACCATGTTCAGCAATGAATCTTCGTTCTGTATTACTTACCTTCACACGGGTCCTGGGGTTTACCCTCACACGGGTCCTGGGGTTAACCCTCACAGGGGGCCTGGGGATTACCCTCACACAGGTCCTGGGGTTTACCCTCACACGGGTCCTGGGGTTTACCCTCACACGGGGCCTGGGGTTTACCCTCACACGGGGCCTGGGGTTAACCCTTACACAGGGCCTGGGGTTTACCCTCACAGGAGTCCTGGGGTTTACCCTCACACAGGGCCTGGGGTTTACCCTCGCAGGGGGCCTGGGGTTTACCCTCACATGGGGCCTGGGGTTTACCCTCACACGGGTCCTGAGGTTTACCCTCGCAGGGGGCCTGGGGTTTACCCTCACACGGGTCCTGGGGTTTACCCTCACAGGGGGCCTGGGGTTTACCCTCACACAGGGCCTGG
>JABFEB020000002.1:7374689-7384986 GCA_019775895.2 Stomatorhinus ivindoensis | reverse complement strand
AATAATAATAATAATAATAATAATATGCCACATACATTATACCTTGCACTGGCAAGCCTACATAATATTCCACATTTAATATTATCCTGAGACCAGCTGCCTAATATTGTGTGTGTGTCACCCTCACGCTGCAAAACAACCTGACCCATCAAGGCATGGACTCCACAAGATCTCTGAAGGTGTCTTGTGGTATCTGGCAACAAGATATTAGCAGTAGATCCTTTAAGTCCATTTTGTCGGATTGAGATTTGGAGGATTTGGAGGCCTTGAACTCTTTTTCATGTTCCTCAAACCATTCCTAAGCATTTTTTGCAGTGTGGCAGGGTGCATTACCCTGCTGAAAGAGACCACTGCTATCGCAGAACACCGCTGCCATGAAAGGTTGTACCTAGTCTGCAATAATGATTAGGTAGGTGTTGTGCATCAAAGTAACATCCAGATGAACTCCAGGACTAAAGTTGTCCCAGCAGGACATCGGCCAGAGCACCTTCCTCCCATCGTGCATCCCGATACCATGCCCTCCCCAAATAACGGACCTGGCCGTCCACATGATGTAACAGAAAATGTGACTCATCAGACCTTGTTCTATTGCTCCATGTTCCAGTTTTGATGCCCACGTGCCCATTGTAGGCACTTTTGGGGGTGGACAGCAGTGGGCATGAACACCATGACCGGTCTGCGGCTGCGCAGCCCCACATACAGCAGACTGTAATGCACTGTGCATCCCACCTTTCCAGAAACACCGTGCAAGACGAGTTGTGTTGGAGATGCTCTGACCCAGCCGTCTAGCCGTCACAATTTGGCCCCTGTCAAAGTCACTCCGATCCTCACACCTTGCCCATTTTTCCTGCTTCCGACACATAAACATCAAGAACTGAATGTTCACTTGCCTAATATGAAATGACACCCTTCACAAGTGCCACTGTAATGAGATAATCAGGGTTATTCACTTCACCTGTCAGTGGTTTTAATGTTATGGATGATTGATATTTGTGCATATATATATACTCAATATGGAGAAAGTATTGGGACACTTGGCCATTACACATACCAAAAATTTTATGACATCTTATTCTGAATCCATAACGATCAATATCCATATCTATAAGGCCCCCCTTTGCAGCTATATCAGGCTTTCCACAAGATTTTGGAGTGTGTCTGTGGAGATTTTGCTCATTCACCCAGAAGAACCTTTGTGGGGTCAGGCACTGATGTTGGACGTGAAGACCTGGCTCGCAGTCTCAGTTCTAGTTCATCCCAAAGGTGCTTGATGGGGTTGAGGTCAGGGCTTTGTGTGGGCCAGTCAGGTTCTTCCACACCAATGTCACCCAAGCCTGTCTTTATGGACCTAGCTTTGTGCAGTGGGGCACAGCCAAGCTGAATCATCCCTTCGCTGAAACCAAGGGGCCCAGCCCAACCCTTGAAAAACACCCCATACCAGTGTTCCTCCTCCGCCTAACTGTACAGTCGGCACAATGCAGTCAGGCAGGTAACATTCTCCTGGCATCTGCCAAACCCAGACTCCACCATCACCACTCCATCTGATGCTTGGCATTGCCTTGGCGATGTGTGGCCTGCATGCGGCTGCTCGGCCATAGAAGCCCTTTCCATGAAGCTCCCGGCACACGGGTTTTTGTTGGGGTTAATGCCAGAGGAAATCTGGAACTCTGCAGTAATCCAGTTAACAGAGCGCTGGCGACTTTTACACACTGAGTGCCTCCGCACTCGGCGACCCGCTCTGCTACCTTACATGGTCTGCCACTATGTGGTTGAGTTCCTGTTGTTCCTAAATGCTTCCACTTTGCAATATTTGCAATAACACCACTTGCAGTTGACCATGGAATATCTAGCGGGGAAGAAATTTCACAAACTGACTTATTGCAAAGGTGGCATCCTATGAGAGCACCACGCTTGAATTCACTGAGCTCTGCAGAATGACCATTTCACAAATGTTTGTAAACCTGACTGCATGGCGAGGTGCTTGATTTTCTACACCTGTGTCTGAATGAAACATCTGAAATCAATAATTAAGAGATGTTTTCCAATACAACACACCCACCCACACACACACACACACATATATATATATATACAGTATATATACTGTACTCCAATCCCAACAACTTTAACTCCTACCCAACCCTAACCTTAACCATAAGTAACCCCCCCCCCCCCCACACACACACACACAGTCACAGACAAAATCAGAGGAAACTGTAAATTTCGCCTTGAACAAAACAATTGCTAATAAGCAGAAAATAAAACAAAATTCTGCACCTATGTTTATATTTCTATGTTTCTATTTCTATGCTTCTATTGGCTCTGCAGTCATTCCACATGTTGCTGTTCTGAGCATAGCTGCATTTTCATGTCATCTATAGTTAAACTTGAAAATTTTAATTTTGGTTTCAGATTTGTTATGTCCAAGGGGGTCATCCCACTTACACTAACACCCCAAGCCTAATTTCGCAGCTCTATTACATAGAGTACTCTAACACAGTCACTGTGATGTACTGAACGCTTATGACATCATTTTAACGGAATGTCTGTAAACACCAGCATGCAGAAAAGAACCAGCACAGAGGCTGACATTTCATGGTGACATTTTGAAAACACACATAGTATTCATTTTAGTTTTTATACAACTAAAAACGGTTCTGTAAATGCCTATTCCTTAAACAATCCCTTTTCTTTTTTTTTATAAAAAATGGATACAGTGGTATTCATTCACTGTAAAACAGTTTTTTACAGGTACATAATCTTGGCATTTGAAAATATAAACGTAGATATTATAAGATACATATTAGTAACAGCAAACTGCCTGTAAAATTCCAAGTGTTTCTCTGCCTTGGGTCACTGATCTAATCAGATCACTACTTACTCAATTGTAATCACTTTGAGCAATAAGACTGATTTCCACTGGTAAAATATGCAGCTATATTAATGAGCCAAATTTGTATATCCCTTTCAATCAAAGCAATTGTGAATCACACAGTTCTTTGTTTTCTCTCATTTATTTGGATCTTTTATGCAAATTTTGCACTTAATTCTTGATATTAAAATCCTTGGTTTTCTGAACAATGAGTGAAAAGTCGCTTCTATACAGTTCTGTACAGCACCGCTTACAGCATATTAGATATTCTATAATACGACAGTATGTATATGGTGATAAACCAGCATATAACCATATTCTTCTTCTATATTCTATGCATGCAGCATACAATTGGGATTGCCAATGTGACACTGGTAACACATGTACATGAATTAGAAAGCAGAAATGATTTTTGTTATTGCCAACCACTGAAACAGCAGAAAAGATGAAATGTGAGTTATTTTCTATAAAATCAGTGCATAATTATGCAGTTTTTCCATTAGCATGCTCTCTATATATTCAGTCTCACATACAAAAGTTTTTCTTTTTTTAGCACTATGTTGCAAGAAATATGATTGCAATCAGCATCAGCAAATGTACAAACTTCAGGCAATACATGCAATGCAGATCCAGCCTCCATTATTTTTCCATTGCTTGAAAAAGGAAAAGCTCTCGCAATGGCAAAGAAATGCCACGGACGCACATTAATAAGTATGAAGGGCACCCATTGTTATCATGGTCTTATAATGGTTGTAAAAACATCCATTGTTATTAAATACAATCATATAAGAACATTGTCACTCCATTGTGAAATACCAGTTTGTCAGCAAAATTCTTGCATATAATTTTGCAACAGCTTTATCAATTTTGTGAACAAAATACCGTTTTAAGAAACTGCAAAGATTCCCATTTTAATTTTTCTTCAGCTACATAAACATAAAACTGCTTATAACTTAATACTCTTTCAAGAATAAGATTTTTAATTTACTGGAATAACCTTAATAGAAAAAAATTTTTTGACACTTTTTGAACAAAATGAGAAACACTAATATGCAAACAAACGTGTGTAATGCATCAGTCCGAAGATCCAAGTGCAGAATGAAAACAGGTCAGTGAAAAAGCAAAACGTAATTCAGTCATTCCAGTTGTCAGGTTAGGGACAGAAGAGGAGCCAGTCAGGCCAGAACAACACAATTGCAAACCACAATCAGACATGACACCAGTTCAGTAGTGCTGGTATGATACCGCACAAAGGCTTCACTTTGAAGAGATTCTTATAATACCCTCATTAGGAAATAAGAGCAGGTGTGTTTAAAACAAGCCTGACTGAGCCTGGCTGCTGGAAGTTTGGACTGTAGGTAGATGTTAAACATAAAAACGTGAGCATAAGAATCTGGCTGATAACATACTGAAGCCAGAACTAGACACAACATTGTATGAAGAGCCATGGGACACATACTCATTTAGTATGTGAGTGAGTCAAATTATATTGTAGTTTTTCATAGGACGTTCTGTTGGACTGAGTTTGGAGCGCTATACTCAGTGTGCGAAATACAGGGGGGTCCGGGGGGGGGTCGACAGCCCCGCCCCCCCCAAATATTAACAGGTATTTCGCACACTGGCTATACTAATTGCCGTTGCTTTTACAAAGGAAAATATATACTTGATTTATAGACATTTGATTTTTCTCTAATCATAGTTACATAACTGAAGGTAATTTAAGAGGATGATAGAAAAAAAAACAACTTTCAACACTAACTTCCTGTTTCAGGAGTCACAATGACATCTCTGTCCTGCCAGAAAAGTAGATAATGACATTCTACCCACCAATCAAACCTCCGGTAGTGCTTAACAACACTATTCAAAGTAGTTATGAAGGAGCAACAATCCATAAAATATTTCATTTTCCTCTTTCCTCTATTCATTTTTGGTTTAGATAAAAGAGAATAATTTGTGGAAAGGGGAAAACTCCAAGGCCGGGTTATCAAAGTCAATCTCCAGGCAGTGGTGTGAATGCAGTGTTTCATTCCAACCTATTTCCCCACTTTAATGAGTCCAATAAGTATTTAAATCTATCTACAATTTCTACTGATAAAATGGTACCAAAATACTACAGAAATATTTCCTCTATGTACGGCAAAAACTAGTCTTCTATTCTGTGTAGTTTCTTGTTTCACAAGGAATTTAGACAAAATTAGAGCTACCCGCACTGCAAGGAGAGTTTCCTTAATTTTGTTTTGTTGTGTGGCTGTTGAAACTTTATAGATTTATGAGAAGATGGTTGAGTACATATTCTACTATATTTATGATACGCAAAATGAAATCATATTTCTAGCAAAATTGGAATTATTAGATTATCTGAGGCGGTTTTGGCAATAAAATAAACAAAATAATCAGACCTGATCATTCTGGAGACAATGATTGGGTTACAGTCATATCCGCGGCACACGCACTGTCAACGCGCTGCCCTGGTCCCTGTTGCTTTGCATTGTCTGTGTCTTTGCATTGTCTTTGATTGTTTTACATTACAGTGCCTGTATTGCCTTGGGACTCTCTTTATGCTTTCATATCTGAGTGAGTCTGAACAGCTGAGCATTCCAATGCCCCTGCTACATATGGACAATGGAGATTTTGAATCTTTAATCTTGATCCAGGACTTTAAAAATGAAAAACTAATAAGGGAGAAAGGTAAAAGAAAAAAAAGTTCAAGAATAACATTTTCTGTATACAATTTATAAAGAAGGTTAAACGCAATTTATGATTTTAGCATATATCAGTATTTTATTTGTGCTCAAAAAATAAATGTGCATTATTTAAAAACATTTAAATTTAATTTTCAAATGATAAATTTTAAGTCTCTGGATTCCAGCTAAACCTCATAATTAATTTCTGAAATGTGTATTTTATTTAGCAGTGATTAGCAAGTAAACAGATATTCCTCTGTGTGATATGTTCAGGATTCGTATCATGGCCTGTAACCGACTGGGTTTTAAAATAAAACTTATTTTGACAGTGTAATGATTTGACGGCTGGTCATTCACATGTAGGAGCTGAAGATCCCTCCGGGGCAGCGTCTTATTCCGCTTTGTTTAGTGGCCTGATTTATTGCATTTTGTACCCTGAACTGTGTAGGTAGCAATCTGATGAGATCATTGACCCAAAGAAGGACACTTGTGATGTCCTCAGGAAGTTGCCTGTAACTGACTCTTGTCAAATATCCCACTGTGGTCAGTGTAAGACTTGACAGCAAAGACAATGAATTTTACTCAATAGCACATTTTGTTTTGGTTTTGGACATACACCAAGATTTTGGCTTGCTTTGTAGATCCACCTTGAAAATATGAAGTGGCAAGTGGCTGGTATATAGGCTAAGATCACAAGCTATGCTCTGTAATGCTGATTGTTTCTTTTTATATTTAGACTATAGTTTTTTATAGCTGTTTTATAGTTACAAAAGGACTCCACCTTTTGCACTCATTGGAGTGACGGTTCTCAAAGGGTTTTTTCAGCAACCAGGGAAATCAGTCGAAGTCCTTTTCCTGGCTTCAGTAATTAGCAGTCTTGCTTGTGTTTCGCTACCTGCTAAGGCCAGTGCTCAAGGTGTCTGACTCTCCCTCTCTTCTATAGCCACATTCCTCAGCTTCCGGCTGCACCTTTTGAGTTTGTCTTTTTTTCCAGTTCCTGCCTTGCTTTTACAACCTGCCTCTCAGGCCTAAAACAGTCACTCATCAGTCACTTACACTTATGCCCCAGTGGTAATAGATTGCCTGAGGATTATACAAGAGTACGGGCTGACTGTTACAAAATGTGGATCAGCGAGGAACCAAAGGACAGAACCCAAACAGCTGCAGGTCACAGAGCGCGCAGAACGCATAGGGTAACGTCACTTCTCTGGCTAAATTCCAAATCATGTCCTTTGAGAAACCAGGGCTGTGTAATCATCCTCTGATATATTAAAAGCTTAAACTTCCTTGAAATGCCAGCTTCTCACATCTAACAGGTGCAGCACAGCTCAATCATCATTCTGTTCTACGGAAAGACACGTATGTATCTTGTGGCTGCCATGCTTTGCGATCTATTATAGTCCAAGACGATTACGTAATTATATGCCATAGCACACATAAGAATATTTGAAAATAGTTTATTCATTAGGATGTAAATATCTTTTATTACATAATCTGCATTTATATTTATGATAATTTATCATCAATTTTTTTCCAGCACTGCAATAAGAAATTTTCCACATGATGATTCAATTCAGTTTTGTATTTTGTTTATGATCCATGGAAAGATGAAAGTTATCAGAAAAAGTTAAATAAATCTAACTCAGTAATTATACTTTGATACATCAGAGTATAACTAAACTGTATGCAATCCTTACATCCATATTTTAGTTACTGTGGTACATTTGGCATTTCACGTTTTAAAATGAGTTTGAAGAACCTTCATATTTACTGACAAAAATGATGTGTTTATTCATTCTGTATCCTTGAAGTTTACAACATACTTTTCCTAAGAAGTGCTGCACATTTATAATGTCTGGAAAGGTCACATATTTCATTTGGTAATCAGGAGATCCTTGTAATGCATTAACTCATACATGTACAGTGCACAGCAGTGCCACTTAAGGCCCTGGGGAGTTTCTCCCTTTTATCTTGGGTGTCTGCTGTGGAATTTTGCCTTAACACTCAAGATGATCTACAGCAGTGTTTTCCAATCCGATCCTCACAGATTTGCAAACAGTCCACATTTTTGTTCCTATTGGGAGCTGGAAGGGAGCAAAAATGTGCACTGTCTGGCACTGAGCTCAGTGGGAGCAAAAATGTGGAGTGTCCCTGAGGACTGGGTTAGGAAACATTGATCTAGAGGATGTACTGTGAATTAGAATGACTTGGATAAGCTTTAATTTTAGTTTGAAGGAGTTAAATTCTATAACCATGAGATTTTGAATGACCTTTAGAGCTTACTTATCTGTAATATATGGGTTTTATTGGCATCAACAATAAAGAGATACTAATGACTGCTGGTGAATTAATTAATATTTTGTGAACTACAGATTGCAAAAGATGAATAACAAAGAAAAGAAATAATCTGAATATAGAATAACTAAAATTAAAAAGAAATAAATGGAGCAGTGGATAATGGGTGAAATTAATAAAATAAACAAACTAGCAAGAAATATGTGTGAGTTCAAAGATGTCTAAACAATAGCAATCAGGTAAACAAAGCAAAGTGAGGATTAGAAATGAAATGGATACTTTAAGATGGGTGTCACAATCCACAGGGTAACATTTTACTAGGATAAAGTTAAATTAGGGTCCTATCAAAAGACCATATCAGTACAACCTACATACAGTATTTATGAAACACTTCACATACTAGTAGCATGCATATAGTGAAGGGCAAGGTCTCCTGGGAAGAGGTTTGCTTTGCTATATTTACATTCCGCTCTGGGATGAATGATGTACCACAAGAGAGAATTCCACTCTCTGCTGCAACCTTTAGTGGAAAGCAGCCAGCTGCACTTACCTCAGCTGGTACAGGCAGCTAGAGGCAGGTTTGATCCTCAGATTGGAGCAGGTAGTGAGGAGAGGAGTGAAGTGCGGCAAAGGTCCTCAGAGCTGGAACATGCAGTTGGAGGGACCAGTGAGTGCGGCAAAAGTCCTCAGAGCTGGAACATGTAGCTGGGGGCAGGTCTGTTCCCCAGACTAGAATACGTAGTGAGGACAGGAGTGAAGCACGGCAAAAGTCCTCAGAGCTGGACCACGCAGCTGGAGGAACCAGGGTGTGCAACAAAAGTCCTCAGAGCTGAAACATGATACCTGCAGGAGAACGGAGCTAATGGCAGTTTCAGCCATTGTGACAAGAGAAGCTTTGAATGGCGAATCAAACTTTGTCCACTCATTTTAAGTCTCACTCTGTAGAACATACTGTAATCTTGAAATGGATGTATTCTGTCTGGATGGAAACTAGTGACTTATGACAATAGTGTGTCAGATTTGATCCATTTGAAAGGAAGTATCGAGATTAAGGAAAGGATGATGTTTCCCCATCATCCCATTGCGTTGATATCATGCTAGCAAGTGCTTCTCTGTGCATGTACAGATCTCAGAAGCATATACTGAAGGTGTGAGAGCAGTAGAGTGTCCAAAACATACTATTTGTGCATCGGACATCTTTCAAACTGATTCTGAAATCACCATGACATTGCTCCCCACCACATAAAGGACAAACATTAATCGCTGTACACTCAGTCGCCCCCCCCCCCCACCTTCTCTTTTCACACTGGATTTACATCAGTCGCCCAATTAAAATCATGTGGGCAATAGGTGAGTCCCTGAATATTGGTGATGTGAGTGGTTTGTTATTATGAATGACTAAGAAGAGTCTCTCTCCACTGCCGTCATCATTCCTTTGCGTGAGTCATGGGCTACTTGGGGAAACGACCTGGTCGTCTGGTAACAATAGAAGGCTTAGAATTGAGATGATCCCAATGGGTGCTTGGCGGCAGCGTGGCCCTCCAGCCGCTGAAGGGCTACCTCTCCAAAAGGCATTCTGGATTCTCGACATTGCCGTCACCTGGTTATTATCGCGTTAACTCTCATAAAAAGTGTGCAAATGCCTATTTGTACTCTGGGCTGAAAGCGTGCCAGAACGCCCAGTGACCCACAGAAATTTGTGAGGTGAAAAATATCGGTCTATTCCTGCTACACTGTAATATACAACGTGTGTGCTTGTGAATTCGTGTGCATCCATTCAGTTTTTGTTTATTTTATTGCTGGTTTATAATATAGTTGTAAGCGAAGACATAATCGTTTAGCTGTTTTTTTTTTCTAATACTATTTTCATTCCTTTGTCATAAGCGTAAAGTAAATAATCAGACAATCTTACACCTGTAAGCACTTTTAGAGAATTTTGTGAAAATAAAATGACCATAAAATGAGGACTGAAGACAGGACTCGTTAGGCTGTTCTGTGGCTGCAGACCATTCGCCATGCTGTGATAAAATCACGTTACCATAAAATCATGCAAAAAAATACCTAATATGAAGTCAGGAAGTTTGAAGTGGTACCTCACTGAATAATTAAAGAAATTTCCTAAATATGCTGATAGTTGAGCTCTTCTGTTAAAAAGGAAAACAAATGCCAGCTAATTGGCCCGAATTGGCCCGGCAGTTACAGCCATTTGATTTACGGTAGAAACAGTAGTTTAAGATTCGTTTGGAGCAAAGTTGGCAGTAAGGACACAGTTAAAGTCCAAAAATGTAATCATTTAAAAATGTAAATAGAATGGATCATTAAATATAGAATTATGCATCAGCCCTTCACACTAGGATAGTGATGGAATGCATTTCTGCCTCATGTGTTCGGGTTTGGGGAGGGCTGAATCCCAGCTCTGCTCGCTGTCTGTGCTGATTGCATCTGG
>JABFEB020000002.1:7335373-7346117 GCA_019775895.2 Stomatorhinus ivindoensis | reverse complement strand
ATTTTAAATAGTTTGCAAGCTCTAGTCAGGTCTCCTTTCACCACACAACTGAGTGAACCAACATTAAGTACATTGCAGTAGCATTGTTGGAAATCTCGTGTACTTAAGAGTTCATACTCATTAGCCCATCTCAGCTAATAGAAAACATTCCAGCTAAGTGGCCCTGGAGCTTCAGTTATACAACTGGGAATTTGGCTGAAGATATTTTTTGTAAGGCTGTCTTGACAACACCCCAGATCCAGTGTATGTCTAAGGGCAACTATGTCAGACCCCCTGCAGTGTGTTTCCTGGGGTTTCAAAAATTGTAACAGAGAATGAATTTCTTGTAATACCAATGCTGCAGAAAAAACCACCACTGGACAATCAGATGATGCAGTCCATTCACCCGTCTCTGAATATTTGTAGGAATGCTGAAAATTCATTTCCTGTCTGATAAGGCTCAACTCTTTCTTGGCAAACATTCCTTTGTTTCTTCTAAGAAAAAAACAATGCAACTAAAAAATCTTATGCAGTCAACATGAATGGTTCATGGCAACACGAATACACGTGATGTGGCAGATGTCAACGTCAAACGTGATTTTTGTTCACAATGTATATTCAACATAATCAACCTATTTAATGTCTTTAACCCCCACCCAATTGACTCTTGTCCCTTGTTCAGCAAAATGTACAACACACCTACATATGTTAGACATTTATTAGGAAAAAGTGACCTGTTAACAGATCCATATAAAGCAGAAAGCTGTTACATAAAACATATGGAAATCAGAATCATTTAATTTCCCGTGGTCCTGAAAGACACCTGCAGATAGTCAGAAACAAGGAAATGAATTCCAGAAAGTTCCATGCAGTAGATTAAGAAAATGTCCCATCCACGTACACGTCATTCATAAATATTCATGTGGTGGAATCCACAAAACTTACAATGTGAACTTCTTGTTCACCCATTGCCTAAGATTTCATTTCCCCTTACTGTAAATGTTTGCAAGCATACTGGCTATATTGCACATTTTACTATTCTGACTCAAGGCTTGGAGATCATAATTAGCTGGAATCACAAGCTAGACATTTTATTCCACTATGTAAATAAAAAAATACCACAAATCAAGATAAAGCAAGGTATTTAAAAAATAAAATAAAACAATTTCACTACAGACACAGGATAAATTGATTTGCAAGGGAAAAATGGCCAGTCAAGTCCAGCTATGTTTGACTGGCTTGAAACCATTGACTAGATTAACTATACTTGGAGAGAAGCATTACTATAGTCAGTATTGAGAGAATTGTCATTCCCTTTTCAAACTCAGTTAAAACCATCGAATGGCAAGTTTAAGGCACGCCATCTTAGCACTGAACAGGTTTTCAAACTTTTCCAATGAGGATTTATGATCTAACCTTGAAATCAGCCCACATGAACACACACCAGGATGAAGGTGAAACTGTTACCAAAGGGTTTTTAAAAAAAAAACATTAAGCTGACCACATCAGAAACTGACCTAGATATACTATTACTCAATTATGAACCAAACTATACTGCATATACATTTGTTTACATTCAGCATAATCAGTAATTTACTGTGGGGGGGGATTATTGATTCCAAACTTAAGGATCAAGGAACAATTGATTTATTGAGGAGCTTTAATAATTATGCAGAAACCGAAAAGGAACCAGAACATGTGAAATGGGCTGCGTGTGTTACAGCAATCACAGCTGGAAAGGCCAGTGACTGCAAGATGCCCCGAACAGAAACCAGTGCCCAGACCCACTCAGACAGCCAGCGTGAATGCCTAGCTTCATCAGGCTGCTAAATCTTCAAGAATGTGTTTGTGGAGGGATCATATGAAACCGAAAGCCCAATTGACAGCAGTAAATTTGTCTGTCATTCTATAACGATTAGTTTTTTTTTTAATACTATACTGACAATTTTCCACATGGGGGGATTAAAACAGAGGGGAAAATGCTTGTTAGAGACTCTGGGGACAGGCTGTTATGTGACTAATAGTTCTAAAGGTTCTTAACACGCTGATACATTAAAATGAAATCATAATACAGGAAAAAAAAAAATCACACCTGTCAGATTGCAATCTCATTACAAGGTACTACAAAGAAAATCTTATAGCTGAACTTTATTTGCATACGAAAACTTTGGATTTCAGATTTAAACCAAAATGATCCCCATTCCCTCTAAAAGCATTTACCAAGTTAGCCATTCATCAGTAAGTACTGCAAAGGATTATAAAGGAATCAAGGCAGGTCAGTCTATATGCACAAAATTAACAGCTATGTAGGCAGGGCATCTTGTGAAGGAGCACGAGTAAAGCAGCTTAAAAAAAAAACCTTTATAAAATACACAGAAGAACCAAAGTAAATAAAACATGAAATACTAAATTTTAACAAAATTGTATGGGAATTAAATTCAGAAGACAACCCATCCCTTTTAGTGTTCACAAAATTGAAAAATTCCTTTTTAAAGTACAGTCATCTAAAGGCTGTGCAACTTGGTAAATTGCCTTCTGAGGCACAATGCTCCTGGAAGACTACAAGGCCCCAACTAGATTCAAAAGCATAAATCAATATTTTACGCGCATCATATCCTGTCAGCAATTTCTCCATAGATATATACTTGGAGGAAGAGGATTCTTAGATACTATCCATAGCTTTGAATTCGCTCAAGACTTGAAGAGGGTTTACATGCTTCTTCTGGGAGGATCTCTTCACCTTGGTTTGGCCGTCGTCATGCTTCTCACGTTTGACTAGGGGCTTCTTCTCTGGGGCTTTCATCTTCCACGAGATGGCAGGCATGTTGAGCGACTGCATTCCCCCGACCTTTTGGTACTTGGTGGAAGCTACATATGACGCCTTTACTGTAGAGACGACTGTGTTCATCAAGTTCTTTGCGGCTTGAATGAGGGACATGGCGCTGTCCACCTAAAACGGAACCAAAGCGATGTATGTAAACCATTCATGAACCGCCATAAACTTCCATTTTAAAGTGAAAAGATAATTGGGTGTAAACTGGGGAAACGGAACTTGAGAAATTTGCTAAACTTCTGACAAAGATGCCTAAATTATGTAAAATAAGAAAAACATGTTTTTATATCTTCTGGAAAGAAATTTGTATTCTCAAAGCCAGAGATACAATGAAACTTATTACCAAATAACCTAAATAGGCTTTAAGAATGTGGAGTTTTAAAGGAACACTGGCTTGGCAAAGTGTTTAAGAGATATCCCTTTAAACACTGTACCCAAGGGGGGAGAATGCATTTAGATCTTAAAGCACACAGTATTGCTATTATAGCGACATAAGCAATACATCAATGCATCTAAAGTTTTCATTTGAAGACATTTTAACATTTCATAAAGCATATGAGTTTAAATACACAGACAACCTCTAAAAACAGCATGTTTATCAGATTTTATACCGCAGAGTCCATGAGATATATACAAATAAGGCAGTGTAAGGATTTCATGAAAATCTGCATGACAGGATGGTAAACTACCCCATTGTTTACCATTGGTCCATTTGGATGTGATCATTTCCTGAAGGTAAGCAGAGGAACAGGTACTTTAAGTGTGTCAGTGATGTAAACCCATTAGTGTGCTGCACTGAAAGCACGCCGGGGGCAAACGCGCGCGCCGGGGGCAAATGCGGGAAACACTCCAGAAGTGGTGCGAATCAGGAATGACAGGCTGATGAGGATGCAGCCTCCAAGTAAAAAGGACAGCAGGAAGAAAACTAGAACAATTCTGCAAGAAGGTAAATTATTACTGATGCACGTGCTTTGAAATAGTTTCAGCACAACCAATGGACTTCTGAACTGACTAACACACGTGCCTAAGGATCTACTGTCACCATAAAAACAAATGCAGAAACCACGTCATTTAAAACGGTAATTCGTTTTCCAAAGAAAAAACTCCATGTACAGCTTGCAACAGTTAAGGCACAACATCTGCATAAGGCAATGAGTCAAAAAGGAGATATAAATGGCAGGAAATGAGTGCATCAAATCCAGATTACAAAAGCTGAGAAAGGAATGCAGGTCTAACTGACAGCACCTAGTTTTGCTGAAACTTCTGCTGTCCAAAGATTCATATCAAATGAATATGCCTCTAACGGCATTGCTAAAGGTGACTTAGTGACTTAATCTCATTAATTTATTTTAATCTCATAAAACTATTCAATATGAAAGAACCTTAAGTCAGATTCATTTTAATAAAAATTAGGTTTCATTTTAGTTTAAGTTGACTGAACAACTTCAAAGGATTTCTTACATCATGTTACTGTACAATTCCATTCGAATCAAACTGCTTTAAAACTGGTCTTGTCTATGTCAATTTTGCAGAAAAAGAACCACCAGTTAAAATAAGACCAATGTCTCCAATAATTGCACTTTAACACACAATGTGGTATGAAACTATAAGGACCTCAAAGTGTAAAGACCTGATAAAAGATACTTTGGGTTTCTTCGGGGGCACCGACACGATCACTATAAGAGGTTATTTTAAAGTAAAATCCCATTTTTAAATGCTACAATGTTAATTTTGTCACTGAAGACATACTGCATGATCCGGTAGCCGTACATGCTGGATGTAATCTTGTGCCAAGGACAGTTGCAGCATAAGATGCAGAGTCCTCAGGGTGTTGCCTTTCAATAATTCCTCTGACATCTCAAAGATGGTACACAACAACGTTCATCAACTAAGGCATATGATTTATTTCCCTGAGATTTCCAGGCGATGGCTCAAGGCAATCTGGGGGGGCGGGATTGCAGAACTTACCCCAGAGACTACAAGCTCCCCACCAAGATTTTGCACTTCTGCCTTTACTTTGCTGCAGATGTTCAGCTGATGGCAGTATAGAGCAATACGTTGCAGGTAGGCCAGAAGATCCTGCTTGCATGTAGAGTCCGGGCACTACAAAGAAAGAGGGCAAAGGTTAATGGAATTAGGGAGAAAAACACAATTCCCAACTGAATGTATGCCAAGTAAACAAAATGTTTTCAACATCAAAAACCACTAAGGAAGAAATTCAAGTGTTATCAGTGCTTTGAGACATTAAGGGTAGAGAGCAACAGAAAACACTATTTTGGGTGAGAAATGTTTTAATATGCATAATTTATACTGGAAGGGCTTGAATATACAGAAATTTTATGAAAATGACAGAAGCAGCAGAAACTTTGGAAATATGCTGCATTCAATATGGAGGACATTCAAATTTTTATAATTTTTTAAAGAAGCAGTGGCTTTTTAAAGGGTTTTCTTTAAAGGAATATCATCTGAAGTTTGAGAGATGAGCTCTGAACAATGAAGCCAAAAGGTCAGCCCTCCCAACACATGCCGAACAAAAGCCATTTAAACCTCAAATACACATTTTGCCAGTTCACTCTACACAAGGCATAAGTACGAATATATATATTATATAAAAAATGTAGACCTTCCATGAATAACTATGCAAATTACTCAGAATAAATAAAATGGAAAAAAACCTCCCTCAAATCCCATCTGGGTCAGCATTCGCACATTATCGAAACCCCCTCCCTGCAACTCAGCCGGATATTACTGCATTTAGCAGGAAATCAAAGCATAAAAATACCTGCAGCCAATGGCAGTGTCTTGGCACCATTAACTACATCTTCCAGCAGATGCCTACCTCTGAGGACGTGTAAAAAGGCGAAAAAAAGACCTGCACCTCTTCACAGTACATTTACCTCCCTGGTCCCAGCTCTCATAAGTTGTATGTATGCATGCACACATGTACATACATGCATACATAACAGTACCAGCCAAACATCTGCACACGCTTGTTAAAAGCATTTCAGTTTTAGCTATGCTATTCCTTACAGTAGGCCTCGAGGCAATGAAGTAAAAAATATTGATGAGAAAAGTATTCAGCATTTCCAAATTATATTACATTTTAGACTTTCCAAACAGCTCCCTTTTGCTTCAATGTCAGCTGTGCAGAGCTGTGCTCCTGCGCCACTCTTTTGACCAGCGTCCTGATGCAGCCACCTGGAGTGGTTCTTCATCGATCTTCACAAGTTCTGGGCACAGGTTGGCTACCTTGCTCTCTCTCATTAAACCAACTGATCCCAAACCAGCTCTACAGGGTTAAGGACATGGTTTGTGAGGGCCCTGTTTTCAGTAGATATGTCCAGACTCTGTGTGTGTGTGTGCATGTGTGTGTGTGTGCTTTGATGTTGCATAACTGTATAAAGCAGTTGTAGTGGATCTCATTAAGCATTACTGCTAGATAATTGTAGTAAAACTACTGGCATAAACAAAAAGGCCAAGTAGCAGACTAAATATGCACAAATCCATTACCAGATCAGTCGGAGGCACTAACAAAAAAACTCCACTGCTAGAAAGTGTGTGTGTGTTGGGGGGGGGGGTTTAAATGCTGATCAGCTCGGGGTGAAAGCAGTGGATAGATCACTTTGAAGAACTCCTCAAAGCAGCGGCACTGCTGCAAACTGCAGGTTAAGTAACTGCGGTAGTCAGCGGCCCCTGTGGCCTACGGCATAGATGTCGACAGCACTGTATATTGTTGGGGTAAGATTGCTGGTGCTCTGCCTCGATCACATGAAAGTAAGTAAAGAACTTCTGGACCAGGACACAGGAAAGGGGGCCTGCATTTTAAAAAGGGGGATCTGTGTAAGGCTACGATTCTCATCTGCCCTGAGAAGTAGTATTGCCATATTGAAGAAGAGATTATCTAATGGCTGAACTTCATATTGAATGCAACAATGTAAATTCCAACCTGGGCAGTGGTGTCAATGGTTAGGGAAGCGTACTAGTAACTGAAAGATTGCTGGATCGAATCCCTGAACAGCAAGGTACCACCCCCAAGTACTGCTCCCCGGGCGCTGAATTAGCTGCCCCCTGCTGTCACGACGTCACATATGGGGTTAAATGCAGAGGATACATTTCGTTATTGTGCACCGTGTGCTGCGGTGTGTCAACGATGACCACAGATCACCTATTTCTAAATGCACTGATTGCCCTCACACAGCTGTGAGAGTTGATGGAAACATGCAATATGTACCCTGTGGACTTGGCGCACGATGAACCACACTAAGATGCTGCAGGAATATGGTACCGGGCGGCTCCCGCATGATATTCGGACCGTTTGAATGTAGCAAGTTGTCCTCATCCAGGGCACAAAAATCACAGCCATTTAGTGTATTGGCCCGTGTCAAGGATTCATTTGGGCTCCGCTCCGGTTTGAGATTTTCATGGACGGGATAGTAGCACAGCCTCTGAGACTGGAAGCCTGCCCAGTACTGGGGGCTAGAAGCGGCAGCCCTGCTATTTACAGATGTCATGATTTGGCCTCATCTGACTCAGACCCGTAGAATACACTTGAGCGCTTCTATGTCATGTGTGAAGCAGCGGCACATAATCGGAGCCAGAACTGAGACCATGGTGCTCTGGGGGTCTTCAGGGAAGGGGGCAAGCGCAGCCGTAAAAGGAAGAGCTTAAGTTCCTCTGGATTTTGTTCACAAATGGTAGCAGGGAAAGTAAGACTCGGCGTTGAATCAGTTCAGCGGCTGCAGTTCTGATGGCACTGAAGGGTTCTGGGGAGCTAAGCCACTGGATGAAGCTCACAGTCTAGTAGTCGATCCATGTCTATCCCTATGCTCAGCTATGATCTTGTTCTGTTGGTAATGACCGAAAGGAGGCTGCGAGCACAAGCAGGCATGAACGTATAGGCCCATCTTCCCACAACAGCCTTGGCAAATTTATCAAGCCTGGAACTTAACTTTCATCGAGACACTAAGATGACTGGAAATTCAGGAATTATTTTTTTAAATGGTCATAAATCCAAATTTGAAGCTAGTCTCCAAATTCATTTCTGGAACTGGATGTAATGCATTTATTGCATACAATAACATGAACACTGCTAAGCTGCTAGCAAGGTTGCTGTGGTCGACGGGGCAGCTGTGTGCTTTAATTGAAATCAAAGCGTGGCTAAATGGATTTAAAATTAGAGTAATTTTATGCAGGAATTGGATGGAAATAATGAATATTGAATTTTGCATAAATGGTTCATTAACATTTAAACACTGCATGAAGAGCTAACATAACTAGCTTTAATGCACTGAAGAATACAAAACTGAAACAAAATACTGCGTTTAATGACTGTTTACCCAGATCAGAGAAATCTTTCTGCTAAGCAATACCACCATGCGTGGAATGACCTGGAACTTCAGGCTTAACATCATCATAATGAGATATGAGACAGACTGTTATAAACTGCTTATTCAAGAAATGAGGAATCTCTGACATTGAGGAGATTTAAGGAACAGCTGGCTTTAGCTGTCATACGACAAACCTGAGGCGTCATGGATCAGTTCTTGATAATCTTTATACTCCCCTGTGATACAAAAGTTACTGTGCCTTTCCTGTAAAGCATCAGAGACTAGAACTGGGTTTAGACTCAGACCACCAGCAGAGTTTATGGATTGCCTATAAATTTACACTGATTGAAAGCAAATTTAAAAGTGCGCCGTGCATGAGGGATGCGTCTTGAGGGCGGAGTATGCGCAGCCCACATTTTAAGTATCCAAAGTCTGGGATAGAAAGGTAGAGATTGTATAGGGCATGTGACTGCACTTATATTTACATTAAAAAGTTAGGCCTACAATCCACCACTGTCAACTACGAGCTGGTTCAGACATTCTAATATGGCGCCCTGTGGGGGCTGCTCATAAATTGTTAATAAACTGCAATGCAGACCTTTGTGTAGCGCTGACCTACATCTTTCATGACAATTTTCAAAGATATTTTAAAGTATTACCCTGCATGTTTCATGCCCCTCTACGAAACAGGCAATAACAAAAAATCCTTACTGAAGTGCAACCCTAATACCCCCCCCCACAACACCATAATGACATTTCATAGACATCTTTACAAAAACAGGGAATATCTAGCGTCTTAACTTTCTACCTTCAGGCTTCTAAACTTAGTGTTGCAGGTATAAGAGCTAAAAATAAACCCACGTTATAAAAAGTCTGCCAAAAAGTAATTAAGCTACTAATTAAAGACAAATCACTCTTAATGAACTGAATTCCACCGAGATCTTTCCTTGTCTGTTCTCGCCTGTTCCACATATCTTTAGTGAAATTAGTCAACTAATACAACTTCTGAGCTCAGAACCTGTCATAATACTAGACAGTTTCTTGAACCTGTACAAAGGCTGAAAAAGGCTTCCAGCACTGTGAGGCAGCCTTAGCACCCAAAAAGAGCTCGTTTAAATTAATTTGAGCCATTTCAGCTTCAGCCTTTGCTCTCGCTCACATGTATGTTTTTAATGCATGATACTGCTGCCATTATTCACAACAATAAAGTAACTTAAAACTAAAGAGTTGAGAATGGCCTTACTATTTTGATTTGAAGATCAAAACAAGAGGAATCGGCTTCTTGTAAACCATATCCAAGCCATAACACATTAAAAACTGAATACAGATGTTTAAGCTTGCTGAGGTACAGATGGGCAAGGATACTTGGGTATCCAAGTCAATGCACAACAGAACCAATTTTTTAAACAAAAATCACATATAACATTTACTTGGTTATTTGAACAGTAGTACTGCACTTCATACAGGGTTCCTCATACTCGCATCCTCAACAAAGTTCACTTGTCACAGCCTGCAAATATACGGAAGGTGGGCGGAAGACCAGCCAGCACCAGACCGACACTCCATTTTCCTGACCTTTGCTACATGTACCGACAGTTAGCAGTGATAACAGCAGACCCGGTCGGCCACAGCATATGTGAAATACACAAAAGAGGAAGAGAGTGTGCCGGCTTTTTAAACTAGAACATTAATAAAACATACAAAGCTCTTAGTGACGGGAAAACACGAGGTACCTGATCAGCAATGGCACGACCCAGCTTGTCCATTCTTGATCCAGCCTCTGCGATCTTCTTGGCGGCACTAATTACATCAGATGTGTTCTTCAGAGGCCCTTTTCCCCTAAGAAAAGGTCTTCATGTTATTTACTGCTCTTGTGTTTTGCCATATTTACATTCTTTTCCATAACACTGGGGTAATTTCAGGCATGTTTGTCAGTGAGAAGCCTGTGGCAGTGCAGTATCAGCACTGATAAGTCATTTATTACAGAATACTATTCGGTCAAGCTACTGCCACAACACTGCCACTGTGTAATTTTACCCTTCAGAACAAGTGATTTAAATACAAATCTCTCCAAATTAGATTTCATCGTATGCCAACCCAGAGGCCCAGACTCCCCTCTGAACTTCAGGGGGGGGGGGGGGGAAGAGTTAAAATTTATTACAGGAATATCATCGCTTTGTGTGAACCAAACCGGATGGTGAAGGCATTGAGCAGACACCACCTACTCTATCCCAGCTGTCTGGTCAGTTCCGGAGCCCAGTGCTACTTGGGCTTACAGTATGGCCTGCAGCCCTGCCTGTCCTACCCCCACAGCCAAAGCGGGGAAGTCCTTTGCCAGTTCTGTGTCCCCACAAGGGACTCCTGAGCACAGTTGGCAAGTGGCACAACCTGGATTCAAAGCTGCTCTCTCCAGGCTAAATGGAGCCATCCAAAGCATGACAGATGGAATTCTCCGCTCTCTCCTCACCCCCCCAGAGAGTCAGACAGACACTGGAAGTCACGGCTTTGAGAGAAAAGCTAAGGTAGAAGGTAGAAATGTAAATACTAGCTTACTTAGCAGTGTTACTGCTAACATCACTGTTGTCGCAACTGTTTTCAGTTCAAA
>JABFEB020000002.1:7314310-7331207 GCA_019775895.2 Stomatorhinus ivindoensis | reverse complement strand
AGAAAGCTTTATGAGTTCTGCCGTGTTTTAGCCCTCTCCCTCGCTGCCAGCACAGCCCTGTGCCTTCTCCTTGCTCCTCTGTCAATATCCACCCAATTTCAGATCGGTCATTGTAACCCTGAGTAAAATCTGCTCTTTGCCACACAAGAAAAAGAAAAACTCGTACGAGTAGCGACTGGAATATGGCGTTACATAACCGGCTGGATGCGAAGTAGGTTCTGAAGTGTGCTGGCACTGAAAGCATGTGAGAGGCGCTCACTCACCCGAGCGCTTTGCCCCGCAATCAGCTGATCATCTTCTGTCTGCACGCTGGTCCTGCTGCGCACATCAATGTCTTCCATCTCAAAGTCCGAGTCGTCCAGCTCCTCAGGGGTCTAGAGGAAAAGAGGAAGGGAGATACGCCATTAGATAATTACCCAACCCGGGAATAATCAACGATTTATATTTGCCAGGAGGGACCAAATCCGGTAACAGGTGCAGATGGCAAAACGGTAAGCGAATTCACAAAAAACTGAATAATCATTTGTCGACATACACATGGTGAACACAGGTGGGGTCTGGCTACCCCCCAAGCAATGGTTTAACAGCGTACCTCTCAAACAAAGGTAGTATCTGATGATGGCCAAGTGGGGTAGGGCACGCACACCAATGAGCCGTTAACAGAATTCAGGGCTTTAGTATGCACAGAGTCAGGGAGTTTTTCAACATTAAATCGAAAACAGGATTCCCCCAAATGAGGCATAACTGTGCCATAAACTGGCAATAAGTTTGCTTTCCATAACGAGGCTGAGATTCATGCAAAGGCTTTTGTAAGGCAAGCTGTTCCATAGGCTAAAGGGAGTCAAATTAGCAAGGATTACCAAAAAGTGAAATCTAAAATCCTTGAACACATTTTTCTATTTGGAAATTCCAGGTTTTTTGGCAAATGACCCCAGAGAGATGTAGCGGTCATGTAACCAAACAGTTTGAACAGCATTATTTGCCATTCTATTCCACCTTCCATTTGCATTGTCAGTGCCACTGAATCTGAATCATGTTACAAGCAAAATATGTGTAATAATCTTAACATTTAGTTAAACATTCACATATAAAACAATTTAAAATTAGCCCAAATGTCAAAAATATCCTTGATAAATTTAGAACTTCAGAAGTTAAAATATTTAGTTGAATGCAATGACTGTTTTTCTACCTCTGCAAACACTGGAAAAGTGATTTATTCCCATAAACTAGACAGAAAACCCCAAATATTTCATTTTTTGTTCTTGTGCAATATTCACAAGCCAGACAAAATTTGTCATAAGGACCAAGGAGGAACCAGCAAATTTATCTCACAGGCATTTGCACTTTACTCCTTTGCTTGTAGTGATACCTGTAATTAGATCTGGGCAATATGACCTAAACAGAATCTGATTTTTTTCACAAAAAGACCAATTTTCAATTTTAATTGGTTTTCCCCTCTGTTTCTTAAAATCAACCTACAGATGACAAATAAATGGTACAAAAGTCTTTTGATGTTTTTTCCAAGTTAGTTAAAGTGCAATCTGACAACTTGTGATAAGCCAAAAAAGATGCTAGTGAGACGGCAGACCACACCACTGTAAACACTTATACACCTGTAAAAACTTTAAGCATGGTAATGAGTCCCGGCTTTTCCACCGTATGTATGGGCACCCTGTCTTTTGCAATATACACTGTGAGAGCGTTAGTTATCGCCTTCCACCGTGCTCCACTTATCATATGGCACACGGTTTGAAAACGTGTCAGGGACGGCTGCTTGCTTAACTTTGGATGTTGGGCTGGTAACGTGTGTATTTTCATTTCGCTGGGAGCTGCATTTCCCTCTCTGCTGTGTGCCTCTGCTTTATCTGCTGGAATAAATTTGTCCTGCTGCTTTCAACAGTTTTTAGAGACTTTGCAACGAGGACTTGTTTGGTCTGGGTCCGACGGCGTAAAACCGAACCATTGCCGTGTTGTTTGTGAATCCACTACAGTGTTTGGGTGCGCCGCACTAATTTACCCATGAAGAACGGTGTGTCGCTTTAGTACCGCATTTGGCGCTGGCATGTAAAATAAGTAAAATCCATTTTCACAAAAATAAATCAATCTGAACTGTAAATTTGAATTAATCTGGAAAAAAAATCGATTTATCGCCCACCTCTACCTGTAATCACACACGTCCAAGGGGAAATTTCAAAGGATGATCAATGGATCATTTACTTGTGATTCCTTTGATAGCTTAATCCTAAATGAGAATCTCTTGTTCATTCACAAAATGGTAAAAATGGTCATCTTGAACATGACAGCAAAGGGGGGGGGGTGCCTGACTGCTATGAAGGTTTAGACACCAACAAAAAAGCTTAGATGACAAACGAATGCGGCTAAACCTTTCAAAAAGTGAATTAATACAAATGGTCAGAAAGACAGAGGGGCCCCCAGGACTTGTCAAAAATTCCAAGCGTCATGCTAAGAGAGCGAGAAATACCCCAGTGTACCCCAGAAATACCCCAGTGTACCCCAGTGTACCCCAGAAATACCCCAGTGTACCCCAGAAATACCCCAGTGTACAGTCGGAAGCCCCCAAAGGCTTGTTATCCTGTTACGAAGCTGGTTTAGGGAAGCATGATCAGAGATTGGTCTGTTTAAGGGGCAGCTGACTGCAGCATTGGTGAGAGCGCAAAGCAAGTGCTGTATTTGTGTAATATCTGCTACAATAACTTTAAGGATGAAGCAATGCCGCAAACTAAGAGTTACACTATGAGCTGACTGTCATACAACTCATTTGTCAACTGGAAGTCAGTAACAGTGACAAGCCTGCGGTGGATACAGACCTGCCTGACAAGAATAGGAATGTTTGACAAAGCCCTTGAGCATTCCACTTATAGGTTAAAGACTGTCCATCTTTAGCCAGAGCTACACAATTGTCCATTTGGATTGAAGAGTGACCTCGGTTGGGGCTTTGTAAGAGCCTGCCAGATCTGTTCCTCAGAACTGTGCACAGCTTGGCTGATTTGAAACAGCTCCTGTACTGCTTGTTAGCATGGCATACACATCTTAGCCAAATGCTAGGCCATAGTATGCCAATACTAATATGCTTTTGAGTGGGGAACAGCAGCCTTTCAGTTAAAGTATTTCACAATTTGCTCATTATAACCTCATCTGTGGGTTCAACCTTTAAAATGTATGCATAACATTTCACATTAACCCGAACAGAACAATACAGGCTATACCAGGAAGGAAATTCCACTCTCCTCCGCTTTAAAAGGACAAGGGAAATCAATTAATACAAAAAAGACCTTTTTTTAACCAAAGTAAAAATTCCCATGACGTTTTCGTGCCTTCTCCAAGGCTCAAGGTACATTTCCAGGAATCGATTAAAAGAAAGATTCTTTGGTCAACCCATTCAGGGAAACGCGTTCCAATGCGACCACCATCACGACACCTTTACAAACATGCACCTCGTGTAGAGCAGCCAGCTGTTATGATCTTGAACTCATCATTTAGATATGGAGGTACCTTCCATTGCATATTTTACAGATTTATATGGTGCTTCTCTCCCCATCTCAGACACACTATCAAAAAGCTGCCGTTGAATTTCCATCTGGACTAATAATGGAGAGCTGAACAATTAACCACGCTAGACTTTCCCAGCTATCACCTGATAGATTTGCAATAAACAGCTATTGAGTTGTAAAACTTAGTGCTAAAAGACAAATTGTGTGCATGCCATTAAAATTACCCTAATGTGACACAAGTGTGAAATACGTGTGACAAGAGAAAGAACAAAATAATGTTAACTTGAAGTAAACCCAACGTGTTATAAAATGTGTTAAATAATAATGACATGGTGCACTTTGTATGTAAACACGAAGGAAGGTCAGTCTGGGTGTTAGCAACAGCATGGAATTATGAGCTAAAAATGAATTTAAACCTTTTGTGAAAGTGTTTGTTTTATATATTAAATGTGTTCCGTCCAGCAACCCCTTGAGCGACACTCACTTTTGCTTGCTCTGAGTTTATTTTCAGACTGATACTTAAAGTTGAACTTTACACATTCTGTATCTAAATTTCTCTGCTAGCTTGTACTCATAGCAGAGCAATCTTTCACAGGTAGCGCATGAGGTGTTTGTCTGTGGTGCTTTGAGACACCACAATGCACTCTGCATATAAACACAGCTGCACGCCCAAGTCCTCTTGTACTGATATTTGGACTTCATAGTCTTTACATAATCTACTGTTCAAGTTAATATTTATAAAGATATTTCTTTTAGCATTGTTCACAAGACCATACTAAATTGGTCTAAACTAAAACACTTTCAATAAAGGTAACCCCTAGCTGGGCTCAGCAGGTAGCAAAGACAGTGGCTGCAATGACTGCAAAATTTTTCTGTCTGCAAAATTCCAATTGAATGTTGCCAAGATGCCACAGTTTTTTTACAGTTTTGTTCAGTGAAAGAACAAGCCGCTGTGGCTGTATCTAACCCTAAAACGCTGATTAGGATCAAAGACAAAAAAAAAACCCAACCAAATCCATATATAGGCACAATTACCCGTATTTAAGAACAAGTATTCAGAATGATCAAACCATGCATCAAAACGTGCAGTGAAAGAAAAGCTCATCCTGCTTAACCCAGTTGGTTGGTACTGTGTCTTTCCCAAGAACGGTTTTTGGTTTTTTGTAAAGTGACACTAACACACACCTAAGTCTTGTACAGAATGAAATCATCCACAAAGTGTAGGTAAAGCAAGACCGCCTGCCAGGATAAACTGAAAGGTCAGGCGATTGGAGAGAGAACTTTCTACTTGTATTGAAACTTCACATAGGCTCACCCTGATCATCAGCACCGCCTTCCTGATGTCACGCACGCCGTCGTACACCAGACGGGAGGCGTCGATAAATTCATTCTCGTCCACAGGCAGAGTGGGGTTCGCACTTAGGGCCTCCACAGCAGCCTCGACCTGCTCCGTGAAACGGGGCATCACTGCAAGCCAGAGAGGGGAGGTGTGTCAGCACACGGCGGTCTGTTTAATGTAACGCCTGCTACTTGTAGCACACAGTTAATATTTTTGTCTGCCAAATTTAATTGAAATTTACTCTTTACATAAATACCAAATTACATCCGTACCACAATATCCAAGCTCTGACTGTCAAAACAGCACAGCTGGATATAGGTTGCAATAATCTAAATTCCAGTTCAAGTCAGGCACATAAAATCATACATCATGCTGATCTTTAACCATGTTCGGGGTTAAAAAGCAAAATGTCCTTTGAGCAGAACTGAAATCGGAAAAAAATTGACCTATGAATGACTCGCTTGGGTAGGCTAGTTGGGGAATATGAAAAGCTTTTTCTGGTAAAATACAGATGCTGTACTTGGTAAATGATGGTGTTTTGACAATAGCTCTAGCCTTGAGCTCCAATATTCAGAACAATACTAGCACACTATTTTGGGGAAAAGCTGCTTCATTTACTCTGATCTATAGCAGCTTTGAAACATCTCTGAAAATGGACCCAGCAGCGTACAGTTGTGCCCAAAACTACGAAGCAATGGTTTGGTCCACATTTCCATTAATACTCGGGCCCATTTGGAATTTCAAAGCAAACAAGGTCCCAGGGGGCATTTGAGCGAGGGAGCCAGTTGCAGAGGGATGAAGGAAGTGGGGATTTTGGGCTTACATAAAAAAGCAAAGGCCTAGTCAGTGAACTTAATGGTAAAGATAGCTGTTTAAGCATCTAGATGCAATAGAGAAAACGAGAAAATTTTACACACACACACACACACACACACAAAAATAAAATTCAGAAAGCTAAATTACATACCTGTGTCTGTCAGAAGCTTGGTGGCCTCCAACACTTTTTCGGTGTACACCCCTGGCTCATAGTTGTCCATCTCCGACGTGACCACATGAACCACCCTGGCAGCACGGCCCCGAATAGCCCCAGCAGTACGATCCAGCCCATCCACATCCTTTTCTTGCAGAGCAATCACACACTTGTTCACATCCTCCAGGATGTGGTTTTCTAGTAAGAGAGATCGTATTTGAACGACAACGTTAAAAACAAGGACACGCACCGTCAGAAAAACCCAGTCACTCAGAATTAAAGCTGGAAATCCCTTATCCGACATGCTGTATTAACTCTGTCCCTGGTTTTGGAAAATTAAGAACAGTGGCCAAAAACATCTCTCTAATGAAAGAAGGCAAAATGCAAATGAATATCTGACATTTGCACAGGATGGGAATGCATGTTGTACCATGCTGGAAATAACGTTACCCACATATTCCAGTCTGGGGCAAGAGATTTGTCCTTAGAAGCCCACTGTACACAATATACCAGGCTAATCCTTACCAGACACACACAGGAAGTCATCGATGGAAGTTATGTCATCCACAGCGTCCGTAAGCACACGGACTTGCTTCTCCCAGTGGTCTTTGAAAAGATCCATGTTGTCTTGAGCTACTTTGCTGTTGGGCTTGGCAGCTAAAGCCAGGGCAGCGTTAATCACCTATAATCGCAGATTAAAAGCAATTAATCGCTATCCGAAATCGGCCGCAGATAATCTCGTCTGACAATCAAAACCTTAAAGCCGTAACGTGTCAACCGTGACTAGGAATTTGTATGCAAAACATGTGTTGACAAAACAGAGGATAGGTGAGTGATTAAACAAGACGGGATGATTTGAGTAATGTGGTGTCAAACAAAAGCAGACGTGGTTCTTGTACCTGGGGACAGAGGGTCTCCAGCTGGGAGGCCGCCATACGGACAAGCTTCACTCCTTCCTCGTTGTTGGAGATGGAGCAAGCCAGATTGGCAACCTACAGAAACCAAAAATCAGATACTCACATGGCTTCTCCGACATCAGGACCTATAACAGCTGCCCCATTTGATGCGGAATTCTCACAAAAAAAAAATTCCTTCTCAATGGCTCACAGTTCTTAAGTCTGAAATTGATTATAGTAACCACTGTCAGTACTTCTGAGAGGAGGCATACATGTTGCTGAAAAATTTAAAACGGCTGTTACCCAGTGAAAAAATGAAGCAAGTAGCTCAATATTCCTTATTACATTATTCTGATGACATCTGTAATACTTACAATAAGGATTCAGTACCAAGACTTGCTTATTTAAAAAAAAATTATAAAATAGAATGGTTATATGCCAGCTACATTATGTTCCAAAATTAATTAGGCAAGTGACATAAGTAAAAAGCTGCTAAAGTAGGAAGGGCTTACAAATAAATATGTATGATCTCTTAAGAGCTTTTTGAAGAACAATGTTCATGCAACAAATACAACATTTCTGTTCCGAGTCATTTATGGTATTTACCGTTCCAAAACTAATTTGAAGCACTATTTTGCGCATGTTTCAGAATATCTAAAAAAATATCGAGTACTGCTGGCATCTGTGTAAAACAAACAGCACTGTTGACAATTAAAAGGAACCTAAACAGAGTTGACCGTTTTTCACAATATACCAAACCTGGTGTCTGCATAGGAATTTTGAAGGCAGTGTATATTACAAGACTATTTCGGATGCATGGACAGCATTTTGAAAGCGCCACTTTTGGGCATGATAACCAATCAATTAGTTGCTTCACATGAAGAGACAAATGTGTAACAGAATAGTGAAATGGAAAAACTTTACGTTTCATACAAAAACATTTAGGCTGATCAAATATTAACACCATTCACCACCTTCTTTCACACCATTGGAAACATTCAATACATGACAGTGTGAAAACTTAACCAATGATCAAATGCTATCCAGCTTAAGGAAGCGATTCTCATTTTCTGGTGACACAGTGAAATGATGGTCTGGGGAAAGCGGCAGTGCAAATGCACATTCCTAGTCAAAGATACATGCATTAATTAACACAACATAATAATCAAAACAGATCACCAACTGCTATCTAAAACAGTCATGCTGGCAAAACACAAAATGTAAATAAGTCAAAATGTGTTCTATGCACACATTAAATTGCCGTTTATCACGGAAAATGTATTGCACTAAGCAAAATGGACAATCATTCAGAAGTAACAGTGTAAAATATTGTATGTGTAAAATATGAATGGATCCTAATACTGCAAACAAATATGTTTGCATACAGTTTTTTGTTGCCAGGACATTTCAGATACCTGGGAACCATGGGCAACAAGGACAGCATCATGTGGAAACTTCAAAGGCTTACATGACATGCATGTGAACTATTAACTCAATTCAGATTGCAAATTATTTCCAATCTCAAATTAAAATTTAAAAACGCCTGGGTTAAATATGCAGATTGCAAAAATAAAGCGGAATGCAGAAAAACATATAGAGCAAAAACAAAAATATTGCACTTGAAACAAATTCTGGCCTACAGAATACAAAGTCACGAACACAGCCTACTTTTCCAAAGAAAATCAGATGCCCCAAAGCAAATGTACACATATATGCAAAGTGACTTAATGGCAAAAATTAACAGCTACAGATTCACATCATGTGCTAAGGCTCAACTGTTTAACATAATATTGTACTGGCAATTTCCATGAAAGTAATCACACGGAAGCAGTATTTCAGCAATACACCATACGGGGGGGGGGGGGGGGGGTTGGGGGTTAAAGGCAGTCAGCACTTCCCATTGCCCCTGGTGTACATTTCATAAATATTACACAAAAGAAATGGGGCTGGCCAGAGTTCCATTCTACCTCT
This sequence comes from Stomatorhinus ivindoensis, assembly GCA_019775895.2. Taxonomy (NCBI): domain Eukaryota; kingdom Metazoa; phylum Chordata; class Actinopteri; order Osteoglossiformes; family Mormyridae; genus Stomatorhinus; species Stomatorhinus ivindoensis. The sequence continues at coordinate 7,322,519 of JABFEB020000002.1, read as the reverse complement.
TTCATTTTACTGAAAATTGAATACTGTCTCCAAAAGCAATCACTCAATCTAATGTAACTTCGATCTAATGTGAATTTTAAAAGCATATTCATTAATGAATATGGCCATATGAACCTGTAGGTAATGTCATCTTTCATACACGCAGGTTTGCCCCATATCCTCAATCAACACCATCTTGCAGAATTTCCAAAATCTTGCAAAAATGTCTGAACCTGATTTGTATTTAATGGTTTGCATCTGTGAAGGCAGTGCCATCACAGCAAACACACAGAACGCCCCCCATGACCCTGAACAGCAGCAGGAAAATGGATGCATTAAAGGCAGGGGTCTCTTTTGTATTAAGCACAAAACCCCAGTCAACATGGAGCCCTATGAATTAAAAAAAAAAATGAACACAACTTGATACTGCTCTTTGTAAGGTGAGTCTTAACAAGAACACAACAGTGCATTTCATCCGTGCTGCAACCAAAATAAGGCCGAATCTTCACACTATATCGTACACAAAAAATGCATGGAATCCTTGTGGTTTTATCACTCTCATCAGTTAATTATCCTAAAAACTGCTTTCATTAGATGAACCTGAAGTAAACAGCATAAGATTTTAAAACCCAACAGCACTCTAGCCACATGTATTATGCAAGGCTTTAAAAACCAAGCTTAAAATGCTAAATAATTTCAATGGGATCCATTTGTTACCAAAAGATGATTTATGCGCCATCAACTCGAGTACTAAATCTGATCAGTAATAGGAATCCAAGCCATCCCTACAACTCGAGTCTCGAACATGTGTGGTGAAGTAAGCGCATTGCTACAGACACGAAGGCTTGTGTTTACTGCCGCGGTGCCCAAACTACCCATTTATGAATAAACGTACACAGACTGACATACAGGACATGCATGAAGGAGAGAATGTCCTTCAGAAGCATAGTGCGTGTTTACCCCCTGAAAACAGGAAAAAACTGCAATAAATTAAAACACTAATTCTTATTTTAGCAACAATCACATCTATGTAGCTGTATTTCATCTTTCTAGCTTGTTCCAATTTCATCTGGTGTCAGTTCCAATTATGCAGCGCAGTGAGGCATTTTCAACAATTGTTGTGTCATTCTATAATGCCACTGCCAATTCCTCTGCCTGGGGCAGAGCGCTGGGCTCTTTGACTAATCCAGTCCCACTCTAGTCTAACTGGTGCTTTCACTCCTGTCTTGGCACTGAAATGAAGGCCAGGCACCCATGGGGAGTGGTCACTCCCAAATGTCAACAAAGGGCATTTTTCTACTGGGACCATGGGAAAAGACATGGGGGGAAAAGGTAATGAGGATGGCTAACGACGGCGTCCGTTTCTAGCTGACAGACTCTACTACAAAATGTTTTAGATTGAGAACAGTGTCTAGGAAAAAAAAAAAACAATGGTGGAAGAGGAACAGAAGCTCAATTTACAGTTATCCTGCCACAACCCCATGACCATGTACGCCGACAGCACGCTGTAAATTAAGCCATTTCCTGGCCAGTACATAGCATTTCATTATATTTCCATTGTCAACAGGAAATGATACAAACAGTTGAGAAAATTGAACCATTTCCCTTGAGACAACACTTAACCTTTGGCAATGAAGCTGGACTCCCTGGCTAGGTAGAAGATGTGCTTCACAGAACTGACCAGCCATACACACTGGGCATGTACCAGTTGCCTACCCAAAATAGCACATGTCATTCAGATAATATTGCTTACATATAACAGCAAAGTGCTAAATTTGAAGTCAAGCTGTATGGTTTGAATAATGAAATTTATTGTATTGATTGCTATGCCAGAATTTGTATGGAATTTTTTTTTTAAATCACAAGACAATGATCACATTTCGTGTTTGAATGTTACAAGAGATCAGATTCTTTGCCTTGTTGCCATAAACAGGCTATATAATGTTATAAACACACAATGGAACCATTAACCCAGCAGTTGCAAAAGTACAAGACCCACCTGTATTTCAAGGGTATTCAAGCAGATTACAGCCCCAATTCATTTAATGTCTAGCTGAGGGGATCTCGCCTCCCAATGAACGTCAGCTTTCTAAATCAATCAGTCGCACAAGGTAACTCACCTCGATGAGCTTGTTGGCATGCTCTCGGAAAACCTGCGCATATTCCTTCACCTCCTTCTCATTGCCATTCTTGGCCGCTTCAATCAGGACCAGAAGCGGGACGTTGGTCTCCAGGAAAGAGTCTGACACATGGTCCATTACTGCTTTGCGCAGCTAAGAACATAAAAGTAAAGACACACACACACACACAACTTTACAAAGCTTCATTAAAAAAAAATCCAAAATGCTTTAAAAGTGACTTTTAGAGAAATATGGAAGACTTGATTTTGAATTTGAAAAATCTGTCAGCTCGCTGGCCATAATTCTGAAGGAGACACTTCGATCAATTAAATCTATAAAGACATTAACATTACAACGTAGCAACAAGCAATAGATGTCTTCTTTTGAAAATGTAAGACACTGGGTAGCCATTTATATTGAAAGCCATTAATACAGAAAATGGAAGCATCAATCCCTTCCATGGCCATCATTTAGAAATGAACTCCTGCTTCCAATTCTATAGAATCTTTTGTCAATACAGATTAGCAAAACCTCCAAATTAATGCACATTATAATTTAGATTTGAGCTAATTTTAAAATGTTAAACAGCATTTCAGATAGTTGCATGCATGTGGTTCTAAACAGAACACTTAACCATTGACATGAGCCTTTTAGTGGAAGGGTTTGGGTTCATAGAAGAATGCAGAAATAAGTGGTAAGGAAACGGACCTGTCTGCGTAGATCACGTGTCTTCTTAGTCATCCTGTCGATGGCTGTGTTCAGGGCATCACTTCTGTCTTTTCTGCCCGCCTACAAGTGAAAAATAGCATTTTGTAGCTTACATTTTCCAATGCAACTGGCAGGTATAGGGATTTGGGGAACTTCAAACAACGACCTCAGGAGAAATTCCCGTCCTCTTACAAAACACCATTATTATGTAAATTAAATAGAAACCCCAAAATGAGAAGTAAAATAAAGATAAGTTTACAAACAGAGGAACCTGAATGGTTGCAGGATGGGAAACTTACGTTTGTGTTAAGTGGTCATCTCATTTTTAAGATAGAAATTCAAAAATTATCCTCGACACACATTAAATATCACCAAGAAGTCAACCAGGGTATTGCTGTACTATGAAAGATAAGCATCTGTAAACCGGGAATACAGAAAACTATTGCCATTGAATACAAGCAGTACTGAGACAATTCTCCATTCATGGCAGTTGCAATACAATTTTCTTTTGAGCATGTGAAATGTGAAGTTTGTTTCGCAGAAGCATATCGTAACAGTGCAATACTTTACTTCAATTGATATTACGCCCCTTAACACCAGAATATTGAAACATCTCAATTTCTAAAGAAAGGCCATATTATGCATCATGCCAATAAGCAAGAAAATGACCGGGATTACATACTCCAAAAATTCTAGCATCACCTACACACATTTCAGCCATTTTTGCCTGACATGAAGGTAAAGCATACATGTGGGCTGGAAAACTGTTCAAATTAAAGAAATTTAACACCATAATATTAAAAAGAACCCTGAACAGAAAGTTGTCAAATGTCACATTTCATATCACTGATCTTTGAATGCTTTAAATTTGAAGGTACCGCTTGTCCCAAAAAGAAAAGTTCTTGAAAGAATAAAAGCACATAAGGCAGCACCTTTATCAAGACAATCACTTTATGCCTTCATACAATACGAATGTGTGTTAGTCTATTTGTCTGAATTTCAAAGCCGCAAATTAAGCAAATATGGTGCATTTTGCAAAAATTCTGCATCAAGGGCTCCAAATCCCATAAGGCCTTATCTACTATATAACCCCCTCCCATATAATTGACTGCAAAAATCATTTAACTGAAATACAAAGTGTAACATTCACCAGAATCCAACTACAAAGGGACATCCCATATTTATCTGTACACAGTGCATATGATATCCCAAATCCTATTTTCCGTATGAACAAAATGTACAGACCGCCAAATTTAGAAAGCGAGCTGCAGTGTTTAAAACATTCTGATGGGGCAGCGAAACCAGCGAGGAAGAAGAGAGAGGAGGTCATCAAACAAGCAAGTAGGAGTAAGCAAGAGTGCAAGGCATGAAGTAAGCTAAGAAGCCAGAGCGTTACAGAGCGGGAGGAAGAGAGCAAGGGAGGGAGAGCGGGTGAGAAAGCTACAGGGAAAGAGGGGGCGAGGGAAAGAGCACGCAGGCGAGCGAGGCGGCGAGAGCGAGCAGGAGAGAGCAGGGGAGACCACGCAATAGCAAGAGAGCGGATGAAAATGAGCGAGAACGCGCAAATGGGAGGGAGACTGGGGTAGAGCGAGAGAGAGAGAGAAACTGCATCACTGATCGACGCCAGCCTGCCACCACTCTGTAGCAGTGCGTGCCTGCAACAAAAGCAGTGAACAGCCTGTCTGATTCTTTCCTTATCCTTTTTTTTTGACCAGCAACTATCCTCTGTGTTGAGAACTCAATACAGACGCAGCTGACGGAACGACAAGGAGCAAGATTTGCGAGAAGGGTCTCCGACTGCCATCAACAAGTTATGCGAAGGCAGACCCCCGGCGATGAAAGGAGACTGCTTGATCTTCAATTAACCAATTGAGCTGACATCATTGCAGTAGCAAAGGAGAGGGATGCAAAACCAAAAACGCACAAGGATTGTGATGGATTCAGATCAACTTATAGACTGAAGGGGAGGGGGGAATCTATTTTCCTAATTTCTCAAAAGAAACCGGATTTAAAAATAAGATTAAAATTCTAGTCATGGAATTGCTCCTTTTGTTGCATCTCTGGAGATCCAGCATTGCTTTATTTAAGATCACGATTCCTTTTGTGTTTTATCAAAAGGGTTTTTGTTCATTTGATTTTTTTCCCGTCTGGCTGCTCAAAGTGTCTGCGGAGGAAAACAGTTGAATGCAGCCTCCGATGTGCAGAAAAGAATGGGTAAGTTAGCTCTTTTATATGCCAGGTCTGGACTTGAATAGAAAACAGAGTGCAAGAGTGGACCTAAAGATAACACACCAAGAGCTCCTAACATTCATTTATTCATTTTAAACACGTTTGCTTCATCCAGAGCCACAGAAATAAACCGTAATCTGTGTACTATGTAAAAAAAAAAATCCTCAGCTAGAGAGAGATGCACACTGCATTTATCATGTTAAATAGCATCAAGATCGTGATGAATTCACAGCAACGCATCCCAAGGACATGCTTAATTCTGGGTGTGTGTACGTGGTGGCAGTGTGTTTCACGATGCTCAAACAAACAGACTGAAAACAAGGGCTTACGAATGATTTAGTCTAAATTAAACATATCTGTTGAATCTACAAACTGCATTTAGAAAGACCAGGGTAGGATTAGATAAAAAGCCGGAATGAACGAATGCTCCTTTAGAGAGATGGGGGACTTGTATTACATGGGGTATTCATTCAAACACAAAATGTATATATCAGTGTCTGCGCATACAGAAATACATGGGTCACAGATTTGATAGTGACCATAATTACAGTTTTAATATTCCACAGGGATCGTTACCAGCAGGAATTAGATGGCCACTCTCCTCCCACCCAGTTTATTTTGTTGTGTTTAAACCCACCCAGGTTTCCATTCAAGGCGGCTCCTCGTAGGACCTGTACCAGCGGCACTCTTTGCGATCAGCATGCTGCTGTGCCTGAGCCCTGTGTCATGCACAACCTGCCCCCAGAAATGCCGCTGTGAGGACCTGCAGTTTTACTGCGACACACAGGGGCTCCTGGCCCCCCCAGATGGTGTGGAAAGGGGGGCTTTGGGGCTCTCACTGCGGCACAACAGCATTACAGAACTAAGCGCTGATCAATTCTATGGCTTCAGCCAGCTCACGTGGCTCCACCTGGACCATAACCAAATAAGCACCGTGCGGGAGGATGCATTTCAGGGGCTATACAAGCTTAAGGACCTCAACTTGAGCTCCAACCGCATCACCAAGTTGCCCAACACGACCTTCATCCACCTCATTAATCTCCAGATCCTGGACCTTTCCTTCAACCAGATGACGGCTCTTGAGCCAGAGCTATTCCATGGCCTGCGCAAGCTCCAGATACTGCACCTGCGCTCCAACTCCCTGCGTACAACTCCTGTACGGGCCTTCTGGGACTGCCGCAGCTTGGAGTATTTGGGCCTTAGCAATAACAGGCTAAGAAGTCTGGCTCGCAATGGCTTTGCAGGCCTGATTAAGTTGCGGGAACTCCATCTGGAGCACAATCAGTTGACCAAGATCAACTTGGCACACTTCCCCCGACTGGTTGCCCTTCAAGTCCTCTACCTTCAGTGGAACAAAATCAACAACTTAACGTGTGGGATGGAGTGGACCTGGACAACTTTAGAGAAGCTGGATCTCACTGGAAATGAGATCCGCACTCTGACTTCTGATGTGTTTGAGACTCTACCCAATCTTAAGATCTTGCTGCTGGATAACAACAAACTAACGAGCCTCGACAGCCAGACCTTGGATATGTGGCACTCACTGGGAACTATTGGGCTTTCCAGCAACCTCTGGGAATGTACCAAACGGATCTGCTCACTGGCTACTTGGTTGAGCATATTCAAGGGAAGGTGGGAACACTCTATATTGTGCCACAGCCCAGAGTACGCACAGGGTGAGGAAATACTGGACGCGGTTTATGGGTTTCAGCTTTGTCAAAATTTTTCGGCACCATTCCTGCCGACCAGCCGCTCTCCTGAGGTCACGTCACCCCAGGAAGCCACCAGCTCCCTATTTGGAATTATGCAGACACCCACACTGGACTTCTATGCAGAGGATTTTGGAAGCTTTACTACAGTTGCTACTACCACCACTGCCACCCAGCCACCCAAGACCGCCATTGCGACCACGACCACCACCACCACCACCACCACAGCCGGGTGGGCGGCCGTGACAGACGACTTCTCAGAGGTTGACAACACAGTTCTCACCCAGAGGGTCCTAATTGGAACTATGGCCCTGTTGTTTTCCTTCTTTCTCATCATTTTTGTGGTATACATCTCCAGAAAGTGTTGCCCCCCAACACTGAGACGAATCCGACATTGCTCAGCAATTCAGAATCGCCGACAGATGAGGACTGAGACGCGACAGCCGATGGCAGACCTGGCCACCCAGGTCCCCTACAATGAGTATGAGCCCAGCCACGAGGAGGGTGCCCTCGTCATCATTAACGGGTACGGGCAGTGTAAGTGCCAGCAACTGCCTTATAAAGAGTGTGAAGTATGAACTATTATTTATTCTTGCAGATCATGGTTCCCCATTTAGCCATTCCAAACAATAGTGTTGGTTTGTTATTTTTCCAGTATATATTAAAAACCAACTTGTTGGCTTTGAACATATGTTTTGGAAGCAGATGTACGACGCAGCTGAAAACAGGCCATCTTCTACAGTTCTGGAAGATTCAGATTAAGTTAACAGGTGTGAATTGATATTCACACATTTATTTTTATAATATGAATACACATTTGTTGGCATCAAGAAGGAAAACTGAAGACATGCCATGTCACTTAGAAATATATATGGTAACAAAAATAACCTAATTATGAAGAGGAGTCAGCCAACCACAAGAGGTAATACTTTAATCTTTACACACGGTAAAAGAAAAATAACTAATTTGATATCTTTTAAACTGGGAAGTAGTTTTTGTTATGATCTGACCAGACAATGCAGTATTCACAGGTCAATCCAATGCCCAAGTCTTACTTGCACAGCTAACAAATGACACTTAACAAGGATATTTAGAACCTCTCCAGCCAATAAACAGCCTTCCAGGTTTAGAACTAATTCCATCACCTCTTAAATCCAAAAGCTTAGCACTTTTTCTGGGAAAGGTTAATGACCAATATGCCACAGTATTAATTCTGCCAAAATGTCGTAGCTCTCTAGCACAGTAGGAGCAAAATACTATTTATGAAATGATCCAAATATCAGCTACAAGAAATCTTCACACTGGTTCCATTTAAAACCAGTAAACAAGGTGTCACCCTCTTGTCCACAAATACAACCACAATGAATATATAAGCCTGTATTTACCAGTATACCTAAATAAATGCTAAAAATTTGAAATAAGTAGTACCAAAATTAAGAGTCATGGCTCAGTGAATTTTCAGTG
>JABFEB020000002.1:7292943-7314210 GCA_019775895.2 Stomatorhinus ivindoensis | reverse complement strand
GTATACCTAAATAAATGCTAAAAATTTGAAATAAGTAGTACCAAAATTAAGAGTCATGGCTCAGTGAATTTTCAGTGACCTGAGGGGCAGAGAGGAATGACACCCTTGAGTTAAATAACTGAACAATCTCCATTAGAGAATCTCATTTTGTGGTGTCATGGCATAGCACCACTTCAACATATTCTCACAGGCTACCTCCAATAAAAAAGGGAGAAAAAAAAAAACATGTTCCATGTCTTGTACTTCAAAGGGGGGAAAATTTTTTAACACATTAATCCAACACTGCAAGGCAATGTTGAATTTTATATATAAAAATTATATATTACTGACTAGAGATTCAGTTTCAGTTTCCCAGAAGCACCAGCAGTACAGGTGACTCATCCTGAATGACAGTCACCACTTTGTGTCAAACGGAATGGTGTCTATCATTAAATGAAAGCGGCTGCAGGTCTGTGGTCTTCAGGATGAGGATGTAGGCTTTACAACTGAATGTATACTTTTAAATTAGTTCAAATGAAAGGGGGGGGAGAACACAGACTACACTAATAACTTTACATTTAACCCATATGGACAGTAATGGAATATTGTAATACATGTTTGATAGAGAAAGTACAGCATGCTCTAGGAAGCGAGCGTTAATGCAAATCGACGACAGAAAGTGGCCTCTAGGGGGAGATGTAAAAACAAAATCGGCACAGAATTTTTCCAAACGTGAGAGAGAAAGAGCGCGAGAGAGAGAGAGAGAGACCTGACAGAGCGAGAGAGACTGAGCAAGAGAGGTGTCTTAGGATTAAGACAATTCACAGAATGACAGGGAAAGCCCCCCCCCCCCCCAAAAGTCCATGATATATCCAGTATTTGGAATTCGACCGAATCCCCAACTACTTAAAATACCTGCCTAAATAAGACAGCCATATTATTAAGAGTGATACTAATTGGTACACAATTCATATGAAAACCTAGAGAGCTGTTTAAATAGGCTGACATGGTAGTCATGGTATTTACAAAACAGCAGCCCATTTCAAATATTTCCCCAAGAAATTTAAGCGCGATATTCCTCATGTACTGCAACTCTGGCCGACTCCCCTACATACCCTGCATGTTCCCAAATGACAGAAGAGTTTTGTGTATGTGCCAGCTGATGTCAGCAAAGACTGGACGAGCCTTACATCTGTATTTATCAAAAGCTTGAAACTGGACAAGGTGGTTAAACATTTTATTTCTAGAAAGTTTAGCAAACATCTGGCATCTATTAAAAGCAACAGCTTGTGAAGTGATCAACACATGAATTGTAGAATTTTACATCTATCTGCACTCCTGTCACCTGTATCCATACCATGGTGAAGTGCGACATCACATTCCCTAGCAATCCTGATCTTTAAAATGGGTAACGCATATGAGACAGCCATTTTAAACATTACTTCGTTGGTAGCGTGTTTTGATTTTCACAGATGGGGAGATCATGGGATTATTGAGAAAACACACTTGTGCAGTCGACTTTAGGCACACTATCAACACTCAGAACAAACAGGAAGACGCAACATGGTTAAATGATTTATATTATACTCATGCCTTTAAAACAAACATTCTACCATGGCTTCTCAGTAATCCATTGAAAAATGTATCAGATGAAAAAGCATTCAGCAGTCAAAATTCATTAGGTATTGATTTATCAGTAAATGATTCCTATTAAAATTGTTACTAATTCTGATTAGTTTGGCAATCCCCTTCATTGATTGGTATGCTTGTTGCTAGGAAAAAAATGATGAAAGCACTTTACCAGCGTGTCAAAATAGTCCATGCTCTCCCACATTGCCTACACACCCATTGAAAGCACTACTTTCACTACGCTGTGGTCCAAAAGAATGCTTCCCCCCTTTTTCCTTTTGTATTGTAATATGTACAATTTCATATATGTATAGTGGACAAAAGATGTGGCTTTAACTGAAGATTTTTTTTCCTTAAAACATATATTTTTTAAATAAAAATGACTACAGTTTCTGATCTTGCACAAGTCTGGCAGTTAAGTCATTATAAATTATTTGATATTGGCTTGGATTAACTGGTGCAAAAATACGTGAAAAGCTGTTGAAAGCACTTTTAGAATACAGAAGTAGAAAGTGACTGCATGCTACTTCTAAAGTATAGTTCTGTCGCAACTAGGATGGTGGCATTTATACAGCTTCTCAGTCTCTAATGCTGGAATGCTATGACAAGACAAAAAGGGAAGGGGTGACCGAATAGCCTCAATGCCACACCATTCCAAGATCATACCACTGGAAAGGAAAGAGACTGCACTGGCTATTTCAGAGCCAAGCATTAATTCTGGCCAATTCTCTGTGCAGTACCAGGGTGTGCTGACATCCGAACAAGGGTCTATAGGCTTGTTTTATGAGGTCAGTTTACTTCAGAATGGTTTGGGGTTAGGGTTAAACCCATGGATGGCCAGGATCTAGACAATATCCAAGGGTCAAAATTTGATCCATTAACCATGTTTGCTTTCTGCGAGCTTACTTCCTGTACAGCGCTATACAACAGGTTTGAGAGAGTGCAAAACATTTACACAACTCAATTTCCAGAGAAAGCCATATGTACTGATACTACACTTGACTGCACTCTATATCAGCGTATGGCACAATGAAACCCTTCTGCCAGGGTTATACAGAATTTTTAACATTAGTAAGCTAAATACAGCTTTGTCTTCCACTTCGTAGCATTTTCCACACACTGATGAGACAGCAGGAATTCAGATACTGCCAAAATGTCATACTTGCATACAACCTGCATAACTGCACAACTTCATGTTCATTTACATGAATCTTTGGGTGCATTTAAGTGATTCACTGCCTTCATGTTAATTATATTCAGCCATCTTTATATTATATGCTTATTGCTTGCACATGAATTCAACAGTTTTTATTCTCGGCTACATTAATCAATGTGGCCTCCGGTACTTCAACGTCACAAAGCCAGCTGTTCAAAAACCAGCTCAGAAATTCAACATTTTGAAATTCCTCAAGTACTTAATTATTCAATGAACAAATCTTCTGAGACCAGGTCTAGCAAAGGTATTCTTAAGTACAACTGGAGACCACTAGTTCAGATCAAAAATAAGAAGAAAAAAAAAATTCATAGCAAATTATCACATAGACCTCGATACTACTAGCAGCCCAAGCATAAGAAATGAGGGTTTGATCGTGCAGAAGTCTTACTGGCAACTGAACTTCACCAGTCACCAATATGTAACAGTAACCATCAAACCATACATCTTCAGCTGTACAAATTTCTAATGCTGATGCTCATCTGTGATGTGCCTATTTTTCATAAAGTAGCCTAAAAATAAGCCATAGGAAACAAAGGTGATAAAAGCGCCACACACCATAGATCGAACAGGAAACCAGTACATGATTTTTCCTCTCTCTCAATATTGATTCTCACAATGATTCATAGCTTACAAGATAATAAAGTATTCCTCTTAGGGGATGCAGCCATCTACCACCCAGTCCTCTCAGTGGAGGTTTCTCCCCCAAAGAAGGGGGATCAAAGCGTCTATGCAGCGAAGAGCCATTAACTGGCCATCTGAAGTTCAAGGTCACTGAAAAACACTCAGTGACAGCAGTATTTCAAGGTCTTTTGCTGCCATGATCATAGTACTTGATGCAAGGTTAATAAATGGCACCACATTTCTTTCTCACAAATTAAAAAAAATCAAAGCAGAAGAGCCTATTAATAGATAACATTTAACAAAACCTGAATTATGGGTAGAGTTAATTCTGATAAATGAAATCTTGGAAGACTACTGGAGCAATAATTCTTCCTTAGAAAGAAAATGTGTATTTGCTGCAAGAGCACAATGACTCATGGAAATGGTTATTGGCAGTGTGAGAAAATTGAACAAGCCCTCGTCACAGCCTGCAACAAGGCAGAACCCTTTAAAGCTCTGATGAATAAAGGTACCTTTTAACTGTGCATCTTTAATTATGCTAATGAATTGGCAGATCCCCTTGATGCATCTAATCTGGATTGCAAATCAGCATTCAGCATAAGACATTTCTCCTCTGAGCTCATCATTGAATCCCACTGTTTCAAAAGGATAGCTTCAGCTAAAGAATTCAATCAGGACTGACTTTACAAAAATGGAAATGCTTCTATATAGAAGAAACAGAATATTACTCACATAAACTGAAATATGGAGAATAAGTTACCACAAACAGAATATAAATAGTTATTAAAAATCCAGGGCATGGAATCTTAAACTTGTTAAAAACACCAGTTACCGCAAGCAAAACCTAATCATCATTACAGGCTCCAGATTACAGAGCATATCTTAGCGTCAGCAATTTCTCCTAGAATGATGCAAACTGCTTGCATCTGACAGATCCAAAAGTGAATCTGTACCAGCTTCAATTAGAATGCTGGTCATTAAAATGTAGGCACGACTCATTCAAGAAACGGCACATACTTTAAATGCGATCACACAAAACCTATATGCAAATATCACAGACGTATAAGCGGCCCAAGGTGATATTCAAAGATATGACAGAAAAAGGATGTTTTCCAAAGGTAAAAATCAGGAGCTCTCACATATCACCAACAACATGCTTGATTTTGGTTTGCTGCAATGTGACCAGGCCTAGAAAACAGCAAAGAAAACTTAATGACCCGTCGATTTGTTTATGTCTGTTAATCTAAGACAATATATCTCTACTCCCCCCCCCCCCCCCCCATCTTAAAAAAATGTAGATTAATTAAAAACCAAAATAAGGTGTTGAACTACATTTCTTTCATTCAGGTTAATAAAATTCTGTCGAGACCAAGAGTCTTTGATCAGATTCATTTGAACCAAAAAATATCTAGCTGCACAAATAAAATGAGGCTTGCTTTATCAAAAGAAAAACAAATTAGATCAGAATGACTGTCCAACAGCAAAAAGGAAAATGTCTACAGTGTGTATGCAGAGATCATACTAGAGCAGGTGCGGTAAACCTGATTTTAACCCTCTGGGGTCTTCGGATAGAGAAGACACTGACTGGGGAATGGTCACATTTCATTCAATACCAAACTTAATTCATGGCAAAGAAATTCTCATTTTTTGGCATTACACTCATCTTAATGTATATTGTAGATGTGTTAAGTTTGTCGTCAAAGTACAAACATTGCAAAATGCAGTTTGGAATACTTGCAGAAACATGATGAAAGTACATAGTAAGCAATGCTGACAGTTTGTTTTGATCCCAGATAACTGATCACCAAAGTCTTGGGTACACAAAGATGACTAAATAAGGTAGCTGCAACATTCAGTTGGATAAATAAGAAAAACCTAATTCGCTTTCTAGCTCCTTTCATTGAATATGTAGGGGCTCTCATGTGTATGAATGGGCCGTCGACACCTGGCCACATCCCTCCCCCCCCTTTTATGACGTTTCATCATTGCGTTGTTCAAATTATCATGCGAATGCGATTTCGATACATGATGCGGCTATTTAGAATGTGAATACTGTCTTCAAGGGGAGGGCAGTACTACACGCCCCCCATGCAGGTAAAACAAAGAATAGGTGACACGGTTTACTTTTTCGCCGATTTAACCTAATTTTAAAAACTTTAATGATTCCGACAATGGACGTTTTGAAAAGGCAGATTGCGGATTAAGTCAGTGTTTTTTTCATGATTCTATGTAAAGATTTAAGCAAGATAAACAAAAAAAAAGTATGACAAAAGCTGCATCGCCGACGATGTGCTTGTCCCTAAAGGGTTAACATACCAGATAACCAGAAGGAACAATAATTTAAAAGCTTGCCAAGTTAGTTTCCTATGACAGAGTTCAAAAGTGTTAGTGTAACTTATTGCTGGTCAATCACGATCTGTGTGATGTGACGATTCTGCATGCTCATAACGCGATGTTGATATTGCACCTCGTCTCATCCTTGATACTACGTACAAAAAAAAAAGTGTCACTTTCACAATTTTGTTATGCTACTCTGAGCATCTACTTTAATTTCATAGGCTATTATTTCAGCAAGTGGAAGCTGATTTCTAAAGGTCCCCAGGGAACGTCTATTTCTTTTGGCGCTGATACCAACTATACACTACTACTCAATGTAATGGTTTGATCTACAATAAGCGACAAGCTGTTTCAAAACAAGGTCAAGGTAATTTCTGGAAATCTGCTTAATCCTCAGTTACAACTATGGCAGAATCTCTAAATGCTTATGCAGAACATCGCGGTATATGCAGTAGGGCTAGGCGATAAAATAATTATCACAATAAAATTTCACGATATCGATATGCCAAGTGCTCAAAAGGGGTCTGAATTTGAGACACCATGCCAATGGCCACACACTATGTATATCAAAATGGGGTTACTTTGCGACTACTTGTCAGGACTGCCAATGCAGCACAAATGCAAACACAGCTGTAAAAACAGGGGATTCACTGAACACAAAACAGAATGCAATAGGGCAAGTAGGCAGACGATGGGTGAAAGGGTTAAAACAACGGCAACTCACCAAGAGAGCCAGCAAGTCCAAAGCAACCTGTTAAATAAGGGTAATCCAGTGAAATCCAAATGGAAAATCCACAGTGAAATTCAGCCCATGAGAAATCCAGCAATAATAATCCATAGAGAATTAAGATAGGAATAATGCCAGCAGCAGCGTTCCGATGACTAACAACCTGCTCATCTCGCGCACTTGTGAAATGCGAAATGCTGTTTGGTACACGTGGCGCTTCTGGTTTCCTTTTGGGTATGATTTGAGTGCTTTTCTGAGCCAAGAGCCCCATCTAGTGAGGTTAGAATATATAGTAAATTGTTCTGCAATTGTCATTTTGGTCATCACTACTGTTCGGCAAGCATATTACGTTATGAAGATGGTTAATTGTCGTTAACTTATCTAGTTTACGGTTTAAATCAGGAGTAAAACAGAGAAATGAAAACTTATCGCGATAATTATTGATGACCGATATGAACATTTTTATGATAACATTTTTGGCCATATCGCCAAAAATATGCGGATAGCAAAACATTGAAATTCCTCCCGATTAGCTAAGAGTTGCATTCTGTTGCAGTCGCAGCCTGTATCAAGTGCCATGCGCACACAGGCCAACCACTGACTGACATTCAATTTAGGCACTCCAGTTCACGTGTTAGAAACCAGCGGACATGCAAACCCCACACACGGAAGTGGTGTGTGGCAATAGCACTCCCAGCCGTGCCACCATGTTGTCCGCAATGGTTGGCCTGCCTGATGTTTGATCGTAATATCAGCACCGCACGATATGCACAGGCGATTGTCACTTCAGAAAAACCATAACAGCTGGGTTCAGACAGCAAGTCACACAAAAACGTTTTTTCTAACTAAAGGAAAAACAAAACTAAGCATGCTCTGGAATTTTAATATTAGTTCTTTTACAAGATTATGCAACACATTTTCACAAAAAAGTGCAAACTATACCACTACTACTACTGCATGAGCTCTGCAGGCAACATTTCAAGTCAATCATTTTCATGTGTTCTGTTAAACCCAGTATGGCACATTTGAGAAATTTAACCAAAAAAAATGAATGAGGAAGAGAAAAGTGAACAAGAGTAGGTCACCAAATACATTATCATTCTGCTGTACAGAATATTCTAGATGTCAGAGATGATACCAGGCAAAAGCAAGTGATGTGGACACTTCCTGTTACCACATCTCACAGCAACAATTTGAGAGACAGTTGGTAAATATGATGCTTTTGGCTATAGTTTTTTGGGTACATTTAATTTTGTTTTATAAATACCACAATACTTAATCTTAAATCTCACAATGTGAGCTTTTTCCCCCCCATTATAGTCTGGCTCCTCAACACACAATATCCTCACAAAATACATAAATATAGCAAATTACATTGGCTTTGAACAGAGTATACAATGTTTCCTGGTTGACAGTCACAATCAAATCTATTCTTGCTATCAACCTATAAAACATTATATAACTTGTGAATCTATGTAAACTGTCAATCACTTGGTGAATTCTCTTTTAGCATTTCAGAACCTTTACAAGTTTTGCAAGCATAAGACCTTCATAAATCAATATTTTTCAGGTTGCTTAACTTTTCTCCAAATGTATAAATTGTAATAGTATGGAGTGCATCCGTGGAAAACAGGATATTTGATGCAAAATATTAACTTTTCCAATAGAAATTACATAACACACTAAAACAATGTCTTCATTTTCAATGAGTAGAACTGGTTAAATTCAGTTGCAAATATCTCTACAATTCAAATTGTCAAACTGCGCGGAGAACTTCCCAATGAACATATTGGTTGAGCTATGCGCATAGGCATATCCTCTCTTTTACAAAGATGACGGAACGAGCAAAATTGCCACAGAATATTTCAAAATAAAAGCAGCACAGTTCTGCAGTAAAATGAAAATTGAAATTCGATTCTAATATTTTATAAAAAGGGCGTGGGTTTGACCCCCCCCCCCCTTCAGTAAATACTATTTGTTTAAAAATTGGCAATAGACTAACGTTCAGGTTAGCAAACCATCATGGCTCAATGTGAGGAGTATCCAAGTATTTGCAAATTTGCACATTCACTGGTCTGTATTGACCCCATCTCTTGCTCATGTGAGGGGGTTATTGTATATATACACAGTACAGTCTCGGCAGAATATCCGAGAACCCTGGGGCGAGGCCCTTAAACTGTGGCCCCTGGGGCAATGAGAGGTGCCTGCTTTTCGCTGTCACCCTCAAGCTTGCTCTCACCTGCATGGAGAACAAGATAGGGGCAAAGAATACAAATGTGCCCACAAGGAATAAAGTTTCATTGTTGTTCATTATTATTATAAATAAAAGCAAACAAGTTGCCAGCAGATTAGACATATTCCATTAATTACAAATGAATGCAAATGGTTTTGGAACCGCAGAATGCGATTTGGATTTCGGCAATTTTAAGTCCATTCATTCCATTCCAGGTACTAAACAAGGCAGCGGCTAAAAAGGTAAATACCAAAACGGCAGAACGCACTAAAGTCCAACAGTGAAGGGTCAACAAAGCTTGGCATACCTTCACTGGCAGAGGTGAAAGGAAAAATAATCATACACATTAGAAAACGTAACATGGGAATGAAGCTTGCTTAAACATGAGGAAACTGTCAAACACTGACAGAAAGGCAAATATAAGCATTTACCCAAGCAAATGTTTTTGAGTGATGCCTTAGAGTCTGAGAAACTAGATGTATTTAATGCATATTTTGAGATGGTTGGCTGTCTGACAGCAGGCAGAACCATGATTATACCATCTAAACTAATTGAAATTTGTTTTTTGGGCTCTGTGGCAATTAATCTTTCCTAGCCTCGTTTATCTGTTTGCAGCCAATTCATTCTTTTCCTCTGGATATTTATTAAATGTAATTACAAGACATTTTAGGACCAACACAGTGTAAATTCCCAAGGCCTTCCATATTAGATTGGGAGCCTAAAGTATTACAGCATTGAATATACCAGGGTTAAAATCCTTACAAATCCCTGCAGCAAACATTAAATCCTACCAAACTCAACCACGCACTGTAGACAATACTGAAGGTTTTTAAACAACTGACTGCCCAAAAATTTAAATAAAGCTTAAACTATAATACATACCACTAAAACTGATCTTTACTAATCCTTTAAAAACGTCTTGCCCTATACAATTCCAACTTTTTAATGATGGAATCTTCAAACAGAACCAGATCTGAAGAAACATAGACTCTCTTCTCTGAAAAGGTTTCTTTTTAAAAGTTCATGCTGCATTCCATTTGCCTCTGGATCTAATTTTCGGATTCTGAAATTACGTCATGTCCGTTAAAAACTCGGGAAAACCGAGTCGGATGTGTTCCATTTGCCACAGAAGTAGCAATACCATGGACCTGTCATGATCCGCCCGTCAGAGCCTCATGTGTGCCACGCCCCCCTCGTTACCTCGTGTCGGATCCTGATTGTAACCAGCTGCTGTTTATCCGTGCCGGATTGTCTTGCGTATTTAGTCCGCGTCTGAGTCCGTCTCCCCAGCTCCGTCATTTGGTTTCGTTTTGTACTTTGGTAGCCCGTATCCTGTGCTTCGTGGTGAATAAACCCCGTTTTGAAGACTTCGCTGCCGTCAGCCAGCTCCTTACTCTCTGCTTACCCGACCGGCAGCGTGAGTCATAACAGGACCCATATGAAAAAAGATTTTTTTGCTTAGCAGGACAACTTGTCGGATTTAAGGTACCTCCGTTTAAACGGCCTTTATCTTTGTTCACTTACAATTAGCCCAAACTACCTTAAATCCGACCAATAATCCGACTAACCATGAAATCCAATTCTAGCCGGTTAATTGGTAGCCATTGTTAGCAATATCACTTGATAACAAGCACGTGCGGTGCTTCACTTAAACTCTGTAGCAACATGTCCACAGATAAGTTGGACGGTATAGTGTGTGCGACAG
Source organism: Stomatorhinus ivindoensis (assembly GCA_019775895.2). Taxonomy (NCBI): domain Eukaryota; kingdom Metazoa; phylum Chordata; class Actinopteri; order Osteoglossiformes; family Mormyridae; genus Stomatorhinus; species Stomatorhinus ivindoensis. Next base: position 7,303,763 of record JABFEB020000002.1, on the reverse strand, counting down.
ATTTAATGAGCCACAAATGAGAAGTAGTTTTAAAAAGGATAAAACTGCAACTTTCCCTTCTGTTGATAAAGGGTGCAGCCCTCTTGGGTTCTGAACTCGGGATCCTCTGTGCTGCTCCGAGATATTTCTCGGATCTCCGAGAAACGAGAGTGTGCATGTTGCATTGATACTACATTTGTACATGGATGCAGACGGTGAAAGGTGGTCCATGCGTACAGCAGTAATATTCTACCAGACCAGGAGAGGACTGATGTATTGCAAGTAGTATCAGCAGTACAGTAAAATGGGTACAGTGGTTTTTACTGCTACTAGTTTTTAAAAACTGTAAAAAGTTTTTAAAAAGTTGTTAGGCTTGGGCAGTATTAAGAATACAGCATACAATGGCATTATGAAATTCTTACAACAAAATTAGGAGCACCCCACGGTGAATTTTATTGCCAAGATTTCAAAACGCTGTAAAAGACTCCAAAGTGTGTTTGTAAAATACTGTATACTATGGTATGTCTACTGCAGGAGAAATTAGATGGGGATATCTCTGCACTTCCTTCAGCATATACAATGGCAGTCCTAATAGACTATAAATGCAACACATTGCTTTATGACCGCTATGACATCACCAGTGTTTAAAAAAATTAATTACAAATCTGCGCTGCTAGTTATCTAAAAGTATAGCACATAACACTTACCTGTTACTGGTTTATGAATTTACTATAGTTATTTAGGCTATACTATCTACGTTTCTGTAAGCATACTCGTCTCAATGGCAAAAATCGTCAAACATTCCTCTATGTATCCCTGTTGCCAAGCGACGCATGACAATTCTGGTAAGCGGAGCTACACTATACCTAGATTGTTTCTATGTTGCATACTGTGTAACTCAATCCTGCTTTCTCAAAGTGTAATACATTAGTGTTGTTTTAGGTTTTATGCATTTAGTATGATTTGGCAGGTTATTCTCTTTCTAGGAACACTCAAAAATTACTCCATATTGGCTAAGGAATATTTTCATATGAATGCTTGACTTTTAGACTGAGGAGGAAAAAACAATGAAGGGAATGGCAAGCCTGTTAAGGCTGAAAAATATTGATTTTTAGCACCATGCATTTCATTTTTCAAGCAAAACTATTCATTAATTGCTCGTGATGGGAACACTTTCCAAATAACAAAATACCACTGTCAGAGTTAAGTGTCCAGTCAGTGTTATTTGTTGAGTGATCAGAGAGAAAAGGGTTGTGGGACTAACAGTCCATGAGAAGAATAAATCCAATACCATTTGTTTAAGTAGCTGCAAAGTGACTCAAGTTAAATCTTACTGGCAATTACTTTTACATGTAGTTAATAGTTAGATGAGATGATCAGTGAGCTTCTCCAGTAGGCGTTCCCTGCTACCACCCTCCCCCCCGCCCCCAAATGTCATGAGGAAGACAGAAAAATGTCTGCTACATGGCTACTCCTACTCCAGCACCAAACATGGGCAGAAGAACCATTTCTCTAGGTATGCACTAGTTAGCCACAGGCTGAAGGCAGCTTTTCATGTTAACAAGCAGGTTTCCCTGAGGACAGCTATCCTGCAGCCAAAACATTTACTCTTTGTAGCTGAAATCTGTGCCTTGTGCTCGATATACAGCGAGATGAAATTGCTTTTCACTGCAGCACGCCAAATGTCATTTAACTGGCTCAAAGAAAGAGGCTATATTGGTGGAAAATGTTCAATGCCTTAGTGTGTTCAAATCCATGAGTCAGGTCAGACATCTGGAAATGCTATTTGACAAGTTTTTAGCCACTGAAATCTGGTTTAACGCACACAAATGGGCTTCAGTGCTAACAAGTTTATATTAGTCATTCAGCTTGAATCTTTACTTATGCATCCGAGTTGTAGCCCGAGAACAGGGTTTCCCGGGTGTTCCAACCTCCAGCTGAACACGGCCAGGCTCTATTGCCATATACTGCAAATTTTATCTGGGTTGCAATCAGGTTTGCATCTGTGCGGCGACTCATTATGGCACGAATAGCATTCCCTGCCACAGTTCCGCAGACTGATGATTGATAAACAAGCACAAGGCCATTGATATGACCAAGTGCAATACTATATACTTCAACAGTTAACATTTGATAAGCAAGACCCAAGAAGAGCATTTTAATGTAAAGAAAATACTAGAGAACATGTAAATGGTGTATTTGTATGTTATACTTGAATCAGGCCAGACATGGACAACTAACAGCAATTCTATTCTTGGGAACCTCTTAAGGAGAGAGAAGGCATCAGCACTCCACCAGTACTTGTTTCTGATAGAAATGCCTCTCTGCCTCTATAATTAGGGCAAGGGAACCATCTCTCATTCACCTGCCAGCAAACCAATCAAAAAGGCAAGTTTTTTATTTTTTTTTTTAACAGTGAGAGATCAAGAACCAAGGCTGAGAAACACTATTTGACAGCTTGCTGGTGACAGCTTTGTGTTTTATAGCGGCCTTAAATACTCCAGAAGTCTCTGTGGCATTCAATTTTCTCCAAGAGGCATGACGTAACTTTAATATATATTAAAACAAGATTAGGAGACAGTTACTTTCACTCCAGTTCCCGGTTATTTGGCATCCAGGGTGTCGTTTCATGCAACCAGGATGGTTCTAACGATAAGACAGAAATAAAAGGCAGCAGCTCCCCCCCGCTTCATCTTCATGCTGATCAGCGTGGTGGGGCTGCCCACGAAAGGATCCCAAAGCACTACAGGCGCGGCCTCTGAGAACGGCACCATGTGTCAGCTGGGCATGTTCCAGCCCAAACGCACATATCAAACAGGAGGAACTGGGGTAAACTGCCACATAAAAGAAGGGGCTAAAAGCACAGCCACAAATCTTTACATGGAATAAAGTGTCTGCCGGGGCAATTTTTTTAGGTTATTTTATCACACACTGGGTGGCATGGTGGTGCAGTGGTTAGCACTGTCACCTCACTTTTTAAACCAGGGTTCAAGTCTCCAACCAGGTTCCATGTTCTCCCTGTTTGGTTGTGGGGTTTCCTCCCCCCCCCCAACCCAAAAAACATGCTGTGGTCAAACACCTTTTCTACCTCCGACATGTGTGTGCCAACCAACTTCTGATATATAATTCGCTCTGCACTCTGGAGCTACCGAAATGCCCGTAGGTGTGCATGTGTAAGTGAATAGTGCAGTAGTGTGCCCTGTGATGGGTTGGTGGCCTTTGGCATAATGTCCAGACCCCCTGCGACCCTGAATAAAGCAAGTGGTTGCAGAGGATGGATGGACAGATGGATGCAATGTTATAGATGTTCCAAAACAGCATGCAGGATCCTTGTGCACGAAAACACGCGCACACACTGCAGACAAGAAGCGCTGCTTCAGGACCAGGTATAATGCTGCTCCATTTCATATCCTGCAGGCAGATGCAGTGGTCCCTGGGGATTAGTACTGCCTGCAATGGCAGGCTGTCACTGACACAGACACTGCCGTAAATGCAGGTTAAAACTGCGGAAGGTGAAGGCATCAAGAGATGTGAAAGATTAAGTGTCTGACCGGCACACGCATGTTTCATCACATAGCAACTTCATAAAATGCAAAACACACTCAGAACCCAAAGACACACGCATTACTCTTGTAACACTGGTCCGCAGGAGAGAGAAAAGGCTGCTGGGCTTGTTGCTATGCAACCAGCATGCTCCGTTTAAAGTGGAAGACGGCAACCAAAGCCCTGACTGGACAATATTGCAGTTAACAGCTGGTGAAACTTTTAGTTGAGAATTTGGCTGATTTTTAATCACCTAACCACACAATGAATAATGCTACCCATGAATCTTGCAAACCATTCCATACAGGGAACAAGGATTATAAGACCATCAAGTCTTCAATCATGTCAAATGAAGAATGGCATCAATTAGCATAAAATGGAAACGGGGGGAGAGAGAAATCAAGACATGTAATCGAGTTACTTGCTCAATAGCCATTTCCACCACAAATATTCAATTTAAGTTAATGCAATTAAATCATTCTGAAAACCACATTACATACTAAACATCTCTGGGATTAAATAAAAAATACCCTACAAGGGATAAAATAGCATATGGTCAACGGTGTTAATTAAACGTTAATTCTACGAACACCAGTCTTCCTCCAAAAATGTATCACTTTGAAGAAATACGTTTCAGATAGAGGCTCAGACGTGTCCAGATACCAGAAATTCCAAAAACTCTGGGCTTTTAATGCCAAAAAATGAGACGTGTCAGAAGACAATCCGCTCAATAAGCACAAGGCCCAAAATATCAGACAATGAATTAGAGGTTTTAAAAGAAAGGTTTCATACTTTCATCCATGTTAGAAATGCTAGGGCATTAAAGTAGAAAGGCTGACTAGGCTCCCAAGACAGAAACAATTTTCTGAATGTGCTCAATTTAAGTGCCATGGGGCGGGTGGACAGGGGGACAGCAGGAGCTCATGCAGTAACACAGGTGCTTCATATATATGGAGGATCTTCTGTCATTAGAAGTCAATAGTATCTGCAAAAGGCAAGTTGAAAATGGCCGACTGCCTTTGGGGCAAGCTTCAGGAGTGCTACCCGGACGCCGCAACCAGACAAGCCTGCTTGCAGAGTGACATCAGAAGTCAGGGGGCACAAAAAGGCCACAGACGTGGGAAACACGTTTTGAAGTATGTGGGACACAAACGACCAATGAGGATAGGGGTGGGCGGGGACAGAAGATTCGTCAGGTTCAAATGCTGTGTCAATTCTGCGAAAAGGCACGGGCATACAGAAATACCACAGGAACATGCACACACAGAGTGAACTTTTTTTAGGTAAAACAGCAACATCAAAGCATGAAAACACAATACATGGATAAGCCCCCAGATAACAGGCCATGAAAAATGTTGGGGGGGGGGGACGACAGTGTGGGAAAACTTAGGGTAGATGGCTGAACTAAAAGACAAAATCAGAGATCCTTTGTGTGACCTTCAGTCTACAGCACTCTTCCCCATATTTTTAATTTATATTTAAAAAATTCTTTCCTGACAAAGAATTATAGATTAGTTACCAGGATACTTATCAGATGCCACTGATATCATATTACTCAGCCCTAGTGACAACTACAAGTGCTTAAACTAAATATTCACAATTCAAATATCACTATTGTGCAGCACAATAAAAACCATCTTATGCATCAATACGTAGGAAAAAATGGGAAAGATGTTATGGAAATACGGTTCTGGTCCAAAGCTAGTAGGCACACTGAAATGATGGCATGAAGTGTGCTGCAAGTACTGCTCAGGTACAGGAAGGTGGGAGACCAGTCACAGCACTCAAGCCCAAGCTAGTGCTATAGCAAATATTCAAATATATTTTTTTAAAAATTTAAAAACACCATCTGAATAACTGGTTAGTGACTGGTAGATATCCAAGTACTGTAGCCCCCTGAAACTCATGTGCAGTTCAGATTGAGTGCAATGTCGCACCAGTGAAAGACAAACACTAGTGAGTGAACAAAAATAAATGCTGGGTACACAAAAAAGCCAATTGTGAACTAAAATATTTAATAGTTGCAGCCCTAGTCCAAGCCGTTAGTTTGATTATAGCGAGCCCAAAACAGAGAAGCAGAACTGACATCTCAAACTTAGATTAGAAATTAAAGAAATGGTGCCGGTGATGCTTCTCTGCATATTGAAAACCTACAGTGCATGAAACTCATTATAGTCAAGAGGAATGCAACTCACCTGGCAAGAACACAGCACTGCGTCACATTGAAGCAGTGATTTACTAGACTTTTCTTCATATAAATTTAGGTAGAGGTGATGCCGACAAGGCAGGTAAGACATATGCAGGGTCTGCTATGCCTTTAGGGACTAGGGTAAACAATTCACTGGCCAGAAATTAGTACAGAAAACTACTTTTAAAAAGCCAAAAGCAAAAATATGACACTGTGGTGATGAAATACATCAGGCTGTGAATTCTTTCCAGAGGTCCTCAAGACAGATATGGATCTTGGTTGCATAAGCCATGCAATAAACGACTGAGAAAGTATATACATTTTCTAACCTAAAGGAATAATATGCTTCATAACACTACCAGTACAGACAATATACCTTTATATCCGAAACCATCCAGAGACTACAAGATCATGAGAAACTGGAAAGGTGTGACTGTTAGAGGGTGGTTCAGTGGGCAGCAGTCATCCAACATCTCCAGGGAATGGGTTCGAATCTCTGTGCACCACTGCCCATGATGTATGCATTAATGTTATGCATGTGCCCTGTAACAGACCAGCAAGTCAGCCTTGTCTGAAGACATAAGACTTACAATTAGTACTTACCTGGTGTCTCTTTGGCGATGGATTTTTTTTTTAAGTGTCAGATTTCACTATCTCCACATTTCATAGCATCGTTATCAATCACCTTAAAATTGGCCTTTACTTGAAATCCAATTTACGGGTACAGATGGTAGGTGCATCAACTGACTGCTGTTTACAAAACGTCACATTTACAGAATGGGATAAACTTTGGAGGGCTCAAACTATGGCTGCAAGAACTAATCAAGGACGTTGGTAAATCAATAGTAAAGACAGCTGACAATCAATAGGATTGTTTTTGAATATACCATTAAAATACCATATACTTGTGTATATGCAATTGATAGCAAGCTAATTATGGGCAAGACCATAAGATCATCGTTTCTATCCCACTTTGCCAGATAGGGGTTGACTGCACTGTATGAACTTTATTACAATCGCCTTAAATACCCGTTTAAATAAAGTATTTGCACTTGTTTCTTTTGGTCCAACCCATGGATTAGTTGATTTAACGAAGACAGGGGTGAAGTAATGATTTTATGCAGCCTTAGAAGTAACATGAGTGGAGTGGAAACTGCCAATTTGAACAAGGATTTGTAAATCTTTCACTCCAGACACTGAACGACTTAAAACTTTACATGTAACATGCTTAAGTACAAACATTTACTTGTTTTAGATTATCATTAAGTTTTGAATGATTACCTTTTAAAGGGTCAGTTAAAGACAGTCCAAAAGACTGAGTAAACCGATTGGAGAAATGTAGGACTTATGAACTTGGAGGCAGTTACTCTGCTGTATCTGGGCAGTCTTCCAGTACAACCATTTTGGTTTTTTTCTTTCTATCCCTGCCATCCAATGTACACGAATAAACAAAAATGTTACCTTAAATATCCATGTGCTAAACACCGTAGATGCAGTAAACCATCTCCAGAGGACAGGAAGGGAGATATTCAAGGGCCTTAACATCTTGCATCTCACTTAAAATGCATTCAAAGTTTAGTGGGACTGAATACAAGCTGCATCTTTGTGAAAGTCTAAAATTCTTCAATACATACAATCAATGGCCAGTTTATTGGGTAACCCTAGTTAATATTGTGCCAGACTCACATTTGCTTCTAGAACCAGAATAAACAAAATGCCTGACAGCACAAAGCTTAGTTTGTCTATTTCCGACCTTCCTGTTCCACCTTTCTTGGACAGCTCTCATTACTAAGGCATTTACACTTATGGAACAACAGTTACTAAAATTTTTACTTTATTAGTACCATAGTCTGTAAATTCTAGACATTGTAATGCATGAAAATTTCAAAGAAAGCTGGTTGTGACCCACACCAAGTCCAATGTTCACTTACAGCATGCATCTTAGCCATGCTAAAAATTAGCCAAAACGATAATGAAACCATTTTTACTTACTGTAGATATGCAGCAGCAATCACATTAGGGCTGCAACAAACGATTATTTTGATAATCAGTTAATCTGTCGATTATTTTTCCGATTAATGGGGGGGGGGGGGTTGATTTCCACCATGTTTTAATAACTCAGACTGTCTTCATGCGCTGCCTTGCGCTCTCGGGAGACTCTATAGACTTTAGTGACTGAACGGCGCAAATAAGACGATTGGTGAGGAAAAACCCCTGAACGGCAGGCGGCAAATTTAGTTTTAAAACATGTCCAGTTCTGTGCGCATACTACAGTGATGAACTGTAAATAAGAATCAACATAAGGCTATTTAATTTAATAAAATGACAAATGACTTGTCATCTGGCGCTATATAGAAAATAAAATTAACTCGGGGCACCCCCCTTACACAATGGTAGGGTAAACACTATGGTATATATAGCCACATTTGATAATGGCCAATTGTGTTGACATCTTTCCCAGACAACTTCAACTGTGTTGATGTGCATGTGTGTGCATGTGTGAAGGGGTAAGGTAGGTAACACGGTCGGTAGTAATGTCAGTGGTTGCACTTGAAGTGGGAAGTATGCAATCAGACAGTAAACCGCTCATTAATAGGAATATTCTCAGAGTTGTGGTCTCGGTTGGTCTCAAATAAAATCTCAAGTCCATGACAAGAACGAGTACAAATATGGCTGATTCAAAGACAAGATAGAGACCATCAAAAACTGGTCCTGAGTACTATAGAAATTTATAGTAATATCAAATGTTATCATGAAGAAATGAAGCAGGTGAGTAAACGCTGTTTTGTAAAAGGTGCGTAAACGGCGTTTATGTGCATTTACCCTCCACTACACCACTGAACGAAAGATGCGTTAATTAATCTGAATAACTGCATAAAAATCCAAAAGCTCCACAACGTCACATAATGAATCTGTCTCTCCGACCTAATGTCAGCGAATTACTACAGTTTCTGGCAAAATTAAAACAAGACTCTGCTGAGTCTGTCCCCGCCATTTTTCAAACGTTTTTTCCCCAAATTCTTCCAGAATTCATCACGTAAGCTACTCAAGGCATGGCATTGGTTCCAGTCTCCTTTTTCTTTTATGGCGGTCGGCCGTACTGCCATCGCGGCTTTGGTTAGCTTACTGCTCCCAAATTAGGGGGCAGCCACTGTACTTGTGTGTAATAACGTAGATCCAACTAATCGATTATTAAATTAGTTGGCAACTACTATAATAGTCGATTTTAATCGGTTTATAATCGATTAGTTGTTGCAGCCCTACACATGATCTGCTGTTTGGAGCTGGCCTTAGGATAACAGGCAGGGTACCTAAAAAACCAGCTACTTAGGATTATACAGGAGCAAGCCTGAGCATCTCATCTCCAATGTGCATACACTGCTCTAACGGGCTGAAGTTCTCATGATGCAAAGCTGCAAACCAAGGAGTCGAATATGAGAATGCGGTGATTGTAAAATCTGGCAAAGTCATAAAACTGCTAAATGTTACATGCCTTAAATAAGGCAGCTCAACACCTGGAAAAAAACAACTATTTAAAACCAATTAGGCACTAAAACAAGGTGACAAATACATTACCCCGTAGGTGCCTGCAGGCTGACCAGAGACTGAAAAGAGCTGCGCTTTCTATACAAAATCCAGCTTTTTTTTCTCTTAATGAGCAAGCTAATCTCTCTCAATACGCATAGAGGGCTTTTGATAAAATCACTCCATGGGTAAACCAAAACACTAAGTATGAAACTGATGTAAAGTAAATGGTTACTCATTTTGTGACTAATCCTGCAAGAATAACTCAAGCATAAAGGGCTGAGCACAAATCAGCAATGCTTAAAAAAAGGTAGGAGCACTACATTTTAACAAGGGGTCTGAAATAGAGATTCTCCACCAATGATATACCACGGCCCTTGAACAAATCCCAGGAGTCGTATTTATATAAAATGAGGGTATAAAGAGTGACCCCTGGCGGTTTCATTCAGGGTTGAGCTTCACTGGAGAACTGCACCTGAAACTGCAGACTAGTAGTGCGAGTTCTGGGAGATAGAACCACGTGAAGCTGCATGGAGAAGGAAGACAGACTGAAAATTACTTACGTTGCCCATGTATTCTGAGAGCAGGTCTTGCAGTGCCTGCCTGACAGAATTGCACTCTGCCACTATGCGCTCCCTGCGGTCGTCGCGTGTGCAGGAAGAGTCAGCCATGAGGGCAGCACCACTGATAATACTCTCCAATCGCTCCTCCAGGGAAGGGCGGAATCGGTCCTCGCTGAAGCTCATAGGGTCCACGATGATTTGTTTCTGTACCAGGAAGAAGGTAGGTAAAGACCTGAGAAGCCGTTTGCATTAGGAATAACCCATTACATATTCTGAACAGCAATTTGATCCCAGCAAGTACTGAGAGACCTTGATAATTTAACATTTACAGTGGATTATCCCCCTTTCTATGAAAGAGGAAGGAAAAGAGGCAGTAGATGAATATTTATTTTGTTGGGAAGTGTGCGCAAATATGACACTCCACCAATCCAATTGCTCTTTACACTCCTGGTGACATGGCAAAAAGCAAGTGTGCTGGAACCAGCTGGAGGAACACTACATTTACTGCTGGCAACAGTAACTTTACAGACTGACTTGTTTGGCAGGTGTGCAGGCAAGCAATTCAATTCCACTTCTTTGGACAAAAAAAAAAAAAATCGACAAATGACAGACTGAGTCTCAAACAATGCCGATTTCTTAGTTATATGAAGGGGGGGGGGAGGAACAAACCTGAATTGAAACAAAATACATCAAGAAAGAGTAGGAAATAGCCGATATATGCAAAAGATACCTTCATGTCAAGTTAAAATGTAACTATATTTAAAACAGGTGCAGCAAACACCAGCAACGTTTGACAATCTTTAAGAAACATTAGGAAATAATCACCATAAAAGTTCCATGTTCAGTGCTGCAGCTTGACCCATTTAAGATTCAGATTTGCTCTACACATTGGATTACTTAAGAAAACCCATTAGCTGTATGTTAATTTTAGACTTAGCATGGAATAAGGCATAGACCTTAGCATGGGGGGGGGGGGGGGGCACCAGCCAACATTAAAGGGAGCAACCAATTTAAAAAAATGA
>JABFEB020000002.1:7241005-7263828 GCA_019775895.2 Stomatorhinus ivindoensis | reverse complement strand
CCAAAAACATGCTGAGGCTGATTGGAGTAATTAAATTGCCCATGGGTGTGCCCTGCGATGGGCTGGCCCCCCATCCAGGATTGTTCCCTGCCTCGTGCCTTTTGGCTCTGGACCCCCTGTGACCCAGTAGGATAAGCGGGAATAGAAAGTGGATGGATGGATATACATTCTACATCAAGAATTTGTTAGAGCTACAGTATACAGAATGGACAGGCAAAAAAAAGCTAGAGTAGTGTTTTTCATACAGTGTCGTTCACAATGTATGGCATTCGGTGCTAAAAATTTTTGGCATGAAGAAATAGAAAATTTGTATTTGTAAAAAAAAATTCAAAGAGCTGTGCAAACACATGATTCCATGTCACCTGTTACGGCAGGACAATGGAGAGACGATCCACATAACGGGTCCAACAAACCAGGGCTCATTTAGCGAAACAGAAGGGGAGGAACAGAAGACACAGGATCTACAAGGAGGCAAAACTAAACTAAGGCGAGGAGCAACAGGAGGAACAACAATACAAAAGCAAAGGAGGGATACAGGAAGCTACAATCAATCACACAGGAAGCTACAATCAATCACACAGGAAGCTACAATCAATCACACAGGAAGCTACAATCACACAGGGTAACTACAAATAATGCCTTGTCCACACGTACACGGGTATATTTTAGTGTTTTTCCTCCTCCGTTTAAAAATTTAAAAAGACCCATCCACACAAACATTGTCTTATAATAAATGTCCGTCCACATGAAACCGCTAAAATGCGGCGTCATAAGCATGTCAAACAACAGGCGGCATTACAACTCTATCCATACTGCCGTGTTAGCCAATCAGAAGCCTAATTGCCAGTCATGTGAATTTGAAAACCATGGTGCCCATTCAGAGACAGCCTGTGTTGATCAATATAGTGCGAGAGTGACTCAACATTTATCTGTACACATGTAAGGAGTCCTGTCATCAAGGTAGGCATAAGCGCTATTTCGGCTAAGTCCGCCATTGCTCGAACTCGCCTAATGTATACAGCAAACAGTGCACGCTCTGATGTTAAACAAAGCGGACGACGGTGCACAATATTGACGTGTCGAGCCAAAAATTCTGTTTTCCCTGCCTACATGTTAACGCTGAAAATGGAGTCTTCACCTTGGATGGAGTTTTGCAAAAGCTCCGTTTTCAGTGACCCAAGACGTCGTTTACGTGTGGACAAACACCCAAGACGTAGAGAAAAAGGTGCGTTATGTGTACGTGCGGACAAGACATAAGATTCACACAGCAGCACAGGGAAACAGCCGCATGGAGGCAACTTTAAGCATGAATGAGGCTGAATGAAGAACAGGCCTGGGCTGTAGACAATTAACCAGACACCATGGACAAGGTAACAACGGACAGATAAGGATAATTACAATCAAGTGACTTGGGGCAATGACGAGCAGGTGGGGTCAATCAACATTAGATACAGTCACAGTGAGCTCTAAACACCAAGGAAATCTACAACTAGGAAGATTGAACAAACAGGGAGCAAAAATCAAATAATTATAAATGAAATACATACGCGTTAAACCAAGAGAACACAAAACAACGAACGTTAAAAAATAGCAGTTGAAACCAGCATTGAACTCACAACCAAGGCAGAGCTGGGATGGTGGTTAACCACTTAGCCCATTAAGCCTGTGGTGACATCAGTGAAGATGGCCTGTGAGAACCACTGGCCAAATGAGGTGAAGACACATGGGACCGGGTTCGATGGATACCGATCTGGAGTCACCTACCCAGATATATGAACGTTGTCTCAGCCCATGTTCAAGCGATGATACATTTATGTCTGTGATTCAAGGGATAGTTTAAAGTATGGATTGCTATGTCCTCAGGAATTATTACCTGAGGAGTATTACATATTTTGTAAGTTTGGTCAGTCAGTATTCTTTTAAGGTCCAACTATCACTGCATTCTGAATACCAGCTTTGTTGTCTTTATAGGGAAACACACTATTCAAGTAAAACCTTGTTTTTCAAGGCAAATTAATGCAATGACTTTAATGTTCACTAATGCATGAATACTGAATATGCACCCTTAGGGCCATGTGAGTAATGAACAGCTGTCTGGGGGATGCTTAGAATATAAACACAATGCCTGCAATTTTAGCAACAGTATTTATGTGTCTGTCTGTCTCTCTCTCTCTTTGTCTCTCTGTCTGTTCTCCAGTTTCCAATAACAGAAATATGGAGTACACACTATATTTTCTACAGAATTAATTTATCAGTGGGGTACATGGTAATAAATCCCATTTTATCTTCTCCTGAGACAAATAATGTATCAGGTATTGCTGAGCTCACGGCCCCAAAATGCATGATGTTGGCAAGACCCCAGGATGAGAATGCACCAAGACAACAAAACGAGAAAACGCGACGCAGTGACTTTAAGCCCTTTCCAGGCAGAGGGACAGTGAGCCGTGGCTGCAGTGTGCGTGTGGCTGCAGTGTGCGTGTGGCTGCGGTGTGCGTGTGGCTGCAGTGTGCAGTGTTCCCTGTCCCCAAGAGACAGGGAAGCCGGACGTAGGCGCACTTGCCACCACTCCACAACCACTGCCATGATGTGACTTCCTCCTGTCGCTCTGACACGCCAGTCGGAATACTGGGCACCCACACGCATAAAAATCACTCGGTCTAAATATGTGTCCAGCACTCAGATGTGCCACACGTATGTATGAGCACTCATTCATCTCCCTGAAGGACACATGCCGCCTGCAAGCCAAGTTTAACATTAACAGTAATTATCTGGCGGCTGAGTTGAATGCGGAAAATCTGTTTAGTTTCTGAGACCTCACCTGCTCTTTACCTCTTTGTACCCATACAAGCACAGGAACTGGTACTTTTACTGATTTGATGCATATTCCTGTGTGAAAATAAAAGGCTGAAAAAGGTTGGTCTGCTCCGATCCCACAGAAGAGCTACAGTAGCACAAATCGCTGAAAAAGTTAAGGCTGGATGTGATAGAGAGGCACCCCCTTCTTGGCAATGGAATTCCTTGATGGCATTGGCCTCTTCCAGCAAGATGATGCCCTCTGCCACACTTTAAGAAATTGTTAAGAAATGGTTTTAAATAACATGAAAAAAAGTTTGAGGTGTTGACTTGGCCTCCAACTTTCTCAGATCCCAATCCGATCCAGCATCCGTGGGATGTGCTGGACAAACAAGTCCGATCTGCGGAGGCCGCACCTCGCAGCTTAGAGGATTTACGGGATATACTCCTAACATCCTGGTGCCAGACACCACAGGGCACCTTCACAAGTCTTGTGGAGTCTATGCTTTTATAAAGCATAGACACGGTAGGCTGTTGGTTCTGACATGTGTGTGTGTGTAAGGAATAACTTAAGGAATAACATGCTTCAGCACAAGAATAATATAATTCAGCAGGTGTAGGAAAATGCTGGTGATTCTTTCCATCCTGCACAGTGCTGCTCCTTTCAGTGATTATTAATCTGCAGCTCCTCATGAGGTACAGACATGCCCCGGGGCTCCCTCCTGGGACAGCTGGGAGGAAAGAAAAACTCATAGAATGACTTTCAGCATTTCCAGGAAAAGACTCATCCACATTCCCAACACCAAACGCTACCTGCGTTAATCTCAGTCAATGAGGAAAGCGCACATATCAGCCTAACTGCACACTTTGATTCCATCTCGACGGATTACATTGTTTTGCATTAGTAAAATTTCACTGGTACTTTCAGCGGCCAAATAACTTGATAGATATCTCCTCGGATTCTGTGACGTGCTTTGCCTTAGTGTAATCTCTCTCTCACAAAACACAGGGGGGGGGGGGGGTTTATTGCTAGAGAGGAGAAAGTGAGGCTCTGTGGAGGGATTTAATCCAGTAAATTGAATCAGCTCTGAGATGTTTGAGTCAAGATCAGAGATGTCTACAAAAACGGCAATGAGAGTCTATTTTGAGGGTAGTGCAGCAATTTGGATCCTACAACTGATAATCTACCATTTCCACAGGATATGAATCCCCCAGTTAAACTCGGTTTTGTCTTCCTGGGCAGGCAGACTGACGTCCACTTGTACAGCGGTGGCAGGCAGCTGACACTCGAAAGCCAATGTCATAGAGTCGTTCTCTCTCTGTTCTTTTCTCAGCGCAGGGCCTCTCTACAGTAATGCGTTGACCCCCACAGAGAAGCAATTCAATCTGGCAATTATGCTGGCTGTTGGAAAATGACAAACATGCACAACGATTCTGTCTTCTAATAAGAGCAATTTTGTAACGAATATCTGTGTCGACAGTGACTACAGTTACTTGGCTGTAAGGTGCATCTGTTCTTTGCTTGTGCAGTTGAATAGTTTTACGCAAAGGAATTTTATAAAATAAAAATAAAAATTGGTGGAGTACACTTTTAAAGCTTGCAATGTTAATAGCCCTTTAGGAGGTGATTTTATCGCCTCTTTATTTCATAATGATCTTTTATAGCTCTAGTCTGATTATTAGAGACAGACATGTAATGCATGGTGTAAGGTCACCTTTAGGTATAACCAACACAGTATCTGAGCCACTAATGACAACAAGGTGTGACGAGACGTGGGGAGGAGCGGGGAGGGTGGAAAGGGGGGCTTTCCTGTACAAAAGAACAGACATCGTGCTTCAATATGTGGTGGGCTTGTTAGTTTCATACACCTGATTAGACTGACATTGAATGAGTGCCAAAGGGGAGTATGGTCTTCATCCTTCTCCACTGGCCTTGCACTGCAATCGCTGCATTAGTGACAAACCACGAAATTTAAGCTAGCTGACAAAACGCATTACGGTCTCCTGTCAGATCATATTATTGTTGATTCCACATGGAGATAGTGGTTCATACTTTACAGTGTTCTGCATCAGATTGAAGATACTTATGGAATACAAATGCAGTGAAAGGAATTCATTTGTAACTGTTGGCTCACTCTAAATGGAAAATTTCTGCAAATCAAGGGTCTATTTTTTAGGAGCCAAATTACTTTTCCAGAGATTTGTATGGTTCTACATGTGGATTACAAGAATTTATTTAGTGCTTTATAACAATCTATTTTCATACAATGTACCAAATATCTAAGACGTGATTATTTTGTCTCTTTTTTTTATATGATATATAATGATGTTTCAAAACATTTTTGATTTGATTCAAGGATGCAGATGAAAAACTACCCAGAGAGAAAACTACGCAAAACTACATACAGTACACACTCGCATAGAATGGTGGTGATGTGGTGGTGATGTGGTGGTGATGTGGTTCCGTTTCTTGAGTGTATAATGGAGGGACAAAATTTAGATTAACTAAACTCAGTTATACTGTAGATTTTATCGAGAGAGATGAATTGAATGACTTCCTCTTATTTTAATTACTGTTATCAGAGATTTACAGGATGACTTGGATATGAAAATTGTTGACTTAATGAAACATGGAAGCCTATATATAAATTATTTATTCAAATTTATATTTAATTGTGATTCTTTAAATAATGAGGCAGGTCAAGTTGATTTATTTATTTGTTTGTTTACTTTCTTGTTTTTCCTTGGATGACATTATTCTGTTATGTTTGTGTCCATATATTACACACAAAACCAAATATTATCAGGAAAACCATTTTGGTAGCTTGAGAAATGGCTGCACGGTAATTTAAGAAAATTAAATCAATGGTTATGAACAGTAACATAAATGCCTTGTACTATACAATGGTATTCATTTCTAATTCATATTATGTATACAATATATGTATCACATGAATATTTCAGGAAGGCTGGTTGAGCTAATTTAAAAGACTGAGTTATTAATAAATATTAGACTGAATTAAATAATACTTCTTTTAATTAATCATTTGCTAATTTTAGCGCACAGGAGAAAAAAAATGTTCAAATACAGAGTTCTGATCTTTTCTGCCTGATTTCTCTGCAACATGTTTTCAACTTTGAGATTGTGACTACAGTTAACGAGCACTGATTATAAAATCACTTGTCCCAACTTACTTAGACATTCATTTGTGATTCTTGGAGCTTATAAAAATTCTGGATTGCAATGTGTGGCTTGCACAGCTTCAGAGAAATGGTTTAACGAAATCATTCTGATGAAAATCACAATTAGTAAAAGTCTGAGTTTTATTCCAAATATGGCTTCTTATGAGAGTAGCTTGACATCTGAGGAACTGGAACCGGTTTAGGACCCTGCGGGATGTCAGGGTTTCACAGGAGAACCTGAATGATTACATCTGCAGTCAGAAGACTGGGATGGTGATTAAAAATGAAGAATCTCATTGGGGTGCAGGACTGAAACTGGCTTGTGGACAAAGAGCCTCGTTCTGCATAAATTACAAATCCTGCCAGGAACGTCTTTCGAGGGCTGCACAGGATGAAGGTTAACACATTCCTAAACAGAAACTGTGAAATGACTAAATAATCTCCAGCACAAATTTATTTGTTAATATTTATACTCTGGCAATTCTTCCTGCTCCAATGCGTAATACATTATCTCCCTTTATATCTAATTTTATACATTTTATCCACTAGGTGGGGATAGTAACATATTACTTGTCAGTTACGTTCTAGACAACAAAAACAGGTGAGGAGACTCCCCGTGTGCGTCATTGTAAACTAAGTGGCCTGTGACATTACCAGCCAGCTGATCAGACCAGATGGGTCATGGCACTTTTACTGCCTGCATAACGTCACCTGGGGGCTACAAGCGGCATGGGTTGCCCCAGCAGACCACAATTAATCAGTGAAGCTTAACCACCAGGAATGTCCATACGCAGAGTAACTGAGGATAAAGACCATCACAGCGACACAGGCGGGCAGGAAAGCGCATAAGTGTAAAGCCGTAACATTATCCTTTTGTGGTTTTATCACTGTCCACTACAGTGTGCACTTATCTGAATTAGATTGAGGTGAAAAAAAGGTTAATTTGCATTATCACAGTATTATCAAGCAGGTTGATTTTTATGCAAAACAAATAGGAGTGTGGAAATATTCAGGTCTAGTACACCTGGGGTACGCCTGTTAGAATGAAATGGCAGACAAATAGAAACCAGTTATATGCTAATGTGCTGACATTTAAATCAGCATTTAATGACATTTTAAATCAGTATTTAAATGCAATATGACATCTGACCTTCATTCTGAAAACACCATCTCTAACCCCATAAGCGTGCACCGTAGACAGCCAGACCAACGAGGAGTTAATAAATGGTTAAAGAACAGTGTCACTACATCCTGACTAGATACACACAGCTCCTTAAATCAGAAAACACACATATGCACATGGATTCACATGGATACCTCAGAAAAAAACACACAATTAAACTGACACATTCATTCTGACATGAATGGTTTAAAAGGAGCTATTGTTACCGGGGGCGGTAATCAAAGTGCTGGCTTTAAGGAGTATAGAGATAAATGAATACACTTCAAATGGGATTCAATGGACTGTTCGATAACAGATTTCAAGGGCACAACATGGGAACATGCATTACACAATGGGGCCACATTATGAATGTCACTGCAGCAAAACTGTCTGTCTTCTTAATTGACTTCATTTCACCGGCTAGCTGCTGTAGGCACTGCAAGCACGGGAGTCCTCTGTGCTTCTGCAAGCAGATAAACACACACCGCTCGCCTCTTGAAAAGTATAAGAAGTCATTAAACGACTTTTCTGTGTATCCAAAGAGACCCCTTTATCTTTAAAAACAATAAAAACATCATTTGTCCATGAGTCCCTATAGTTGAACACCTTCATAACTGGACAAAGAAATGTGCCAAAAAAAGACCGTTTGATTGCATCACCAAATATGGAACGCGCTACTGCCCTTCCACCCCACCTACGCCTCAATTACTTTTAACTAATGATGCCAAGTCATGCCAGGGCTCAGCTGTGAACATTTTCTCGGGTCACTAGGAATGCAGATAAGAAACGCAGCAGAATAACAGAGCTGGGTGTGGATTACAGGCATTTGGAGGGTCTCATGGAGGTTCTCATGACTTCCAAAAGGCAATAATAGGCAGATTTAACAACATCTCTTTTACCAATAACCGGCGAATAAAAAAGTATCCTGTGATGAAGGCCTCTGTGATCCAAACTTGTGTTTGAATTCACCACCTTGACCTGAATCCAGTTATCCTACACAGGTCTGCTACATCTTGGGTGGTTGGTTTTTTTGAGTTTTACAGGGAGTTCCCTTTGAGGTCTTTGCTGATATGTCCTGTACTCCAAGCCCATGTGATGCCTGCAGGAGACACATTCCAGAATATCCTCAGACATCATGTGAATAGTCATCTGCCGCTATGTCCTGTGATGTGATGTTGCAGAAAGCAAACTTACCCAAGCCAGTTCCAGTGATATAAATATTCCCTGTAGTGCATGTTTGAATCTCCTGCTTCACCCGTAGAAGTAATAAGCCAGAGCAGATTCTGGGGGGAAGATTTTTGTTTGCAGATGATGTTCCCTGGTGCAGTAGACGCTGTTGTGCACAGCCCAGATTTCTCAGTCCTTTGCTGCTTGTGGATTTGCATAGCATGAACATACAGGCACCTTATCATTTGGTCACACTTACATGGTAATAGGCGATGATTGACTAGATTACTAATTAACGTTACCATAATGTGCTTGATTAAGAGAGGTCATACAAGGTGTTACCTCTGTGTTACAAAGTAATGTAACAAAATCCTAAAATTACTCCCTCATTAGACACATTCCAGACACACACACACATATATATATATAAACTTAAAGAAAAACACAGGGTAAATTACAGGGTAAAATGATTAAAAATTAAAATAAAGGAACAGGGTAGATATGTATTATAGAATTAATAGACTATAAGAATTATGTTGATGCAGTCCTCTTATACATAACTACTTACAGTTTTTTACAGAAAAGATGCACAAATTTCATTTTTGCACATTTTAGCAAAATCAGTACACATAATAGAAATATAATAATAGAATATAGAAATGCATTCAAAAACTGTCTTCCAGTATTTTCATTTTATTATGAGACGCTTTCATCCAAAGCAATGCACAACTGCAGGGTCAGTCAGTCCATGGAGTTATTGAGGCTTAGGGCCCAGAGGTGACATCACTCTGCCGACCCTGGGATCTGAAATGGCGGTTCTAGCCCGCAGAACCACACAGCCTAATATCCCCATTTTATAACCAATTAAAAATAAAGAATTATTTGACATTTGACACTTCATGGACCAATATGTCGCAAAGACTGAAGACCACAGTCCACACATCCTCAAGGCTGTCAGCAATGTAAGAAAGCATTCAATGCCAGTGAGTGCGCAGAAAGCTTATACTCTAGTGTTGTTGTTCTACAGATCAGCTATTCTGACAGCCTTTAATTCTCCTTTCATCTTTCGCAGGCCTACTGTGGTCTTATTAGCTAGTAACATTGCTTTCTTTGGCATTGTGTCAAACCCACTGTATCTGTGGGTGAGTGAAATTACCATTAGGATAACCATTTCATCCATCCATCCATCCATCTATCCATCCATCCATCCAATTTTTATACGCGCCTGTCCATTTCTTGGTGGCATGGGTCCAGAGGCTGTCTTGGAAACAAGGCGGCGCAAGGTAGAGAATAACCTATCCTAGGGGAAACCATTATTTTCCATAATTGTGACACAATTTGACACAAGAATAGAACCATTTTGACATTTGACACAAAATTAGAACCATTTTGTTTAATGCACAAGGGATATTGTGCCAGTAGTTGTTAGTTATGCTTGAGCCCAGTCATCAGTTAATCATTGTTAATGACTCCCATGTTTGGCAGCTTGCGATTAGACTCAGTTACAGAAACAGATATGATTGGTTGTCCATAGGCTGCATAGTGAGTCATCCCTCTACAAACATGACGACCTATGCCGTTTGCATGTCTGGCTGTCCTGTGTATTTTAATTTGTATATATCGCTTTTCATAGTGTTGAATAATGTTATCCTAAGTACCATGTGGATTACTAGAGTGGACTCACCATTCCCAGACTCTGATAAATACTTGTACCAGTCATTCCCTATTCTTGAAGCAAACTGGCTAACTTGCAACAGCTAACATGTATTCATTTAGCCTTCCATTGCACTTAAACATAAGGTAACTAAGGTAACCTTAACCAGACCATCCCACTTAGCTTGTACTGATTTTAGAGAATACCCCCAATCCCACTTGCTTTCAGCTAATCCAGGCTCAAAGGAATTGTTCGTTTGTTGGCAAGCATTGCTGATATCAATTCGTGAATTCAGTTCCGCTCCACGGGCTTTATCGTTGTTTATTTTTGCATATACACAGAGTTCATTGGGCTTTTGAAGGACCACGTTTAGCTGGTGCTGAAGTGAAGGATGCTCTAGTTTCCCCGGGGCTCCACAGCATTAGGGAATGTTTGTTTTCTCTCCGTGATGAGCTGTTGAAATCTTTTGTCCAGGTCATCTTCACCTCTGCTGTTATCACCAAGCTTTTTCTTGCATTTATGTGCCCAGAGTCCTGGCTTATGAGAAAACCAACACTTTCCCAGGCATGATTCATATTGTGTGAATTTTTAATTGGGCTGTACGTCCTGATTGTATTCAATTCTCACTGCCCACTCATCAATCTGATTAAATGCAGTCCCATCACCGTCCCAGTCTTCGTATTGGGTTTTAAAGGCTTTAGGCACTGCAGCTTTAAGTCCATTGACAAAAGCAGTTTTTAAAGGCACACCTGTGTCCTTGTAGATGTCATTGACATCATTCAGCTCCGAAGGTTCCAAATCTGACTGAATCATTCCTTTCCTGTGCTTTCCACTTGCAAAAGGTAATTTTATCCCAGTTTACCTCTGTGAGTGGTAAGCCATGTGGAAATTCTTGCACAGCATCCCATCCAGCTTTGACCTTTCATGGAGATCTCCCAGTATTGTCTCATCACCGTCAGTAATATTATTTTGATCAGTGTCCCTCAAATTCGCATTTAAAATCCATCCAAAGGATGAATATTGTAGATCCTATATGGCGTTCAAGAATTCGGCAAGCGCTGCATGGGTGATTGGAAATGTCAGGAAAGTCTTTCAACCACTTGTCAATTAGCTCTGGCGTGGCTGGTTGGTAGGTCCTACACGGAAGGTATTTTTTTACCTTACCATCTCTCCACATTCTCCCCCTAGTCCTCCTCTCAAACTACTTCCACTTCAGTCTATTTGTGGTTGACAATCACAGGTGTACATCTCACCTTTGATGAAGCAGCTTTTTCCACCTGTCTGCTGTTGTCTGATGTGTTGGAGTCTGAAGATCTGTCGTTGGCATCATATGGCAATGTCAGTAGATGGTGACATTGTTGCCACTCAATCCTCTTTAAATGCTTGAAGGAGTAAAGTGATTCAGTCGTGTCTCCTTTGTTCATTGTTGTTGGAGAGGTTGTTGCTGGAGAAGCTGGTTTGTCAGATTCCTTTAGTTGTTGCTGCAGTGAAATTAGTTTTTACAGCTTTTCATTTTTTATTTGCAATCTGTCTTTTTCACTCTTCTCTTTTCATTAATTCCTCAGCCAGTCCTCTGACCTTTACCTTTTCAGCTGTAATTTCCTTTCTCAATCTCTCAATTTCAAAACTTCCTCCATGCTCTGCCATCTGTTTTAAAACAATGACTTACCATCTGTCATGTCTGGTTCTTGGCTACATGTGTTGTAACTTTCCCCAAACCTTTTAAATGCCTGGCAAAGCCCGTCATCCAACCTCTGTTGTGTTTTGAATGCTATATTTTGTCTGGATATCCTTATAGCACTTCCTTAATCCAAACCTCTTGTCTAAATATGTGTATGAGGGCACTCAGCATTTGGCTGATGCTTGTGTTTGCTGGGTCCTAGTGTCCCTTCTTAGTGGTGCCCATTTTCAGCAGCCTGATTGATCTTCTGAACCTGCTTAGCCATGATGGTTTCAGAGTTCCTTGTTACCCTCAAAATATAGACGTATGACAGAGGTTACAAGGCCATTCAAGTAAGTGAAACATGCACTGGTATGTTCTTCTAAAATTAACAAAACCCAAGATTTCCTATTCAGAAAATTTACTATTTCTGATGATTAATCAGTAGGTATATCCTCCTGAGACCCCACCCATTCATTCATGTCCATTGTAGTGGACAACTTGTTTTTGCATCTATCTTTTCAATGATGTAAGGAAACATATTTATTTCTGTTGAACACTAAAGAGGACATGTTGTGAAATTAAAAATAAAAATAAATTTGAAAAAATCTAAATTGCAAGATGTCTTATTTCCTCCAAAGACAATAGAGCTAAAATTGAAGAACACATTTTTCCTTGGGTCTCAGGAGGTTATAGCATGCAGTTGTAGTACATGTAGTTGCAATTTCATTTACTTCTGTTCCAGTACTTTTTGTGAGGAAGGCTATCCTTGCCTAAAGGCTGCTGTACACTTCACCGTCAAATCGACGCCGTAAATTCAGCTTCGGTTACACCCTACTCTGTAGCCTAATGTGCAGCTACCCAGAAACGTAGCTCCACATCACGGGAATGCAGACCACAAGAACTGTTATTGGTTCGCTTGATAGCATTCATTTTCTTATGGGAGCGAAAAAAGCATACATCCGAAGTGTACTTATATTGGTGATAGAAACTGAAGCATTGTTTATATCTAGCATCAAATAACCCATCCTGTGCGTCACCAACAGGTCTACAAAGCAATCATAATGACAGCACTAATTTCACTTACCGCCAATAAGTTTATACATACTTCACAAAACTAAAAAAGCAAAAAGTAGTATAGAGGCTAATTTTAGAAGACACGTTAAAAGCAATTTTGTAGTAGCTCGACATTCTCCAAAATTTGTCTACGGGAAGTTTGGAGCAACACAAATACTGTATATGCAAGACTTGGTAAATGGATACCTTGTTAAATGTTTTTTTTCTGCTTAAATTGCATGATTCAGCAACTGAATATATTGCAGGTTGGGAAGACAATAAATGCAACATCCAAAATTATGTATCATCTAGCATTTTGCCATTGTAATTGCTGGGCAACACAGACACACCAGCAGAGAATTATAAATGCTTGCCACAGCATAAGCTACTAGGTGTAGGTCACGGCGTGCGCTCAACGTAGAAGTAAAAATCAGTCTTTAGAAGGCTTATTTGCAGGGGAATTCAGCACAGTATTTATCTAAAGGAAGTGTTCCAGGCCATCTGAACGAGATACCATTCATCACCCTTAGTTCTGTTCACAAATTATGATACTGGTAGACTAGGAACCTTAATTCTCTCAATTGAGAAAAGACACCAACTTTTAATACTCTCACAATTAAAAGCATCATTCTATCGCAATATCCTATTCATCTCAGTTCAAACAGCTTGATCTTTATTTGTCACACTAAAACAATA
Organism: Stomatorhinus ivindoensis; assembly: GCA_019775895.2. NCBI lineage: Eukaryota > Metazoa > Chordata > Actinopteri > Osteoglossiformes > Mormyridae > Stomatorhinus > Stomatorhinus ivindoensis. Next base: position 7,250,457 of record JABFEB020000002.1, on the reverse strand, counting down.
AAGTCCTGACCACTACAGGTAGGAATGTCACAGGTAGGAATGTCACAGCTCAGTTCACAGTTAACAATCAGCGGAGTACCTGTGATCTATCAGGCCCCGCCCCTGCAGCCATGAGATGGGGCCCCTCCCCTGTTATGATGTCATCATCCATTTGGAGCTGCAGCCTTTGTGATAATCATAGGCCAACCTGCAGCATGTCTTATAGCAATTTGTATTTTAATTGACTACATCCACATAAAATTGGACTTTTATTTTTATCTCAACTTATTGTACTTGGAAATTGTGTCATTTGTAGGGTAGCCAAAATAAAATTTGTATGATGGAGGGGCAATAGAACCAAACTCAAAACAAAATACGCAGCTCAGGACGATTTAATGCTTGTAAATAGATAAAGTAAATGAACACTCATGCTATGATGTAGGCCTGTGATATTTGAACCCTTTGCTGCTTATATTCTGTTCACATCAGCAAAGAGGGCAGATGGCATGGAATTTGTGTCTCCTCCTCTTCAAAATGAAGATGCATTTTTCGAACCACGCGTTGTGGGAGGTTTTTCATTACGGCATCCAATGCAAATAGGATCACCAGGACAGGGGCTCAACTATTAATGTTAGTGGTACTTTTTCTGCAGTGAATCGGTAAGTTGTGCGCTATTAACCACTGAAATGTGACATCATTTGTGGGACAAGGACCTGAGCACCTGCACCTTTCACACGAGGGGTTGAAAGTGCCTCCTTTGTCACTTTGTAACTGGAGAGAGATTCATTTTAAGATATTAGACTTTAAATAAAACAAGTACTGGAAATGATGATATTTTTAATCTTCTGGACCATCTGTTAGCTTTTAAAATGAAATCAGTCAAATAACAGCTTAAGTTTGACAGCCCTGATTTTAACAGCTTATATATCGATATACTGTAAAAATAATTTTAAAAATTTCATGTTGTACTGTATTATTTTTCTTCTCAGTGCCTCTTGCCTGGCTTGTCAGTTGTTGGATTCCATTGTTTCACCCTTAAAGTAATGATATGTACCAGAGGTTTTCTTTTTGGAAGAAAGGAGTATGTTACCTGATCATGTTCTCTGGTGCAATACATAGTCTTACACAAAGCCTTCTCAACCTTCTCCACATTACTTGTGCGAGTTACGGAGACTAAGATAATGGGAGATGTTTAGTCTCAGCCAGTCAGGAACCACAAGATAATGAGATCAAGAGCCAGAAGAAGAGGGCGAATGGCTTCGTGAGAATCCTGATTGCTCAATCCTTTGTCCTTTGCCGCTGTAGCTGCTTCGCATGGTCCCTTGCCCTGTGCTCACATTTAAATGACAACCGGCATCCTGAAAATGATAGCGGCTCTTAAATTCTAGGTTTGGCGTCGTGTGCATTACGATCTGTAGGGATCATGTGATTGCAGAGCTCCCGTATTACAATTTACAAAGTAATGTAAGAAAATCCTTCATTTCCATAACAACTCTAAGTTATTAAGTTCTTCTCAAGCGAGCTTGATGGGCCGAATGGCCTCCTCTCGTTTGTATGGTTCTTATGTTCTTTTTATATAGTTAAATGCACTTATACAGCATAATGACCTTTCTCAGCTCAGACTATTCCTAGGTCTAGTGGAGTAAAGATTAGTAGGTGCACAGGTCATAACACCTAGCTGGAGCTAGTATTCTCCTAGGCTTCAACACGCCTTATGTTTACATTTATTAATTTAGCAAACGCTTTGTCAAATTAACATAAAGCAAGACAAATACATAAATTCACAATGCACACGTGCAACTGACTGAGCTTCCAATGAATGCAAGTAGCATCAGCGCAAAACACGCAATATTTCTCAAACAAATCAAGAACCTCATGCAACTACTCGAATCACAATAACAAAGTGCAACATTAAGAGGGCTCAGGGGGCACAAGAGATCAGCTTAACGACTGTATCGTTGGGCTGGTAGAGATGTTCCTGGACCACATACAAGAATGCAGGAGGAAGAATTATAGATAGCTGACTGAAGAGGGCAAGATGGGATGTGGAACTTGATCAGCATGTTGATGGAGATGGATGCTGTTCCATTAATGGCTCTGGAAGGACTTGATGTGGGCCCCTATAAGGAGCCAATGGAGACAGACAGGCAGGGTGAACAGTTAATGCATCTGAATGAAGGAATACTCAGCATGCTGCTGCATTTTGAATCATTTGCAGTGTTTTATTAGCACAAGTTGGTGGCCTTCTGAGTAAAGAGCTGCAATAGTCTAGTTGAAAGATGAAAAGAACATAGATTAGATTAGAATAAATCAGGTCAGATCAGATTAACGTTATTGATCCCAGAGGGAAATTCTTGTGCATACAGCAGCAACAACATAGAGCACGGATGAACATACATGTTATGCAAAACAGACAAGGTGCACAGATAGTATATAATGAAAACACGTAAATTTGGTGCTAACAAAGTACACATTGAGAGAACAGATTAAATCGTGCACAAATAGATTCCTGAAAAAAACAGATTATTATAGAGTATTAATGAAAGAAATGTTAGTAATGAATAATAAAATAGTGGAAGGCAATTAAAATGTGCAATTAAAAAAACAGACTGCATCAGACGTTTTCCATTGCCAAGTTAGGATGTCGGCTGACGTTTTATGGCTGTGGACGGGGAGCACTGCATTAGCAGGTGGTGCAGTGGTACTTCAGCAGGTGATGCAGTGCTACGTCAGTAGGTGGTGCAGTGCTCTTCTCTTCTTTCTTACTGCCTCCAGTGAGTCTAGAGTCAGTGCCATGATGGAGCTGGCCATCCTGATGAGTTTCTTCAGGCATTTTGCCACGTCAAAGACTGATGAAACATACACAGCAGCTTGACACACAGGTTAGAAGACCTGAACCTCCTCAGAAAGGTTCTCCTCTGGTCTTTCTTCTACAGTGCTACTGCGTTGTCTGCCAAGTCCCATCTGCAGTTCAGGTGGACCCCCGCCTGCACTGCACCACCTCCACTTCCTCCCCCCGGGATGGTCACTGGTCTTAGGTCCACACCACCAGCCCCTTTGTCCTGCTGCAGGTTGATGCACCATACAACTAAATCACCACTGTTGCTGATGTATCCTACAGTGGAGTAGCCATCAGAGAACTCCTGTAGATGGCAAGAGCTGGTGCTGTACTGGAGGTCTGATGTGTAGAAGGTAAACAGGAAAGGAGACTGGACGGTCCCATGAGGTGCCCTAGAACTGCTCACCACCATCTCCAACGGTTGCAGAACTTCACAAACTGCCATCAACTAATGCTATATTCCATTTCAACTCAAAAGTCAGAATTTCTCAGTTCCTAATAAGATATTTCAACTGGAACACCCCCCTGATCCGACTTGGAACGTCAGAGAAACCTCTGCTGTCCTGAGAATTCAAGATGGCCATGCCCTTTATTAACAGAAGCGGAAGCTATAGTTAGTATACTGTTTATTAGCACTTGCTGCTTATTTGAGGCTCATAAAATTGGTTGTACACACAGTATGGTCCAATTGCTATACATGGACATGCTGGTATTATGTTTCCACACAACACAGTGGTACCTCAGTTCTCAAACTCATTAGAACTCTTATTTCTTAAAAGTCGAACCAACCGGTTAAAAAAATACCTAGAGCTCGATCTGAATCTCAGAAGTCAAACCGTGAATGCCGACCTAAGATAACTTGTTCGCGTCTCTCAGCGGAAACAAAGAGTAAAGCTTCAGTCTCAGCCTCGCATTAGCTGGGATAGTATTGTGCATGTTTACAGTAGCTGACTACATATATTTAGACAGTAAAAATACATTTAGACAATGGGCAGACAGTAACAGTAATTATTATACTGTACAATACAATAAAATAAAGATTTCTTATTCATTATTTTAATATTAATAGTAAACCATTAATACATCTACTTATAATAATATAATATGCCGAGTGGGACAGAACGGAGACAAAGGCACAGACGTCAGGGTATCGGGGAATACAGGGTTTAATTACAGGTAAGGCAGGCAAAACACAGACAGACAATACAATGACCGGACTAGGAAAACAAACTGAAACACGAACGAAATACAGAGGACTAATGACAACAACCAGAAACAGCTATGATTCAGGGATTCCACACAGGGTTAACAAGGGGGCGTGGCACATGGAAGAAGCGGACTATCAGGGCAGGACACATTGCTTGGATACATTTATTTTCTTACTTTACAGATTACAATTTTGATAAATGTGCTTAGATGTGTTTAGAACAGCATATGGTCTTTTTTCAGGTTCATTTTGTGAACATTTAGGTTAAATTTTTTGGGGCCAGGAACCAATTAATTGGTTTTCCATTATTTCTTATGGGGAAAATTCGATCAGAACTCAAACTTTATAGGATTCGATCTAAACAGATTCAGTTCAGGTTATGAGGTACCACTGTAATAACAACAATGTTATTACTGCTCTCACTAACAATGGCTAGCAATGAAGCTTGCTAGAACTTTAACCGGATACATCAGATTTAAGGTAGTCCGGGCTAAATGTAAGTGAACGAAGATAAAAGCCATTGAAATTGGGGTAACTAGGGAAGCAAGAAATCCCAGAAGTTCCTGGTATTCTGTAGATACAGGGAGAGAGAGAGCAGGTTCTGTGTCCCCCCCCCCACGGTCTCACACCCCTGCCTGTGCAGTTTCCCCAGGATATTTCTCACCAAGACGGCAGGGTCAGACAGAGCAGGAAGAAGTGTAGGGCTTGGTGTCTTTCAAAGACGGAAACTTCAGGTGCAGAAACCGCAAATTCGAACCGAGTTTTGTTTCAACTAACCAATTTAAAGAGTCACAGTCAGAGGACTCAACTGGTTAATTGAAATAAAACTTTGGTCTGGATTTGTACTTTCTGCACCTGAACTACACACCTCTGGGGTCTCTGACTGGGAAGTCACAGGGTGATGCGAGACATGAGCTGCTGATACCAAAGGCCAACTCATACTTCCATACTCTTCTTCTGCATGCGCTTTCAGGCTGCCGACAGTCACAGCGCAGCATGACGCAGGCAGGGAAAAAGGGGACGACCCACTTACGGCTCCAAGACAACAGGGGTTTATTAAACAAAACAGAACAGAACACCAAGGGACAAACCACAAAATAAAAGGACCATGTGAGGTCAAACGCAAATTGGAGAAACAAGAACCAACTACAAAAACATCAAAAAGTAATAATTAGGGGGAAAAGAGCAACAGGGAGCAAAACTAGAAAAACCAAACAGAGCAACAACACAACATAACTTTAACACACAGAGTTACATCAAACAACAACCAGCTGGGAAAATGAACAAAGCCAGGCACTTAAATGCACTGATAACAAGGCCTAATGAAAGGCAGGTGCAAATCTTCAAAAACAACCAATCAACGAGGGCACAGAGCAACACGACACAGGTGAAGCAACTGTTGCGACTGAACACAGAACTAAGAAACTTAAAAGACCTGAAACTAAGGAAACACAGGGAACTCATCTACTGCACTAGGAGAAAATTAGAGTAAGTAAAATAGAACATACCCAAGATGTGGGCAGAGAACCATAAACAAGACAAATTCAACAATAAATTATGCTAGGGATACACAATAGCAAACTAAGGATGATACAGGTGAGGGTGGTATCTGGTCAACCTTGGACTCACAACCACCAAAGGGGGAGTGAAGTATAGTGGTCAGCCACTTAGCCAGTTACACCACACAGCAGCCTGGGGACACAAGCACACATACTGAGGACTAAGGGCTACCTGACCGAAAACAGGATAGGCAGCAAATAGGACAGAGAGTAACAGGCCCCAACCCTGACAACCAATGGTCATGCGCATCACAGCTTGTGTTCATACTACAAATAGCTGCAGATGCGAATGTTTTATGGTAATATGGTGTGCTGTGGTACTTGGAAATCTTTACAGCAAAATTGGCTGGGAGTTTTATTGCCAAGCCGCAGCAACCAGAGAAAACCCAACGATGACATGGGGAAAATATGCAAACTCCACACACGGAGCCATGGCAGAGACTCAAATCTTGGTATGATGTCGGTACATTATGAAAAATTAGACATGCATGTACATTGGACCCTCCTCATACTGCCCACCATAACTACTACAATAACAACACCTATTCTGCCTCTACTGTTTCGTCATTGACCACTGATCCATGAAAGTTGGCACTGCCACCTGCTGGAAGTATATAGTCAATTATTCTGCACATGCACTGTTGAGTCGCATGAATGTGCACAAATACCACCACACAAAAACATTTGGGCTACGTGTGCACTGACTGCAGCTGTGCACCGCTGTATGAATGTGCATGACTGAAAGCACACCCAAAAAAGTGAAGTATGAATTGGCCTTGTGATAAATAAGGGCTAATCTTCATAATGTTAAACAGGGTGAACCTACAAGACCAGGAGATAACTGCTGTGTGATCAGCAAAGGATAGCTAGTCATCTATTATTACTGTAGCTTCCTCGCGGGTGTTTATGGGGCCAATATTGATGATCTTATACAGCTATATAGTGATGTCACGGTGTCAGGGAAGACAAGAAGCTCAATCTCAGGGAGATTCAGCGGCTAGCGGCAGAGGTCTGTAATATTAGCTACAAGCTTCCATCGCTTTGGACTGACTAAAACAAGCTTTTCTGGAAACATCTCTGATAAAACAGAGAAAGTAATTTGGTTTTGTGTACTTAATACTCTAGCTTTTATAACAACTACTGAAAATAGACCAAGTAAGCGTAAGTGTGTAACTAAAGGTTTGTTTTTAATTGTTTTTAAGTTATGATGTTTTTAGGTGTGATACTGCAAAAAAACATCATATGTTCCTTTTTTTTGAACAACACAGATTGTAAGTTGTAAAATTTGATATATATATATATATATATAAATGTTTGGATGAATGCAATGCATCAGTTAAAAAGAATAAGATGATACAACATTACTGTCCCTGTTATCATCAACCTACACATACTGTATAATATTGCTGTATATTGGTACACTGCTTTTCTAATTAACTCAATAAAACCCTGTCGTGGTCCAGAAAAACATTTATCAAATTTGCAGGGTTGACAGTTCTCATGCAATGCAATTGTCTTAAAGGCATTTTTATTCAAAGCGATTGAAAACTGTTTAACCCACTTACTGGATCTTTCTTACTGGAACAGTTCAGTTTGAGCATTTAGACTCTAGGGGATTTGAACTGCTAAACTTTCACATGTGCATAATTAATTCATTGTTGAACATTATCGTATAACTATATGCACTGAATCTGGATTTTTTTGTCAGATATTCATAATATGTATATTACTCTATACCAGTAGTTCTCAAATAGTGTTGAAGTTGGATTTATTCACTGTCAGCTTGCATTCACTGAATTGCCGATGATGGGGCTCAGACTAGGGAAACAACATTTCAACTATATACAGTGATACAGTACATAGTGAAATGAAACAATGTTCCTCCGGGACCACGGTGCTACGTATAACTCAATATCGGCACAGGACTATTTGAAGTGCAAGTGTGCAAAAAGTGCAAACATTGCACAAGCCGTGCAACACGAGAGACGTAGAAGCGATGATAATGTGTAAGACAGGCTAAATCTAAAGTGTAAAATTCAACAGTGCAATGGGTCGTGCAAAAGTTCTTGAGGTAGTGGGGTGTGTATGTCTCAGTCCACTCTCTGATGGCTTTGGGTAAGAAAGAAAGTTGCACAGTCTGGCAATGAGGGCCAAATGTTCCAGTACCTCTTGCAGGAGGGTGATGAGTCCTCCACAATGCTGGTGGCTTTGATACATATCTGTGATAGAGGGAAGAGAAGCTCCAGTGACCTTGGTCATTCTCACTATTTACAGTTGGGTCTTGTGCTCTGATACAGGGCAGTTTCCATAGCTAACAGTGACGCAGCTGTTCAGAAGGCTCTCAGCAGTCCCTCTGTAGGAGATGGGTGTCCTTCAGTAGAGACACCGCTGGGCTTTCTCAGTTATGGAAACCCACCACAGTAGTATCATCAATAAATTTGATTATGTGGTTTGAAAGGTATGAGGTCCCACTGAGATTTGAACTCGGATCACTGGATTCAAAGTCCAGAGTGCTAACCATTACACCATGGGACCAGTACTTAAGGGCAGCCATGGACTCCTAGTCTATTACCAACAGGTAGTTAGGGAACCGTATGGACTCACGTTGCATCACCGACAGTTACTTAGAGAACTGTGTGTACTCCTATTGCATCACCAAAAAAAATCCTGATTGCAGAAAAAAACGACAGCAAGTAAATGATACAAAAAAAGCCATTTATCAATTTAAAATAAATTCAGATCCCATTCGCAGTTTTATCCTTCCTATGATTTTAATAGACGTCATGTCTGACATTTTTGGATGCAAAACGCGCACAGAATACTTTTAATGTTGTTTGTTTATTACCTCTAAATTAGCAAAGTGGCAACGTTTCATAGAAATTAATTAGATTTTTTTTTGTGCAGCTGTGTTGGTTGATTCACCCCAAACATGACAGTCCGGTTTAAAGATGACCTTTGCTTCAAAGCAATTCTCCGTGTACAAAGCACCCAGTGAGCGACCACAGCCTGCCTCTCTCTTACTAATGATAATACTGTCTTAAATTATATTAACAAGATCCTTTATTCTCATCTTATTTGGCTAATGATCAGATATAAAAATGAAAAATGAATGCTAGATATAAAAATGAATGCATTTCCTACTGAGGTGCAAAGTGATAAAGTGAGTTTTTTTATAAGATCACAATGCTGCCCTACCTAAGGGTGGCAATTTCTCTATGTTGTCTGCTGTTATACAATTGCATGTAATATATAGTGGTACATTAGGGCGTACTTTTCTATTTGATATACGGTCATGCTTTACAATAACTGCACCTTCATCATGTCTATATATTGCATTCATAAAACTTTCAGTGCACCTTCATAATGCATTCATAAAACATTCATAAGCAGCATGTAAGTATACCATAACATCCTAACATACCTCAAAAGCTTTAATAAACATTATTAATTAACATTACATGATAATTACAAACAGAATCGTATAATCATATAATGTTTGTTATTAATGTATATTAAAGCTATTAAGGTATGTTAGGGTGGTAAGGTATACTTATGCTCTGCTTATAAATGTTCTATGAATGCATTATGAATACATTATAAAGGTGCAGTTCATGTAAAGCATTACCCAATATACATAGTTTATTAGAGTGATTTTTATTTGTTGTTAGGAAGTTATAAACCTTGCACAAAAATATTAAATAAGGGAAGAAGCACCGTGTCCTTAACTACTGCACTACCCGTTACCCTGGAACACTTTTCTAATTAAACTCAATTCAATTTAATTAAATTAAATTGTACTTTTTTTTACAATAGACTCAGCCTTGTTCTTAATGAATAAAATGATAAACACCCCATTTCTACAGATGGA
>JABFEB020000002.1:7228088-7240905 GCA_019775895.2 Stomatorhinus ivindoensis | reverse complement strand
ATTGTACTTTTTTTTACAATAGACTCAGCCTTGTTCTTAATGAATAAAATGATAAACACCCCATTTCTACAGATGGACTTCACACAACTGGCAGATACATATGAAGGACAACAGAGTGTCTCAATTTCTTCTCTCAATTATGTGTGCTTCTAATATGACATAAAGGTCTTCCTGTAAGCCACGTGAATGTCAGAGCCTTCAGTATTATTACATTTTGTAAGACTCTGTATCCCTGCACATTACTCGTTATTGAGGTAGAGCCCACAGATGGAATCCTTTCATCTTTGTTCAGAGAGATTCTGGTAGATGTGGACCCAACTCACTCTGATGCTCCCAACTTTCTGCCTTAAAATTTCACATATTTCTTCCAATATTGCTACATCCTCCGTAATAAATAAGAGATCACTATTGTATGTAGATGAAGTATTTAAAGACCATGCCTAAACGTACAAAACATAGTTTTGTGTATAACTGATGCAAATATTCAACACAAAACAGCTATAAAAAATACAAAGTTTGAGCCCAGCTATTAATTAAGTCACGCATAACATTCATCGATAAGATACCACACCGGCATATTTCCGGTGTACAGACGCTCCTCTACTTACGGACTTTCAACTTACGATCTTTCAGACATACAGTATACACGAAGAGGACTGTAAGTGCTTTTGTTTATCGGGCTCCTGTTTCTTGTCCACCACATCAGTTTTTTCTGCACGTCAGTTCTGCCTAGTACGACTTCTGGCCGCTACTCCCGCCGCGCAGCTGCGTACTCCCAGCGTCCTAGTTCTTAGTACTTGCGTATACCCTTAAAATGATGTTGAACAACAAAGTTACAAATGGCCGTTCAGAAAGCGTCTCGCTCATAAGTAGAGGAGCGTCTGCATTTGACAGGAATAATGAATACCCCCAGGATGCAATGATCACAAACGACAGCAAAATCACAACTAGAATTTTTTCAAATATTCTGCTTCCTAAACTATATTTCATACTTTCATTGATTGTTTTTAGTGCCTTTCACCGCCTTTTCACCTTTTTGACGTTCTTGCACCCTCAGGCACCTGAGTATTGTTTCCTATCATTTTTCTTTGTCATTTCATATATTTATATTGGGGGAGCAGAGTGGTGCACTGTCCCGTCACACCTCTGGGACCTGGGTTTGAGTGTCTTCCAGGGTTCTACATGTGTGGAGTTCGCATGTTCTCCCCGTGTCATCGTGGGGTTTCCTCTGGCTTCCAACCACAGTCCACAACTTTGCTGAGGCTAATTGGAGTAACCAAATTGCCCCCCCTCCACATATATATATATACACCCCCCATCCTGGGTTCCCCGCCTTGTGCCCTGCAGACCCCCTATGATCCTGACCAGGACAAGCAGTTTCAGAAAATGTCTGGATATTTTGGTGTTTTTATGTTATGTTTTGCTTTATTACATTCTGTATACATTTAGGTATATTATATATAGTATATTATAATAATATATTCCCCATTTATATAGGTCAGTTGGTGTATCTACCAAAAGAAGCATTTTAGTGTATTTTGTATGAGTACCACTGCATGGGACAAATAAAGAACTCTGGCACTGACTTTAAAAATAAAAACATTTCTAATAAAGCACTTTTGAATGTAGAAGCTGTTACGCTAAAATGAGATGAGTTCATAAGTAAAGATAAAATAAATATATATTTTTTAAATTATAGATTACAAAAGCATTAAAGACAGAAATTTGCATTGAGGTATGACAGAAGGATTTTTCAAAAATGTGTTTTTATCTCATTCACTTGGTCAGCCAGTGGAACTTTCATTATTTAACTGATTCTATTTCTCAGGTCCTGTGACAGAGCATTTTGTTAATCTTGTCAACTAATCTGCAAGGAAGTCATGTCCCTTTCCGCAAATCAGTAACAGCCATCCTTAACCTTCCAAAGAAAGGATGTGTGACTGGTCAAAATTTGGATTTCTGGGTAATTGTAAATATATTTGAAGTCACTATATATTTTGATATAAGACACATATTCCCATATCTCACGAAAATTACTTAAAAATAAAGCAAGCAAATAATAATAATTTAAAAAAACATTTTTTTCTTTTGATTTGAGTGCATGGATTTATTATATAAAACACTGGATAAAATGTTCCAGAATGTGATCTTAATTATGTATAAACTTTAATTTACAGTTAATGAACTTAATATATAATGCATTTCATTGGCTCTTTACCCTTACTCGGCACAATGACAATAAAACTGAGTCTATCTAATGTAATGTAATGTAATCTAATCTAATTTATATATTAAAGTAGTATAGACTGTCGACTACTATATTAATATGCATTCTTCAGGTCTCTATAAATATATTAATAATCTGCGCTCATCACACTGTTTTTAGGAATCTGTATTATACTCTCAAACCGTCTCATATTCACATACATCTACAGATAATCGATAAGTAATATCATCGGTAAATGACACTGTTGACAGAACGGTGGTTGTGATTCCTCGCCAGAATAAAGTTGTAAATGTATATCCTGTCCATTTAAAAACCATTATTCATGCAACAAAACGCGCCAAGAAACAGGTTTTGCAAAGGTATCGCCATTAGATCGTTTAGATTTACATATCGTTGGTCCGATACTCCTTTACCATTTTTTCTAACTGCCACATTAAATATCTGGATCTGCAGGGAGGAGACTCGATATGTATATATACATATGTACCCATTCAGTCTGGGGGCTGGCGTACGTGTTTCTGGTGGTGTTCTCCATAAATTGGAGGGCAGATGAAACTTTTCCCAGCAGTCACCTTCGAGCGTTTCTAAAGTTCTCACCATTATCAGGCTGTTCGTTTGTCGGCATGTTCTCAGTACAGAATGGAAGCGCCCTTCATTTGCCATAGAGCGCTGTTATACAGACGCGTCCTCTGCTAACTCACACTCTGCACAACTTCTTGAACTTGCGTGTCAAGCGGAAAATGAACAGCACGGAGACGCGCTTCAAGGAGGACGAACTCGCCAACCTGACGGCAGGCACGAATGGAAGCTCCTGGTCCTACAACGCAGTCGAAGTCGCATCCTTCATGCACGTTTTCCCAACTATATATGGGATCATTTGTACGATCGGGGTTATCGCCAATACTCTGGTGATCTATGCGGTGACTAGCTGTAAGAAAAAAATCGTCTCCGACATATACGTGCTGAACTTGGCCATAGCCGACATGCTTTACTTGGTTGTGATGCCGTTTACCATCCACCAGCTTGTCAGAGAGAGACAGTGGGCCTTCGGGAGTTTCATGTGCAGCGCAGTCATGGTGCTAGATGTCAGTAATCAGTTCACTACAGTCGGAATTGTGACTGTCCTTTGTATTGACAGGTAAGTCGGCTACAATATTAATATATAATATTACACATATTTTGCGCGTACATTTAAAGTAGAACGTATCGTCAGTGTTCTATGAGTATCCTTAAGGAGAGAGACTTGCATTAAAAACTATATGCAGCGTGAAAGCCGTTAGAGATCGATAGACATGATAACAAGTCGCTGTGAGCGGATACCGTACAGTTTTGTTTAAAGAAAATAGTCACTTCACAACCTAAGGCATTTCTTAAATAATACATCTTAAATATGTTTGGTGCACTTTAAATTACTTTCAATGAAGATTTCTTGTAAATAATTTATAGTCATCAAATGAAAATTAATAAGGCTGAGCCAGTAACTAACTGACTGCATTTATACTGCTGGTGATGTTACTGAAAACGACGTTACTGACATTACACAGCGCTCACGGACAGTCTCGAGATGCTTGCTTAATTCAGTAAAATACTGCACATGTATCAACTTTATTATAAAAATTATTATTTTATTAATTTGCTTACAGAAATATATATCATTCTTATTTAAACAACTAGTAGTTTTAAGTGAAACCTTTATATCAAGTAGTAATAAATTGAAAACCAAATTGTAGTTCTAAAAGAGCTTTTATGAGTTAAAAAAAAAAAGTTAATTGAGAAGCAGTCCCACTGGGCGCGTTTTCATTAGTAACATGTTTGCAGTAACATAAAACACCAAACATCTGTGTTTAGTTTCCCTTTGGGAGCGAGTGGCTACAATTGCAATTAATCGCAAAATGGCAAGAACAGAGCTGAATGGGTCTGTCAAGAAATTATGACACTTAAGAAAATGTCCTTATGGAAGATATATGGAGCTATGTTACACATTATTTGTCAAATGACTATTGTTGTAATACATTTGCAACATTTTTACAGAATTAACCAAGCATTCTGTGACTTTCTGTGAGTACTGTACATAGAGCATTGTAAAAAGTGACCTTCACAAATCATATGAGTATGTTTTAAGGAATATATTTAATTATAATTTTGCAGATGAGTGAAAATACTTAAATAAAAATTTAAGAGAAAGCATTAGAATAAATCTGCCATCAAGGAAAGGTATTTAAATTCAAAACGTTATGGTATAAAGATAAGATAAGATAACATAAGATAAGATCTTTATTGTCATTGTCACTTGAACAACGAAATTGATAATGCAATCGACTCAATGTGAGGCATAAGATTAATAGAAGAATATATTAAAATATACAAATTGCACTGACTATACAAATTGCACTGATGAAATATAAAAATTAACAGTTCTTTTTTAATTTAAAGCCATGATTGCTTTTGGATAAAAATGAATTAGGAATAATGAAGGTAAAAGTACATCAGAAATTTGTAGAACTGCTAAAATAATTAAATGAATATGAAGTTATTTTCAGTTAAAACATTTTGAGATTCATCTGTTTTATGTTTGCTTATACATAAAGTCTGATTTGTGGAATAATTTATGGAGCTGTGGGATGTTTAAACTTATGTAACATTAGTCTTGCATGCCTCCAAATTATCCTTCAAAAATGTATATTATCTTACGTATTGTGTAACTTGCACTTCACGATTGCATAGTCATTCTGTCTAGATTAGGTCTTTATTGTGGCTTGTGTCTATTACATACAGCATGGAGTGGCAGCCTGAATATACATTACATAGTAGAACAACTTAATGATGCAACTCTTGAAAAAAGGTTTTCAGGGACAGAGGATATCAAGTGGGGATCTGTTCAACTTTGACCTATATGCCATTGCTATTAATGGGGAATTTAAGAATATTTACAAGAAACTGTTTTTTTCTGCAGAATTGATATAGGGTGTATGACAAATAAAGTCACGATATATGAGAGGAATGACATTGCTTTCTGGCAACGGGTCAGAAGGGCAAAAGAGATTGATTTTGTGGAGGATTTTGTGTTAGTGTTCAGCATTTTCTCACCTAAGCCTTGGCTTGCATACAAATGCTAGTAGGATCATGTAGTTCTTACAATTTAAATAACTTCAAGGAACATGTTTGCGGTGATGGATGTGCTGCTCCTGTTTGTTGACATCTGTGGAGAGAGCTGTGTGGTGCATTCTGGGATTTGGTGATTATGTTTGTAAGAAAGAGAAGTTAGAGTTAGACTAGAAATCAAAGAGAATTGTGAAAACTGTGGCTCAAATAATTAAAATCAGTAAAGGCCAGGAAAAAAATTGCAGTGCATTCAAACTAGGTCAAGTCAGCTAACATTTGTCCTGAAGCAAAAACAAAAAACATGAAAATGCAGATATTTGGAACAGTCAAGTGAATAAAACAAGGAAAAAATAAGCCTGTTGTGGACATAAAGAAAAAAATGCTGCATAACCGACAATATAGTACCTAGGTAGTTCTCTTAAAAAAGACCAATGTGTGGGAATTTAGAGTAGAACACTGTTTCCCAGACCTTCCACGACCAGTCCCAGTTGGATATTAGCCTTGAGCTGGTGTGCTGGTGTTGAAAAATAAGAACTTTATGGAATGACTTGAGGTATAAATGGAGAAGCTCTTCAGGAAGCTCTAGATTAAAATAACAATGTTCAGATGCTATCAGTTGCTTTTAACTTCCGAGTGGATGAAGCCTTGTGACCTGATTAATCAGCCCGATCATTAGAAAATGACGGCTTGCTGGAGTAACTGGTCTAAGCCATACACTGACATATATGCTGAACACATAGTATTGATATGTCATGTAATTAAAGAATGCATTGTTTATATTCAGCAGTTAACTACAGAAGCAATTAGGTCCACCCAACATGGATCAGCTTATAAATTAAAGCTGTCAAAGATAAAATATTGTTCACAATTTTCATGTTTAATGAACAATTTCCTCAGTTTTAACAGCCAACATGTGGATCTATAGATAGGACTGTTGCCTTATTCCTCCAGGGTGGGATTTTGAAACCCTCCTCTGTTCTCTCTTTGTAGGGTTTGCATTCCCCTTGTCATGTGGAATTCCTCTGGGCATCCTGCTTTAGTCTATTTAGTGTCACTGAAGAGCCCACGGGTTTTATCTTACCCGCAGAGGGCTGGCGTTCCATTCAGGCTGCCCAGAGGAATTCAGGCCCTCTGATTAGAACTAGGTTCCCCAGGTGCGGGTCTCGCAGGACATAATCCAGCACGGATCGCAGATTCCCCTGCTCAAACACATCTTAATCAGCTAATTACCAGCGGAGTGTTCTTCATACGTAGATTAACGAGTTATCCAGATTTAATTGTTGATGATTTGACTAGATCCTGGATGTCACAGCAACCAATCCCTAAACTCAAACCAGCTTGGAGCTGGTTTTTTTGATGACGATTAAATAACTATGATATAGATTAGATAGCAGATGTACAGAGAGCTTCATCCTCTCAGAAAACCCATCCAAACATGAGCCCATCTTGCTGACAGGAGCCTGTTTTCCTCTCGCTCTATTAGGGGTGTACTGGTACTGATACAGGCATCGGGTATCGGGTTGAAACTGGGCTCATATACTCGTACTCGTAAAAATTGTCCGATACCAAGGACGGATACTACTTAGTTGCAACTTTACGTTAAAACTCAAAGCTACAGCATTTTGTTAGACTGTAAGGTTTGTTCTGCTAAAGTGACAAGAAGAGAAAAGGACGGCAAGCCACTTAACACAAGCAATTCGATCAAACAACGCACCATAGTCCAGAGTACATGGAGTTTCATAATGCTAGCAGAGAAAGACCACAACAACAAACTTCGGCGCAAATTATGGAGAAGTGAGAGAAAATTAAACTGAAGCATTATTTATATCGAACAAATAAGTTTAGTTATTTAATGTTAGATTATAACTAACGCTTTAGGTTCAAACACCAATACTTTCTTCGCTCCTATCAAAAATATGAACACTACCAAGTGGACCAGTCAGAGTTCTCATGGTCTGTGTCACCAGAACATATAGTCAAATTTCTGGGGAGGTGCACGTCAAGCTACGGTGTAGGGTCCACTGCTACAACATACTTACGGTGCCAATTCGACACAGAAATATAGATTAGTGTATACAGTCATGGTTTTGTTCCTCAGTATAGACCTTTCCAATTGAAAATTGAGAATCCTGATACAAATGACTGACTTGAAAACTCAGGTTGCAAGTAAGGTAAATAAATTCATTCAGTGGAAACCGCTTAAAGTGATGGTTATAGTGATCAACCACTTGTATGGATCAAAAAGCTTTCATATTAGAAAGTCCATCACAGTTACTACATCACAGTGAGATGCAGAAAAAAGTTTCACACCATTGAAGTTACATTTAAACGATATTCATAGTCGGTGTGTCAAAGCTGGAAAATAAGCAGACTGTCGAATTCTGTTCTTCCATGGCTGGAACTGGGGAATCCCGGCTTAGAATAAGCAGTTTCAAGATGGATGGATTTAATAGCTAATGACATGTTCTAGGTTTACCTCTTAATCCAAGTCTTGGAGAAAATATGAGCAACCTAATGCAATCGGCAGAAGCGTTCTGTCACACCCGGATCGTGCCAATCCTCTTGTGCTATACCCCCTCATTAACCTTATGTGGATTCCCAGTGTTTCACAGCTGTTTCTGATTGTTGTCATTAGTCCAGCGTATTTAGTCCGTATTTCTGTTCATTTCTGCAGTCCGGTCATTGATATTACATGTATTTTGGAGCCTGTTACCCTTGTAATAAAGCCCTTTTGTTCATATTCACAGCTTCCGTCGCCTGCTTCCCCGTGGACCGTGACACATTCTTTAATTGCAGGCACCTAGTCATACTGCAGCTGTCATAGAATTGGAAATGACTTTTTAAACATCCTAGTCTCCCACAGTATTGAAAACACTCTGACATCCTTTACACATTCAGGCTCAAAAATCTTTTGGTCTGGTCATTTTTATTTGATAAATGATTTTGTTTAATATCCTGGGCACAAGATTCCTAAATCAAATATAATTTGATCAATGGTCAGGAGTGAAATTGGTTTCTAATATATTGTAAAGTACTACTTTTATAATGTAGAATAGTGCAGCAGTCTAACAGAATTCAAGACTTCTGATTTTGTGGGAAAAATGCTATTTATTTTTCAATGTCATGACGCATTTCACAACAGAACTATAACAACTTCTCGCTTTGTCAAGCAAATAATTTAAATCAGTACTTTAAAATGATTATTTCATTGGTGGATGTAGCATGTGCGAAGATTATTTTCCCATTTAAACCATTTTTATGCCACTTATCTAGTTGATTTGTCACTTTATCACATCTATTTGTACACAGTCCTTCAGTATTCCAGTTACCATATTTATTTCTGTTGTAGCAATATGTTTGTCACGGGCTGGTCTGTAGCTTGTTCTTTCCCTAGTGCATCTTGGGAAAATGACTCCAATTTCAGCTAATGCTAAAACCATGGGTACAACAATTACGTAGGAGTAACTCTTCACATGGGTCACCACTTATGTAGGAGAAATGAGTAACTTTACATTTACATCCCTTTACATTTTCTGTAACTGTTTGCCCTATTCAGGGTTCCGGGGAGTCCGGAGACTATCCAGAAGGCCACGGGTGCAAGACAGGGGGCAACCCAGGATGGGGCACCAGCCCATCACACACACACACACCTATGGGCGATTTGCTTACTGCTGCTAACCTCAGCATATTTTCTGACTGTGGAGGAAATCCCTGAAAAACACGGGGAAAACTTCACAAACGTGGAGCCTCGGTGGAGACTCGAACCCTGGTCCCAGAGGCGTGAGGCACTGGTGCTAACCGTATCTGTGCAAATCTTCAGACGCAGAGCATGGATTACGCAGATTAGATCTAGATTAACTGGGTGCCATAAAAATGAAAAAGGTTTCCGGCAAAGTAACAGTAGTAAGTAAAATTTAGCCTTTATATCATTGTTCCTCAAAACCTGCCCTGCAATAAAATGAAGAATAAAAAAAAAAATCACAAGACAATATAAGAATGACATATGGATCAGGCACAGCATGAGGTGTGGAAGCAGGATATCTGGGTTACAGAGATGGACAGTGACGGGGTCAACACAAAATGGAGTGAAGACGTGAAAAATAAAAAGCAGTTTCAACCAGAACAAAAAGTAAGAATAGAAGTGGTCCATGGGCATTGGACAGTAATGGACTTAACAGCCAGTATGTTTCTGGGTCTGGACGTTTGGCATCACAACCTACTACCATGGCCAAAATCCCATCTCTTACATTCTATTTATCTTTCAACCAATATCATGTACCTACGCACTACACATATGGATCGCCAGTTTTGGCTTTCTAGGGCTGTAGAGCCAGCTATGATGGCGTAGAGTAAGTACTACTGGCTTTTCATTTATGCACCTGCACCCTTGTTTAAACAGACAAATGATGTCATCTGCACACTTGATGTTTTACCTTTATAATATCCACCAAAAGCTGCTGTTCTAAAGGGGAATTGCATCGTGCATCGCTGTGTAAGGATCACATAGACTCTAGGGTGACAGGGCATTTGTTGTAACTAATACGCAGTTAACGTGGTCTAGTTGAAGGTGCCCTGTGGCTAAAACCTGTAGAGCATGGCCAGAACCTTTCACACTATGCTGTTCCAATACATCAGAACATCCAGGAGGAAGCCGGGCTACACCAGAAGTACTTGTTTATCGAAAATGTGTTGTGAGACTGGCTGCGGGCAGAATGGTGACAAGAGTCATTTGACATGTTGTTAGGATGAAGGAATGGAGACAGAATTATAAACTGTAGGGGAAACGGCAAACAAAAGACAACCGTTTCAGCTTCAGAATAAAGCAAACAGGAAAACAAAACCTGCTTCAAGCATTGAGAGGGGGTACTGTAGGGTCTGGGAAACCTGAAGGCACTAATCAGTTATGTGGTTAAATTATAAACTAATTGAGGATGACATTGTTGCTCAGCGGATAGTACCAGTTTATTGTCCCTGTGTCTGTAGAGTTTGCCTGTTCCCAGTTCAGAGACACGCAGTCGCCCATAGTGCACATGTCTGCCAGTGGGCTGCCGCCCCATCCAGGGCGTAGGCCTGCATTGTGCCCTAGGTCGCCTGAGATATATTCCAGCTTGCAGATAATATATAAAGGATATGGCATATATACTGTGCCGCACACTGGGGCATCGGAGGGGCAGGGAAACCCTGACAGATTCCGGGGACCCAGCACATCACAGGGGCTTTTGAATACGCAAAATTACAAAATTATATAATGTAATGGGAGCAGGGGGCCCCAGAATGTCTGGCTCCCCAGTCGCATAGTTACTGTATATGTTTATTGACTTATAATTGCATGAAACCAAAGAAATGTTTTGTCCAAAATTTTAAGCCATGTGTCAACGGGTGAAATAGCTAACAGAGTAAAAATAACCCAGTGATATAAAACGAAGGCCAGTAAGGGATCCCTTAGGACCATTAGGCCGAACCCCGAGTTTTCCATTACTGAAACACTGCTTTGTGTCACTCTACCGCCGGAGGAGAGCAGAAAGGAAGGACCCTTTATATGGGCTTGCTAGAGTCAATAGTTATTCATATTTGAATAAGAAAGAAATGGGCAGTTAAACACACCCCCTATGCTTGAGGATATTGTAGCACGAAATTCTCAGAAAGACTCATTTTACATGAGGAAGAGTTTGGTTTTTTTCTGCCCTCGTGTTTTGAAGGAACTCTGCGGATTTCTTCAGTTATTTCAATGGGTGACAGGGATGACCTGAAACCTAATTAAAAGTCCTTACTGGCATCACAACGTACGTAACAGCTATATGCATACCTACATATAATACTTACAAATATAATAGCTGTTTATTGGGGGTCTAAATATGATTATTTCGGAAATGATTTGATGCCCCAGAAATATTTCATTTCTGCCAGAATTCAGTTTGATTACTTGATTGTCCGATTCTTTTCATAAGCTAAATTCAAGCCTTTTTTAACCTCACTGGAAAAAAAAATCAAAAATATGACAACGGGAATCTAATACCATACTGTTAATGGAATACCAAAAAAGTAGAGTTTATTGTTATTATTAAGCAAGGAGAACAAGTCAGTGTAAACTGGCAACAAGGCCAACGACTGAACAGTACCAAAGACCCCACCCACAAAAAGGAAGTGCTACCTGATTGGCCATTTTCATGCAGGACGGCTAGTGGCACACTGATGTGGAAATCGTTGACTGATACCGATATATTTTTGTCTGATATCACTGGCTAACCTGTAAGCCACTTGGCAAGGGGTGGGGGGGGGGGAGGGTGGTTGGCAGGCAAAGTAGCAGAATGATTTATATCTTTTTCTGTGGAAAAATTTCATAAGGAATTATAAGCATGTGGTGGAGCGGTGCTCTAAGAGATCTACAAGAGGAGCTGAGGCCCATCACAGGCAGCACAGGGCGAAGGGCAGAGGCCCACGCTGGGTGGGGTGTCAGGGCTCACAGCCATTCACCAGCCGTCATTTAGCAGCAGCAGCAGTCCACTTAGCTGCATGTCTGTGGGCTATGTGAGAAACGGGGCTGGCCTGAGGCGGTCTGCAGCACACATAGACCTGTAAACTCCACACATGGGCGTGAGGCGACCACGCAGTGCTGTCCACTGTCACGCAGGAGAGACCGTCTTCTCTGTCCATGGGAATGATGGGTCCGCACGGAATAAGCAAAGGGCCATAATAGGTTTTATAGTTCTAACACCTTGTTGCAGATATACTGTACAAATTGAAATTAGAAAGGGTTAGTCTAAGCAATAAATTTGATGTGAATCTTTAACAAATAAGGAATTAGATAAAATTTGAAAATGTTTGAACAGAGCTTGGAATATGACAAGGATCTCGAGAAGCTACTTGGAGGAAGGAGCAATCTTAAAAGGGACATATCATGCTAGTTTTCATCGTTCATAACTCAATTTTTACCCGTCTCAGTGCTCCAAAAAACACACTATTTTTCTCGTACTGTACGTCTCTATTTAATCTCTGTCTGAAATGCTCTGCTAGAGCTTTAAGCCTCACCTACGTGAGCTCACTGTGCTCTGACTGGATAGCATACTCAGCTGGTCAGCTTGCCCTACACATTCCTACCCTATTGTGCAGTCCGCAGATGGATCCTTGCAGGTAGGCGGCCAATAAGGACTGTGTTACGAGGTGACCTCATCATGTCACGGAACTAAGGGCCGGAATGCCAACGAGGCATTTCAGGCAGATTAGGGGAGAGTGGTTTCTGCGGTGAGACTTACTCCCTTTGGCGTGTGCTTTGAGCCTTAAGACTTTGCAGACCGTCTACATGCACATTAAGCTATATAACACACTAAAGGAAAGGGAAACACCAGAAAAGCACACTAGATCTGCATAGCTGGGGATCTTAACAGTCCCCTTTAACCCCTGTCACGAAGCATGTACAGTGATCCCTCGCTACTTCGCGGTTCACTTATCGCGGATTCACGACTTCGCGGATTTTTAAATATACAGTAG
>JABFEB020000002.1:7200644-7227988 GCA_019775895.2 Stomatorhinus ivindoensis | reverse complement strand
TCACAATGTTTTTTCAGTTGCAAACAATGTTGTAAACAATACAGGGAGGGTTTAAAAACGTCCAAATACACGTTAAAAAATTAAATAAATATGGCGTCCCTACTTCGCGGAAATTCAGTCATCGCGGTCGGCCTTGGAACCTATCTCCCGCGATAAGTGAGGGATTACTGTACTTATAGCGGTTCAGGAAGCTGTGATTAATAAGGCCTGTTTCACATGCATAGCAATGAGATGATCTGGGAAAAGCTAAAGGAAACCTCAGGCGCCGTCCCAGAATGCCAACCTAATATAATTAAAGACTAATAATGTCAGGAAATTCCAGTTTTAACAGTCGGCTATTGTGATTTCATTTTTGTGATGGCCAATTATATGGAAGTTAATTAATATATAAGGAGAACAGAGTATAACAGTGGTACTCCGTGGGGAAATTCCCTATCTGTTAATAAGCATTGTTTGAGATATACGTCATCATACAGTGAATATCATGAGGCAAACAGCCACGAGGCATAAAAAAATGATTAATTATGACTAATATCAAAGTGTAATTTATCATTTATCTTTTGGTAAGTTCTACTTTTTCATTAAACTTGAAACGTAAGTCTTAGGTCGTAGAAGAATATCTAAATGACCTGACAACTTTGCAGGATTTCCACTTAAATGTGCACCCACTGGATATTGGATACCCCATTTCAAAATGCTCACTTCGTTTGTCCTGTTGGCGTTCTGAGACCTCCTTACTTTGAAACGGACACCTAATTGTTAAACTAATGGCCAGTTTCCCAGTCAAGGATTACGCCTAAGCCTAGACTAGCTTTGAGTTACCATGGTGAATCTCCATTGAAACGGCAATTTAGTCCAAGACTTAATCCTTGTTCGGGAAACCGACCCTAAGTGCTTACCATTGAGACAATTCTGATAGTTTAAAAAAGTACCAATATTGCTCAAATTTTCAAATTGAAATCTTATTAATGTTCATCGACAATGTAGTTCAGCCTTCTGTCTTTCCTTTTAGCGTTTGTTTTCATTCTGGCTCACAAACAGCCCATTGTTTATATAGCAAGTCTAGAAGCAGAATATTTGTGATTATGCATTAAATACAAAATGTGAACGTTTTTTTTCTTCAGTATTTTTGAGCTTTTCTTTAGCAATTAAACTCATATTTCCAGTAGGATTTAATATTTGTTTTGTATGTAGGACTAGTAGTGTTGTCTTTGAAAGGTTCTATCCATCGTTTTGTCCCTTTTGAATGCTTCATTTTCCCATATGATGCATTTTAATTCTGTTACATTTTATGCTGAATATTTATAAGCATGTTTAAACAGGGATGTGAAGAGCGACGGTCTTCAGAGAGCTAAAAAAAATAAAAATATTTTTAGATCAAGGGTAAATTATATAGCCGCTCTGTTTATCAGTTGACTTTCAGGTGTCCCTTTTTGTAGAAGCTACACCGGGAGGGGGTGTGCTTAAATGGCTCTATTCAGTCCCAGGGACTGAGGTCATTTATAACTGAAATAAAAAAAGAATACTCCTGCAAATATATGATTCTTGTCCTTTTTTTGCCTCTTGGGCGTTTGCAGGTATATTGCGATCGTCCACCCCGCATCTGAGAGGAGAACCATCCGGTGGACGATTGTCATTAATGCCTTGGTGTGGATGGGCAGCCTTCTATCCACTATCCCAGTCATGATGTACACAAGAACGGCCCGTCGGAAGCACGTAGAGGTGTGCATTATGGACTTTCCCCAGGGTCCCCAGGATCTGTACTGGTACACGCTCTACCAGTCGGCCATTGGCTTCATCATCCCCCTCGTCATCATCACCACCTTTTACTCATTTACCCTCTACCACGTGTTCCGCTCCGTGCGCCGCATGAAGCGCAAGCAGTCCGTCTCGGCCAGGAGGGCCACTAAGACGGTGATGATGGTCATCGGGGTGTTCCTCCTGTGCTGGTCGCCCTTCCACATCATCCAGATGGTGAACCTGAGCGTCGTCCGGCCCACCGCACTCTTCATCTACGCCTACAACGTCACCATCTGCCTCAGCTACATGCACAGCTGCGTCAACCCGCTGATGCTGCTCATCTTCGCCCAGAACTACCGGGAGCGACTCTGCCGAAGGACGGGAGCAGGCGGCGTCCACCGCGGCTCCCCCAAGACAACCGTCGTCAAGACTGAGGGAGGCAACACTGTCGCTACAGACGCAGGGAACTCCAGCACGGTCATTTATGGCTCTGGAGTATCGCCACCTCGAAATGAATAACAGGGTTCCTTCCGTTCTGACTTGATTTAAACATGCAAGGTTCTGCATAAGACAAAATAATCTGAATATTTTACTGATTGCATTGGAAATGTGAGTAGGAACCAAGACTGGTTGTGTAGAAGAGATACGGGAGGATTATGTCGTGATATTTTATGTAACATTTGGAAAAGAATCATGAACAGATGTATTGTCTATGTATCTTTGTTTATAAAATGTCTATAATTGTTAATTGAGCTTTCATGAATAATTCGTTGAGACAGTAATGGCAGATTTCAAGTAGAATTTACTTGTTTTAAATCATTTATAATGTTATCTTTAATATAAGAGAAATATATTGCATTTCTGTCAAAAAGACTGAGAAGAAAAAGGAAAAATGCACCTCTATGTTGTAATGTATGCTATGTTGTCAATATAAAACTGAATATACAATGTATTGATGTATAATGAATAATATGGCATTTTAGCAGAATTGATATCTTTAGAATATGGCATTTTCTGTTTTGTGCTTTATCGTTCTGTATATTCTTTTATTTTGCTATTTTCCATTGTGTTGCAGCAAAATATTACTTTCATTAAATATTTTGCATGTAATAAACTTGTTTCTGCATTAACTAAATTTGCATAACACAATTGAACCACAACCTAGCTATAAATATTCTTTTGTTATATTCTTAAATTGTTCCTTTACAAAACTACCCCCATGACTCAAATCGTGTCCATGTCTTGAGAGCAACATAATAAAAAACCTATACTAACTGTTTAACAGACTTTGTAGGTTAGAAAGTATATTCAAGCAAACATCCACTGTCATATACTGCAGATAACCATAATTATAACATATATCGAAAGCTATTAAACTACTTTACTCCCTCATCTCCTACTGCAAAACATATATATATATATATATATATATATATGCTTATAATTAATTGTATGAATACATAAACAAAATATTGAAAACCCGTAAAGGAAATAAATAATTAAACACAAACACTATAAAATTTCCTTAAATCATATTATAACAGAACATGATGGAATTGTCACAATAAGGTCTTCATGTCACACCACTATTTGCTCCATTTTATTGCAGTGGCCCAGACTTCCCTGAACTTAAAGTGGGCATCTACTACAATACATCAATACCAACAAAACAGAGCATGCCATAAAGAGCCGGCAGTATCAAAATCGTTATTAGACACTACCGTGTCTAACATTAGATGTTAGTTCTACATCAGCACCACAACACTGCAGAAATCATATCCACTCCCCCGTCTTCCGCTGTTACACATCCTGGACTGGGCTGCAGTAAGCCTGGGGCTTGTAGAAGACATAAATCAGGGGATGCCTCAGGTGGGCTGATACATTCATCCATCCATCCATCCACCCTTCCAGTGATGGCCAAATGAAGCTTCATGATCCATTTGCAGTATTTTTACACCCCTGTGTGTGTCTGTGTACCTTAGCGTTTTGTGTCTTTGTTTTGTGGTTTTTTTCTTCCCTTGTTTTCATTACTCACAGTATTCTTAAGAGTAGTGACTCCCTTTGAAGTACTAAAAACTTCAAACCAGGCAATGACACCACATAAAAAAACATACCGACAGTTTTTTGAAGGAAAGACTTTCATTGTTTATCCCGTGTTTTCCTCAATGTACTATCTGCAGCTGGCTACATTTTGGGATAATTGCTAATTAAATCAACTCTTAAACTAGATCACATGTCTGACCTTGTGGCTCTAATTACAGGGGAGAAAATGAACCCGAATGAACTAAGCTCCTCCCACATTGTGATATTCCATGTATAATGGCTATTTCACGCCAAAACACAGAGAAATAAACTGTATTTTGACGGATTTAAAGTAGCTTACAATAACTTTCATAGGGATTGTTTTCTTTACTGTCAAAACTATATAAACAGTATGCTGTATGTATTTTACATATATATAATATCCATCTACCAACCCACTTATCCTTCTGGCTCGCAGGGGATCCGGAGCCTATCCCAGAAGCTAGGGCCACGAGGCGGGGAACAACCCAGGAAGGGGGGGGCGATATATAGACTCACGCACACATGTATAAGAAATTACCCATATAACCCATGGTGTGGGGTGTAGTTCTGTGGATTAAGAAGATTTTCATGATCTGAAGGTTGCTGGTTCAAATTCCATGGCTTCACCATTACACTCGTGAGCCCTGAACCCCAGTAGCTCTAGTGACTGGCTGATTGTCACTTTGGGCATAAATGTCTGCCAAATAGATGTAATGAAAAAATGATCTGTCTCACCTTTCTCCCCTTGTAGCAAATTAACTCAACTGACAACGCAAGACAAATGGCCAAACTTGTTTTCATTGCTACTGATAAATTATCGTGGAATCACAAAAAAACTGGAAAAGCCAACATTCTTTGTTATGCCTCCTACTAGTTGCACGAGCCTAAATAGAGAAAGTCGACTAAATAGCTTCGAAATCAAATATCAGGATTTGGACTCATATTTAATGATTAGAAGAAAAGACACCAATTTCAAGTGAATAAAAATAAAATTTGTGATACAAAAAGACACAACTAACTTCAACAAACATCAAATATTTGTTTGAGTAATTTAATAACATTTAGGAATAATAAAGTATTCATAACACCAATGATAAAATATAAGAAAAAAATGTGTCTGTTGCTCTTTAAATGGTAGAATTTAGCCATTAAAGAGGCAAAACATCAGTAACAGACAAAGAATAACTTTGTCCTAAAACCCTCCCCAGAGGCTTTGATATAAAAATTGCAAAACTATAAACAAAGCAAATAAAAGGCTGCTCTCTGACTCATCAAAAAAACATGGAAAAATAAAGTCCTCTCTATATTTTAATGCCTTCAAGGAATTCATCAACCCGCCTGTGCTGAATGAGAACGTGGAAAAAACAAAAGTCTATTTCAGAGACATTTTAGAACAGAGCAACATAACATTATCCAATTGCTACATTATTGCACTGCTATTGCAGTTAATTGGGATCAAAAGAATATTAAAGGGTTTTTTGCATAAATAAAGTACAAGAACCTTGCATGAAACTCATCCTGTGTATCAGAGATGGGCAACAATAGTCACATGAAAGAAATATGAACATTCTGCTTCCACAAGCTGGTGACTGCATCCTGTGCAGACTCACTCTTGCAGATGGCAAAAAATATGTTTAAGAGCATTAAAGTTGTACTTACACAAGATATGCATATGTGGCACATCCAGGGTCATTTTGTGAATCAATGTACCGTTTACCCCTTTGAGACGGTGGACCAAGATATGTATTACTTTTTCAGCAGTCATGCATTTAAGATATTTGGTTCTGGTGCCAACAAGCAGGGCCATAGCTATCAGGGGCACTGATGGATATAGGGATGGCCGACATGGATGGGGGGGGCGCAGACAAAAAATTCAGAATGGTGACGTTTGTGCAATCGGTTTTCTATCGCTCATTTGCACATGGCATAAATGCTATCATGTCGCAGTGTAAGTCAATGAACCTTATCGGAATGGGCGCGCTGATTGTAGTTTCTGAGCTATGCTGACTACCACTCAGAAGCATGACGTGGGGGGGTGGGTGAGGGTGGGCTGACCTCAAGTCGCCCCACTAGAGCGGGAAATGGGGGAATTTACCAAATAGTGAATCGCTACCATTGCACTATCACTAATGCAACTAGCAATTTCAGATTTAAATTGATCAGATATCTGAATAAAAATGACAGATAGTGCCAAATGGTGCTATTTTTTTGTTGGCGTGGGGGGGGGGTGTAAACACATGATTGTTGTTGGCAAGGGGGGGGAAGCTGAAGGGCTCTTCAGCCAGGGCGCCATAAAAGCTGGAACCGCCTCTGCCCGGGGGGGTGCGTACCCCTCAATATTTAATATGGCTCCAATCATCTCCTCACTAAAAAACTGGCCTTTTAAATTATTATGACGTGCCCCCGCCCCCCAATCTCAGGCTGTCTCCTATACCCCCTTGCCACAGGAAGTAATCAAAACTGTTAAATGGCTTTAAGTGAGTGTCCTTTTAAGGTTCTTCTTTAAGGCCCTGACAATAAATGGCGATCATGGCATTTGAAGATTAAAGCAGGACTGCCCAATCTTATCCGCAAAGGGCCGCTGTGTGTGCGGGTTTTCACTGCAGCTCCATAATTAGATTACTAATTGGAGGACTGATTGGCTGAAGAGTCCTCGCACCTGGGTTTGAACAGCTGACCTAAAGGTTACCCCAAACACCTGCATGCACACCAGCCCTTTAGAGATTGGGCACCGCTGGATTAAAGTGTTAATCCAGGCCTTAGATCTAAGTAAAGGAACACAGAACCCGGTTCTATGACGACCGCAGACTCCTGGCAGGCGGCACACTGCGTCAGCTCTCCAGAACGTCTGTGATGCTGCATTTTAAATGCCACATTGCATTTCAGTACGTAAAGTGTGACCGCTTGGTCAAGTATATACTGGCCGTGAGGAAAAGCCACGACCTCGCTGCTGTTGTAACTCACCCGGCTCACAAACGCTAAGTACCAGGAGCAAATCAAGTTTGACGGTTAGATAACATCAGAAAAAATAGACTGACGTACTTGAACGAAATAAAAACATAACTCAGTTAAAGGTACAGATCAAACAGCAATTCTAAAAATCTGTTTGTATCATACTGATTTACATCCATCCATCCATCCATCTATTTTCTGTAACCACTTATCAATACAGGGAACAATACAGGGAACAACCCAGGATGGGGTTATATATCAATAAATGTCCTCATTCTGTCTGTTCTATTCTATGTTCCATTGTAAGTATCTTCCATAGCGTTAGAGTAATCGGACCACATTTGAAGTTCGAATTTCATGGGAAGATACTTGAGGATGTGAAGCAAAACATGCGCTGATGAACCAGCACAGTATGGTCACCCCCACGTGATGTAATAAATAATGTCGAGTTTCTCATAAAAACAGTGCGCGTCAAAGTCTGGCATATATGAGACGGTAAGCTAACATTCAGTATATGATCAGCATGTCAAGCACAGCCGAAACGGGCAGAGGTAAAGATCTGAGTGACTTTGGCAAGAGCGAAATCATTACGGCCCGATGACTGAGTCAGGGGGGATCTCCGAAACGGAATGGCTTCTGTGGCGCTGACGGGCTGCTGTGGTGAGCACCTGCCTGGAGGGGTCGGGGGGGGGGAGTCCACGAACCACCAACAGGGTGTTGGGTGGTCAGAACTGGTCAATACGGGATGTGAATGAAGGCTCTCCCGTCTGGTATGATCCAACCGAACAGCTACTCCTCATTAACATCTGCTGTTTGTGCCGAAGTAGAGTTAGGTTTAAGGGACCCGGGACATAAAGGCCAGCCACATCTGCATATGTTACTCTTTAGATTATTGATGGTTAACCCTGGGCAAGACTGCCACAACATGGTCTTTGTGTATTCCTGCATAAATGTCCGTCTGACATTGATGTCAGCTCCCTCTAGTGGTGAGAACAAATGCTGTAATTTTTGGAAAGTAGTATCGAAATTACTCACATTAAATCTGGCAGGTAGAACTATTTAGGTCTGCCAAATAGGAATAAAAAGTTGGAATTATATGTCAAACTATTTTAATAGTTCCAAGAGTCCCTTCCAAGAGTTTTGTAATATGCAACAAAAATTTCTAAGTATACAAAAATTGTGTTTGTGTTCTTGAACTAACGTTGAAATTCTTAAAAAATGTGACGTTTTGGATTCTGCGAAAATATCACTTCCTGACTGTGAAAGCTTTACCGTAGCCAGCAGAAAGTGATTGATGCCTCTTTGGGGATGAAATAATAAAACTACTGGATACAATAATAATGATGAAAGGCTTAGAATGTAGTCGTCATGGATACACTGTGAGCCCCGTTGTAGCCAAAGTATCATTTACAGCAAAGGTCTTGCCTCTGAGCTGAAAATACAATATATAATAAAAAGGTCAGGTGCTTTTTATGATTTCATTTTACAGTTTTCCTGAAATGTTCAGCAATTAAAGTTAAATTTTAATGTAAAAGGTGCATAACAGTGAGGGTGTTTTCTATTTCCTTAATAAAATGAATAATGTTATTCATTTCAGTTAATTATTGAATGTAGTTATTCCATGTTAGTTTAACCCTAGCACATGTAGGCCGACGCAGAACTGTACTTAACGGACTTGTGAGATGGGTTATAAAATCAGTAGTGGGAACTACAGACAGTGCCAAGTCAAGCCAGGAACATCAGGCCAGAATTCAATATCATCAAAATTAAAAGCAACAAGGTGTAACCGATCACTTTTGAGGTTCCTGTACTGTTGGATAATCACCTGGTTCTCAGGTCCAGCTCCACCTTTTATGATAATTTTTGATGACGCTACTTTGTAAAATTTCAGCAATTAAATGAAATTTGTTAAACTAAAACTTGTGCTTTTTGCAGTCAATATTTCACTAATATGACTCAAGGTTTTAGCCAATTTAAAAACAAAACACTAATTTGTTGAATAATTGCTAACTCTTCCAGCTGTCTGGACTAACATGATAGTGGGCTTAAAATCAAACATTCAACATCCTAAACTTTTGTGCATTGACAAATTCTTTAGAAAAATAGCTAATGATACTTACTTCCTCAAGTGCAGGATATTCTGGAATTATATCTCAATCCTTCCATTTCATTTTGTCCTGACACCCTCTTGGTCTGGTGGTCTGTTAGTCATTCAGTGCCAGCTTTATGTTTTTATCGTTTTCCAAACCTCTCACCACCTATCTGGTTGCTTATCTGGGCTCCACAAATCCAGTGTTGTTCTTCGTTGTTGACTTTTTGCAGGAAAACCAACCTTCCATGCACTGCTGTTCCATGATGGTGTCAGTGTAGCGTGGATGAGAGTCGTAAATACGATGTGTTAACAGGGCTGAACTGACACGTTTTACACAGATCGCACATACAATGTCCTTCAGCGACGCAGCTTCATGGATTGCACCAATAATGTGAAAAAATTCCAATCACAATTCCTTTGAAAAATGTGAGAAGTGCGCACTCGATGATGGATATGGCCAGTTTAGTTTGTTTTATGTGCAGTCTAAACTGTGATCCCTCTTCAGAGGTCATGAAATTGGAAATGTCCCACTCACTTATCCTACTCTCAGTGGGTTAGGCTTAAGTAATCCTCTTTAGGTGAGGAAATCTCTATTTCACAGAGATTGACTCATCTACATCTGCTGACGTTGTGGCTGATGTTCTATAGCTTGTAGGGCTAATATATATGTAAATGCAGTTCAGAGCTTATCAATCAAACTCAAAATTGTTAAATAACCCTAAAAATGCCCTAGAGAGACTAATTTATATATTCAAATTACCAGCGGGTGTATTTTTTTATAATATTGAGCTTTGTAAAAAAGAATGACCACAACCATTGCAACATACTTTTCTTGTTTGCTTTCAAAAGATATAAGGAATATTTTTCAATTGCAGTAAACAAGCACTAGAGGATAGGATCCACATCTGTTTTTTTATCCCAGTATTTCTTAATAGTCTACACTAGTAGCAGAGTTCTTACTAGTTGCAGAGAACACCGTACCCAACAGGCAAAAATAAACAAATGAAGGAACAGAGAGACAGACGGACGGACGGACAGACAGACAGACAACCAATAGGTGCTAGTATTTCAGTGCTGTTTTTGTAGGATAGCAGGGTAAAATCATGACTGCCAGACAGCCAGAATGCTCATAGGAAGCTCTAGTACCCTTGCTTGAGTAAAAATATTGCAGATTTAATGGTTTTATAAAAAAATCATTACTTATTTATTTGTTTACAAAAAAAAAAACCTTTGCAATGACATAAAACGCCAAATGTGCATTTAGTATCCCTTTGGCAGCCAATCACGACAACTGCAACTGACAGCAAAATGGCAAGAACAGAACCAAATGAGTCAAAAACAATTCTGACACTTAAAAAGAAAATGTCTGTGTGGATGATATGTGCAGATATGTTAAACATTGCTTGTCAATGGACTTGTGTCATGAAACGAATAAATTTGCAACATGTTTATAGAATTAAGCAAGTGTTCCAAGACTTTCTGTGAGTAATGTAGTCAGATAGATGACCTTGTTCCAGGAATAAGGTTCAACTATCTGTTATTCTCCTCGATACATGGTTATGGGAGATGGATGGATGGTAAATAAATTACATAGTGACACATTTCTATTTAATGAATTAAGACATAGCCTTTAAAAAACATGTTACTGTCAGTTACATCAAGTGTAGCCATACAGGCTGTTTCTTTTAATCTTCAAAGTAAGGCACATAAGTGTCACATTGTTTAAGGCTCACATGAACCAAGACGTCAAAGCGAGTTATGAGAATATAGCAATGATGTAAATACACAAAAGATAAGGGACACATCTAGCATACCGATCAAAAGCTGTCCTTTGGTTCAGCCATTATTGACCTAAGTAATTTATATTCCAACATTACAGCACAAAGCTGAAACGCAGCAGCAGTCGGAGGAGAACCTAGTACCGTCATTTACATTTCAGCAGTAAGACATGAGATACATCCGTTTGGCTTTCATATGCAAATGTGCATTTCATTTTAAAGAAAGTACTTTGATGCCAGATTGATTGTGATGATAATATAAACTCTAACTGTAGTACGAGGAAATGTGAGTCTTTAAGGCAAATAATGCCACTGAAGATTTTTCTTGAAGGACAGGGATCACATCAAACAATCTAATGCAAAACACCTTTCTGCTTGAGTATTTACTGCAATATTTAGACAGTACTTCTCAGTATTTATTACTGGTCTACTGGCAGAGTGGGACTGTACTAACTTTTGTGGCCATAAACTTCCTTGGTGCATAAACCTGAAACAGAACACACCAATCTTGTTCACTGCATTATTCATAATTGTTTATCTACCACAGGGTGGCAGCTCAGAAATTTCCATGCACATAAACAGCATTTTCATTCTTCCGCTGTAGACCGTTTTCTTTTTCACCACCTGCTGACACTCCTGGCCATAAGTCCCAAAGTGCTGTGACTTGGTCTGCAGTATAGCAAATGCAGCTATCCAGACACCATCTACAATCATAATGCATCGATAGCTGTTAATAACCTTGAACTTAATCATGCGAAATTCCCGCAGACCTCCAAATCCACTTGCTCTCATAACATTGTATCAACTGGATAATCACCCATTGTTAAGTTTAGCAGATGGTTGACGGCATGCTGTTAAAATATTTATCGCGACACACATTGCAATTCTGCATGCGGTAGTAGCCGGACTCTCATTTGTATATCACTCAAACCCTTAGCAATTGCTGCTGGCTGGTTGCTAGGTTTCAAGTCAGGTTAATGTACAGCAGTACATGCTGAATATGTAAATGTGCAAAGCGGAAACACATAGGTTCCTCACTGTCTCGCACAAACCTGCGTATTGCTCGCCGTCCTTGTCCTTGTTATTGCACATTTTAAATCGTATGGTCTCTAATCAACCTCTCAAGGTTAGATATGTATATCATGTTTTGAAAACATCATCACTTCTCATTAAACTTCACTATTTCACTACTTCAGATTATCACATTTCGGCTGCTTTAACCCCCCCGCACCATTTTATTATACTGGAGCAGCAGAGCCATGTTCCCCCCCCTGCTTACCGCCGTGTCCCTTCGGGGGACAAGTCAATCTCAATGGCTACCTGCCTCCTTGACAGTAGCTGATAACTCGGAATTAGGCCTGGGAAGCGATTCCGAGATTTTAACAAATAATAGCTGGAATTAGTGAAGCACGTCTACAGGTCTAGTGAAGTCATTCACACAAAAAAACAGTGAAATGAGGCCCTCAGCAGACACCTTAACAGCTAGAGAGCAACTTCACAGAATTCCGAGCATCTCATCTCTGATATTAACTGTTTCTGTCCATTTCCATAGCTGCAGCATCTCTGCTTCAGAAATACTACCATGATATTCAGGAGGAAAAAAAAATAGTTTTATAGCTTTTCTTGCCTGCCCTGCCCAGTTGAGTGCCATCGTTCATCCAGCTCTCCTGCACTTTTCACTCAAGTCTCCAGTCACGCAGACGGAGAGGCGACACAGAAGGCTAAGCTTCACTCATCCACATCCCCTGTCATGATTCTTATTGATCTGCTCAGTTTGATATAGAAGGTCACTCCAGTCTTGAGCAGAGTCTCTGGTGCTGCTCAGGCTTTGTGTCCCTGACACATGTCAGGTCTCCTGAGAAACGTAGCTCTTCCTGACTCCCAACTGGACCGCCTCAGAAGTTCCACTTTCAGGCCCTTGTCTCTGACTTACTTTCATGTTACTTATCTTCTCATGCTAATACTGACCTTTCACAGTTATTTCTCTGCTTTCCAGATCGTGATTCTCAGATATTGGTTTCTGCTCCTTCGTCGCCCTCTTTTGACCTCAATATCTGAGCCCAGCCAGTCTCCCCACTCCCGCCTTCCAACAAAGATCAAAGGGGTCAATCAAGACTTTTCCTCCTCCTTCTTCCAACATTCGCAGATTTGTATGATGTGTCCTTTCTACACAAAACACTTTGTCCAAGTCCATTCTGTGTCTTGCTGATGCAGCCTTATTAACACAAACGCCCCCCCGTATCAGAATGTCTTAGCCTCTTGCTTGTCTGCTGCTCAGATCCATAACCGGTTCTCAGATGTTCCTTAATTCCCTTCCAATGCATTGCTTCCATTCCACAATATATTCCCTCTATGTTTATTTTCTTCATTTCTCATAATTTCTCCATTTGTTCAGTGCACAGTGAAGTGTCACCAAGTTCACTGAGCGAGTAATTTTAGAGAACCGTTACTGAAAAGCCAAGACTGTATTATGCAGTTGCATATCCTTTGGATATACTTAATTGGCCTAACTGAAAGGTGTTATTTGTCCAATATAACCAGGCTAGCTTTCACATCCATTCTGCAAGGTCAAAATCTCTCATACTGCAGTACAGACCTTTAAGCAACATGGTCCACGATCGCCATGGGCAACAGCCCTCACAATCTTGTACTTAAATCATTTGTACTTAAATTTTTCACCAGCACCATTTTTTGTACATCTGCACAAATATCAGATCCTGAAAACGTTATATATCCCCACCTAAGAATTGCAAAAAATAGCATTATGAAATTATTCAAAACCTCAGTTACCAATTGATTTTACATTATCAAAAAAGTACTATCAAAATCAAGTAAAACAAAATTAATGTAAGCAGGATCTGACTTAGGTCTACTGTGCAGGGAGAATGTAAATGAGGAAATTAGCTCCTTTAACACCTACTAAATGTAGCTGTCACTCATACTCACTGCCACACAATCGCATCACTTATTTTTGGCAGTTCACCACTTTCTAGGTGGCTGGTTTTATTTTTCAAAATCTTAATAAAACTGGATGTAGGGTCTTTCACAAATATCTTTAAAAAAACAACTCAGACAGCAGCTCTTATCTTAACATTTCGTGAAAGGATTTCTTCTAAAATGTGCAAAAACCTGAGAAGACGTGGAATCTTCCTTACATTTTCATTATTTTGTGGGAAACTGCTCTTGGGTGAGTCACCACAATTACACTGCGTACATTCATGTGCCATTTCTAATGAATTCCTCTGTCCTCTAAGCACATGTCACAGCCTGTTCAGGATCGCAGGGTAGAACTGGAGTGACAAAAAGCGACAAAAAATCACGAGGCTGGTGTATACTCATAGCAGTACACACGGAATTTACTAAAAAAAACATATTATTAATAAGAGAAATGTCTTGTCCGCTCCAACCCCCTTGTCTCCAACTAGGCTGCCTTGCCAAAGTCTGGCTAAGAAGAATGTCAGCTGTCAATCAAGCATGCGCCTATGAATAGTAATGGCCATGCCCCATCAACCCTGAGAAACAGGAGAAAAGATCTCCTTTGGTCTTTTAAACAGCACCCACTAGTCAGTTCTCAGGTCAAGCGGCAGTGTCAATAAAAGCCATGTGATTATAAATGGTGCCCCCTGGCGGCTAAAACGGATAACAGAAAAAACCACCCTCCCATCATAAAACTTACAATGACCAATGGAAAAACTGAAGTCACATTCTCGTCATAAATCGTTTTATTTATGAAAAAGCATATTTGTAAGACAATATACAGTGTAACAGACCATATGCAACAATCAAACCGATTTCATTGTTTCTATACAAGTCTAACCTTTCAAAGAAGCCATTTAAAATAAAGGAAACAATGCAGACTAATAGAATGATAGTTCATTTCTAAAACTAATATTTCTGTGTATTCTGTTGTCCCGATTAAAAATATATATATACAAATGACCTAAAAGATTAAAATGTGCAGAATTTGCTGGGGTACCACCCACCATGAATGGGGGAGAAATGTTTTTTGAGAACTTGTAAATACAAGTCACAAAGAATTTTAAATGTGGATTAGTAAGAAAGTACAAGAGGTGTAAGAACTGCTGTTTTTGGTGATAACTATCCCATACTAAAACACATGTATGTAATTATATAACAACTCAGAGAAGTAAATTTGTTAACGTCATTATTTGTGTCTGAGGTTTAGAAAAGAACAGGGTACTAAACCATCAAGCTGAAGTGAAAGACCAATTCAGCTGTAAAAGAACAATGATTTACAAATGACTTGAAAATGTAAACGCCAGCACAGATTAACCACACAATGCCCACATACCACTAAAAGTGCCGGCACAAATGAGGGCAGAGTGAAATACATAACAACCAATCTGTAGTGTTTTGTAAGAAACCAGGAGCAAATAGTCTTAGGGTCTCTGCAGAAATAATGGAACGTCAGAGGACTACAGTGCCCTTAGCGCACATAGCCTCCACCATATACTTCATATAAATATAGTTCATATAAATACAACAAAAACTGTTATACTTACTATAAACCATAATGAAGTTAATGAGGTGCACTGTTAATAAGTTTCATATTGTGCATTGTTACAGTACAATTTAAAACTGACATAAAATATTCATATATGATCCACATCTGCGTGAAGCCTTATGAATTTGCAATGCGACTCTCAAGTCGCCAGGAGAGGATTGCACGTGCTTTATGAATCAGTTCTTACCAGGAAATGACCTTAACTTCAACTGTGAGCTAAGGATTGTTTTTCTGCTGCAGTAATAGACCCAGAAATAAGAAAAAGAAATGTCCCCACTATTTGTTGTTTGGTGAGATAAATATTTAATTCCCATTTTCTTATGTGTCTGAAACTTCAATTTGCATAGCAAAATGAAGACCCTGACAAGACACTGGCAATGTGTTCATATGTTTGGACGGCAATTCCACCAGAGGCACTAAAATTGGTGCCACTCTGGAATATTAATAACAAGCAATGAAGCATGAAAGGCAACAGAAACAATGTAGACCTGCCTCTCAACATTTTTGAAAATGAAGTAGGAAAAATGCGTCTTCAGCGATATACATTTTTCCGCCTGTTTTCCTCTTAATTTTTTGCTACATGGGATTAAAAACGCATATGGACTTAACTAATTCCATTTTAAGCTTTCTGTGGGTATTTAAAGGTGTATATTTACTGACAATTAGAGGACCTGCTATATAACTCAAGAGGAAAGAGTTGTATTCTCATAAATATCCTAAGGGGGGGGGGGGGGGGGCAATGATTAAAACCTCCCAAATTAGCTTGTGATTGTACCCCCAGCTAAAGATATTGAACAATAAAATGAAATTGAAAGGAAAAAAAAACACTGAACTGCGGAGAGACTGCAACCATCAGCATCACTGTAAAGCATTCAGTGCTTTTTAACTACATCCCAACATTTTTGTAGGTAAGATAGCAATCAGCAAAGGGGGGGTGACAATGTTTGCTTATGCCGCCTATGGCTTATTCACTAGGGGCTTTGGGTGGGGATGCTGTAAAGCGCTTTGGGATGATGTAATGTTGTGATAATACATTTCTTTTTGTATAGCGCAATAAATTTGACAAAACAGCACTGGTACCAGTTCATCGGTCACATGAGACGACTGTGGGAGTAAAATCCAGCAAATTCTAAACAAAGCAGGCAAACAACCAGATTTCTATTCCCTAGGTCAAGGGGTAACTGTGCTGAAAGGGAATTTTTATTTGTGGAATGTGTAAGAAAACAGGGAAGCATAGTTATGGTACATAGTGATACATTCATAACAGACAAGAACGGACAAGCCATTCTCCTGCTCTGAGCTTCCTCCCTGCAGAACGCGCAACGTCTTGTGAGGAAATCAAAAGATAGACGGGGTCAATGGGCTTTCTCAAAGAGGAAACCATCCGTGGGCTGATTCAAGGACACCTCTGCGAGTCATGTAAACAAAACACAAAATTACAGAATAAAAAGTATTTTAACTTACTATCACTCATGTCTAATAGGTCACAATTATATACACAATCTACTGTCATGGGGTATTCTCATAAAAATAAAAATGAAATCCAGACAGGAATTGCAATGGGCTCCAGACAGTCAGTGTCTTTGCATAAGTGTTAATGCTACAACATTTAAGCACAAATTCCATCCACAGTTGGAAAGTTATCATCAGGATCCTTCCTACTCCCCCCCCCATTTTCATTTACAAATTTAATATAAACCACTTTACCAAAGGGGGTGGAGTTATTGGCCTAAAGGTACTGGGCTATCCTCTTGAATGGGGAGGCCACTCAAAGAGATTGCGGGGTCCCAGCAAGCTTGTATACTGCATATGAAGTAACACGAGGACTGAACATAGACTGCTGACTGTGACAGGCGAAATGTTGCCATGGTTACTGGTCCTATGGCATGCCTCACATTATGAACCATTGGATAAAACTCTAGGAGGTTACGAGGATGAGGCCTCATTACCCCGGTCCTCCATGTAGTGTGAAAGGATGAACCAAGGCGTTTAACGGGAAGCACAAGCGTAGACATCCTGTTACATTCTTTACAAAGGGCCAGTGGCTCTAGTGACTCGGTTAACTTTCGGTTGTTGAAACCTGAAAATGAGATCAAAGATTCTATTAAAAATTTAAAAAGGCGACCAGAATGTAATCTTTCTAAGCAGCGATGGCACATCGAATGGTGCCTGGCTTGCCAGTCAGCTCCGAAGCTGGACCAGAACAGGGCACTTGTGCTTGCAGAAAATAGGCCACGTTCAGGCATCCATTACGGCAGAGCTCTTACCAAATCTGCCCGAAATTACAGGTTGTCACGGCAGTTCCCAGTCGAAGGGTGTCACTGAGAGTGAGACCCTTGCAAAGTGCTGCAACTCCTTAAAAAGGGATAAACAGTAATTACTAGTTCTAGTCTTCGACCAAAAAAAAAAGGAATAAAAATACAAATTTATATCTATCTTGAAGTCCACCTTCATTCTGCGACGGAAGGTTCATTTTGTTTCAAACGATTTCCCAGCAGCACTAAGAACCGCTGCTATTCACGGTTATAGGAGACACGCCTGAAATTCTGAGCACTTCACTTGCTGACTGGTCCATGGTTCATATCTTTAAGGGTTATTCAGCCTCAGGTCCATTCAGAAGAATGCAGAGTTTCTGAGCTTTTTAATCTTCAGGAGAGCTAACAGACATGGGGTTCGGTCCAAAAAAAAAAAAAAGCTGAACAGATATTGGGGGGGGGGGAGGCGGGGGGGTTGACCACAGAACGTTGGATCTGACGACATCGCGGAGATGGTCCAGTCCGTGGCAGGATGCAAAAGTCCACGGAATGCAAGACGGTGGCTTCACCGCTAAAGCTGTTGTGTGCTGTTGCTTAACTCTTTACAAGATATTAAAGGATTTCACAAGACACCAAAAAAACCACAACGTCCACGGCCCGCCTCAGTAGAACATCATATTACTATCGTATGAGCTTCTCCCAGGGTGAGGGCTCTGCGACGTCTGTGACTAAATCAATTAACGAAGCACTGAAACAGAGGAGAAAAACCAAAGCAGAAGTCAACAACCTCTACAATCAGCTAGCATCAGTCTGGAGGGGTCCATCAATAAACGCTCCCATTGTCCAAGAATCCCATGCTGGCGCCGTTCCATGCTTCAGTCCAGGTTTGTGTCGCCTGACAGGGGTCGGGCTGGGTGTGCAGTCAGCTCTCTTTGGTAGCTCAACGTCACCAGTTAGCTTTTACCGCTCTGATGTCACTGACCAGGTTTTGAGCCAAGCAGATTCCAAATATCTACACAGAAACACACACAAGACTCCAAATCATCAGACAGCCAAACCCATTTTCCTTCGCACCAATCATAGTTCCATGAAGAACCGATGTCCTTCCCTCACATTTTTTAATAAAACGACTACATTTCCAAAAGAATTATTTCTCCTCTTTAAATCACATTCACTGACCAAAAATAATCCAAGATTAAAATACAGTTGCAAACCAGCAGATGGCAGCCTTTGCCAAGGAGAACAATTCTGAGCCACGTCAAATGAAGGAACGTGGTATAAACCACTTAAGGGAGGATGCAGGAGCCCAGGCGGCCGGCCAACGCAGAGCCTCACCTGTAATAGTGCAATGCCGACAAAAATCCCAGCCACAACGATCAGATTGTCCTGAAGCCACTTCTCAAACTGACCCACACAGCCCTTGGTATAAATATATCTCTGCTGGTCAAGTTCCTGTAAAAGAAAAAAATAATAATGAACAGGCGGGAGACAAATATACACACATAGCTTATTAAAGGTGATTCAGGGATACAATCTGCAGGGAAAGCAGCAATACTGTTCCTCTTAAAAACATCACAGCGAGAATCAGTATCCCCTGTAATTGGTTCACTGTCTCTTTAAATACAAAATGTCCTCCCTCCTGGAGCCTGGGAGCTGCTGTTATGGACACGGAAGGAAGAAAGGCCACCCTAGAGAAACAGCCGTCACAGGGGCTGGCTTTATTATGGTCACAGCTGACACCGTGGAGGTGCCGCTTCAATAAGGAGGTTGACCCCAACAGCAGTGCTAGAGCGAAGGGGGGGAGGGTGGCTCCGCTCGCACACCCCTCCCTCTGGAAGCCCCTTTTGTTTGCATGAAGCCGCACCAAGGAAATCTTTTGGCTCCCTCAGATAAGAAACAACAGAGAGGCCCTTTACTATTGAAATCCCAGTTTCTCGACAGCCGGTTCAGCGGAAGGGCGTGGGAGCAGATTTTAAACCCCGCCCCCGAGCCGGCTGACTCCGCCCAAACCTTCCCTGGGAAACAACTACATCCTACTAATTAAAAGGAGAAAAAAACACCTGCCTGATGCTCAACTAGAAGTTCTAGGTATGGATTAATAAGCAGAGTCGGCCACCACTTGTGACCTGCCTACTCAGCAATAACACTCCAGGACACCCCCGCCCCCATAAAACACCTATCATTGTCATTTCATGCTAAAATTCACATTTACAGTTTGACAATATAAAGAGCCACAGTCGTAATTATGCTACAGGCATGCAGAGTCATGTTAAGAAAACCCACACGGATCCCAGTTAACAAGCCTGTGCTTGTGTATAAGGTAACGCTGCGCACAGGAAGGGATGTGCTGTCTGCTTATTGGACTCCATGCTATTCAGTTTTACACTCTCTCCATCTCTCTCACCACACCCAGACAGAAAAGCACAGCCCTGGTTAAAACCAGCTGAAACGGCAATTACAGACCATCGCTCCCAGGCTTAAAACAGCATCATAATTACTACCACTGAAAATAAACCCAGTGCAACTGAGCTGGGATCAAAAAGTAGGGAGCGCTGAGCAATCTCTCCGCACTGAACGTCCAATAAGACGCGGCGACACAACAGCTACATCAGCAGTGAGAAGCCTTAATCCGAGGTGCATGTCGTCATGGTTCCCATTATACACGTATGTAACATTTTAACCTTCACCATCAAAATATTCTTTAAAATGCCATCAAAGGATTTAAGGCATAAAATCCCCGTTGAGGTAAATCAAACCCTTCTGGATCCAGCATCACGTCGATAAATATACGGCATTTTTGAATGAAATATCGAACATGAAAAACATAGTTGGCTTTTATTTACTAATAATTGAGGATTCTGTGACTCATCACAAAGGCGGCACTCACCCCCTGAAGGCGGACGTCGTAGCCACACTGCGTGTTAAGAACATCCTCCTGAAACAAATTTGGGAAGAAAAATCACACTTAGGGAAAGCAAATCCATAATGAGGAAGACTACGACAACTGTAGATGAAGACAGACCCCTCCCCCCCGCCATCTGCTCACCGCCGGGTCCTTGACGCAGCAGGAGAAGGGAACTCCGCATCGCTCCCTGCTGGGGTTCAGCTCTGTGCAGTTGAAGTACATGTTGAGATTCCAGTCGTTGGGACCGTGTGCGCCACAACACGACCACTAAGCATTGTGGGTATTCAGAGGACAAAAACAGTTACATTAAATAAATGGATTTGCATTACCTTGGCAGTAAAGTGCAAGTAAACCAAACCAAAGCCATTATCTCTTAACTTTTGAAAATATTACATATATACCAAATGTTTTCTAAGCCAAATTAAGGCCGTAAAATGTGACACTCATCTCAGAAGTCTGCTAGCTAGACAGGAAGGAATACTGTAGACACAGGATTGAACAAGAAGGGAAAATTTGAAAATTAGGTCACCTCCAAAGATGAATAGGAAATTTTAAATCACAAAGCAAAACTGACATTTCCCCAGGCAGAAACAGCTTTTGTCTTCCTGTTTTTAATGGAACAATCATTGTCTGTTTTGAC
The DNA here is from genome assembly GCA_019775895.2 of Stomatorhinus ivindoensis. NCBI lineage: Eukaryota > Metazoa > Chordata > Actinopteri > Osteoglossiformes > Mormyridae > Stomatorhinus > Stomatorhinus ivindoensis. The sequence continues at coordinate 7,207,037 of JABFEB020000002.1, read as the reverse complement.
ACAAAACAAAGGTTGGCTCTCCAAACATGTGACGTGTGAATCTTTGCAAATTATGCATTAATCCTGTGATTCAAACCACTGCTCTGCATGTGAAAGTCTTGTTAACCATGAGTGCATGTCACTCGATTAGAAAAAAAGACTCTTCAACATAGCGAAAAACAAAATGTATCCCAAGAGGAGAAAGGAAGCAGAAGACATTTCTAAAGACAAAGGAGATGGTGAAATCTGTCTGCAGTGTGACAATCGTTAGAAAAACATTTCTGGATAAAACACTACAAGTACACCCGAGCTTTCCTCTCACATTGGCCAAGTTAAGGTGTAGATAATCCCTTGAGTGTGAGAAAGGCGCTATATAAATAAAGCTTATTGTGTGTGATGAAGCTGCAGGAACAAGCCTGCAGGAAAGTTTGTTTAGCAAGTGTCTGAAGATTTTTTTAAATGGTTAAATTCTGGAACTGACAATCTGCACATTTCATTTGACAGTAAAGGGAGAAATAAAACACTACAAGTACACCCGAGCTTTCCTCTCACATTGGCCAAGTTAAGGTGTAGATAATCCCTTGAGTGTGAGAAAGGCGCTATATAAATAAAGCTTATTGTGTGTGATGAAGCTGCAGGAACAAGCCTGCAGGAAAGTTTGTTTAGCAAGTGTCTGAAGATTTTTTTAAATGGTTAAATTCTGGAACTGACAATCTGCACATTTCATTTGACAGTATTTTTAATTTGCATATAAAAAATAAAAAAAAGTTTACTGACTTGCTCCCCAGTCAAGGAGTCTCCCAATTTAATAAGCACTAATGAATATTTTAGTATCCATTTATATTGTCGTATGACAGGTCTACTTGATGCACCACTAACACTGCAAAATTAAGAGGGGCAAGCTTTGTCTTGTTACATACCCAAAGTAGAGACTACCTCTGTGGACCACATGGAAGAATAATCACAAAACCTGTGGTGAAAACCTTACCAAAAAGCTCAAGGTAAACTCAATTTCAGCTTAATGCGTCCCGCTATCCAGGGAACCGTGGCACGGCTACAAAACCTAATTGTCAACTCACATATTCTTGGGCGAAGTCTATGAGGTTCTGGAGGTCAATATCGTCACGATACGCTTTGACGTTGTTGTTAATGAAAAAATTAAGCTGTTCTTTAATCCAGTCCTTGAAAACAAATGCTAGGATCCCAGCAGTCAGCTCCAGGAAAAAAATAAGCCCTAAAAATACAGAAAACTGGAGAGACAAAGGAGGTTCTGCATTATACATTACGTACATTTTAAAAGGCAGCCAAGTACAAAACAAAACAAACCATGACATTACAGACCAATACAAGGACCACAGAGAACACAGAACTAGCTACAGTTTAGCCCTGTTAAATACTACAGTATACTGTTTATTATGCAAATGACTTCTTACTTAAGTATGCAACAATAAAAGTGACTATTCCAGAGCTTTGGTAAAAACTATTTTCTTATTGGTCCAGAAATGTCCCGTGCGTTTTGATTAATTTTGTGTGACCGCACAGGTAGTTTAAGCAGCCTAATATATTCTATATTAATGCGTTTCAATGCTATTAAACATGCTAATATAAAAACCGGTGTGACGTTTTACTCATGAGTAAAAAAAATCATTATCAGCATAGTTTTCAAAATGCAAGCGCAGATTTGTTGACGGTTTCTGTGGTAGCTTATTTATTTGTCGCTTACAATAAGTAGCCTGACCAGACAACCTATCCTTATAGGGACTATATGTTTATGAGTATACTGGAACATTAAAAAAATGCTAATTTAAATAATTTTCCTCTGAAAGAAAAAACTAGACATGGTTAATTTACTATTTTTGCTCATTAGTAAGAAATAAGTACAATTTATTTATAGAGCACATTTGAAGACAACAAACAAAATGTACATTGCAAAGCATAAACGACACACAAGTATAAAAGATTACAGTTAAAAAACAAGAATGAAAATGAGAGAAAATAGCTAAAAGAAGAAAAATGCATTACATCTAGCTGTGAGAAAAGTAAGGGATTAACCATGAAGAGGTGTGCAGTTATACAAAGCAGAGGGCCATATTACAGCAAGCAGTCATCGATTATTTTGTATAACCACACACCTCATTGTGGTTTATCTCTGACTTATAAAATATTGCAACTCCCACACGGAGCACTTAAATGAAAGAAAAAATTCACATAAAAAGCTAAGCTACAGCCAGAAGCATTCTCCTTAAAAATGAATGAATTTGCATTGATCTGCAGATTAACATCGGAAGGTGGTTCACGTTCCCTTGGTTTGATTAGTAAGACATTTACGGTAAATACTTTCTATAATAATGGCAATGTCAAACACTCTGGTCATCAAGATTTTTCTGGTCCAAGCCATTTATTCCCATGAAAGTCCAGTGCACAGAAGCCCTGAATTAATCAATGGATAATTGAGAAAAAGGCCTTCATTGTACAAGACTGGACTGGAGTTATTCAAGAATCATCAAGAGGAAAAAGGCCACATTTACACAGCTTTGGAGCAGCGAAGAGGTCACACACAGCAACATGCGGGGGAAAGAGCAGCTGATTAGAGAGTTTTTGTTTGGAAGGAGAAACTTCATATCTTCATATCATATTTTTTCAAGATTGAAAAAGCTTGCATTTAAAAATTAGAGGCTGCACGATAAAGGAGGGAAAGAATCATAGCTAAATCCATGATAAACTATAAATTGTTTTTATCCTAATGAGCAGAAAGAAAAAACATTTCAGTGAAAATTACACTGCACACAAGGCTTGATGTTGCAACACTGAAATTGGGTAACAATTTTCAAATTAAATAATCACCAAATATAAAGGAAAACCTAAAAACTGGCTCTAATTCTCCAAACCCGAAGACGTTTGCTACACAGGAAAAAACAGGGAAAGACAGAAAGGGAGATGAATAATCCACAGAGAATCAAACCACCCATCATAAATGCTAGGTAAAAATTTTTACTTACAAATTTCAGCAGGACTGTGTTTTCTCTCAGGGCTCCGATGCATCCAGCAAAGCCCAGGATGAACATCACCCCCCCAACCACAATGAACAGCCACACAGGATCAAACCCCCCCATGTCTGTTATGGATGAAATGTTTGACAACACTCCCTGTAGAGGACGAATAAAAGAAACATCGCATTCCAAGTGTCAGCCAAGGAAGATCTGAAGAGTAAAATCTCATTTTTCACTTCAAGATTAGATGTTTTTCTTTTGATATACATTTGTGAAGCAACTAGCATTAATGTCATAACAGAAATATTAAACTACATTAAACCTAAAATGAAGTTCAGACGAGCCCGAGTATGACTACATGAAGAATGATGTGGCCGACCATTGAGTATCAAAGATCAAAAGAAGGTCACAGGCACATTCTCAGTGTAAAAATCTCAGGCTCTTAGCTGAAGACATGAACTCACCTGACAAATCAGATTATAGTAGCATAAAGACAACACGATAATCTCGTGAACAGGGCCATGTGAGTCCTGGGATGACTTGCATTTTCAGTATTTAAACCTTTATTCCAGGGTTATTCAAATCACGGTCCGAGCACTGCTGGTTTTCCAGCCTTCCTTTACCTGTCAGTCAGGTTTGAAGCTTCTGACCAATCAGAATCAGTAATTATTTAACTACCTGGGAGAACTGAAAACAAGGCCTGGATTTGGGATCGAGGTCAAGATTTGAAGAACCCTGCTTTATTGCATTAAGATGTTAACACTCAAAATTTGACACTAAGAACACAAATCATAAGACAGGCAAATATTTTGAAGCCGTTTTTAAGCATCTCTGCTTTTCTCATTCACAACCCATTCGTTTTTTGGCAGGCTTATACACAAGGAGACCTAATAACTTCCTCAGTGGGCAATAAGGAGTCATTAAGAACTGCGGTAAATTGCTTCCTGTCTCCTTGCCATATCTCTTCTATGACTGGCACAAACTGCTCTCATCCTCGATCAATCGAATCTCCCATAAATAAGTCAGCGTGCTGCTGTGGATGGGAGCTACATAACGAGTGCTGGCATCCGTAGCGCGGCACGTCATGTTGTTAATTTCGCGGCTGTGTACTTGCCTTTTCTGCCCATGCCCAGAGTCCGACGCCTAAGAATGCAGCTCCAAGCAACTGCAAAACAGAAAAACAAAACAAAAGACACTGATTAAGTCAGTCAGCCAAACAGGGCAGGGTAGTGAAATGTGCTGCCAGACAATATGGAACATATCACCCACCCCCCCAATTCTCAAGCCACCTTACCCAAGAGAAAACAGGTCGCCGACATAGCGGAGCCCGGCCCCAACAGACTCAAGAAGAGGCAGGAAGGGCTTTAACGCCAAGATGTTGCGATTTATTTTTGCATTGGCTTTATGTACGACTTTGCTGTGGGTCATTAAGACTGCCAATCTGACAGCTTGATTACAAGTGATCTGTTTTAACGGTCTATTTCACAGTTGGGTTTAAGAGACAGCATTCTGATGACAAAGTTAGTTACTGTTACGCTACCTCTAATCTGCATATGCAAAACTTGCACCTGGTGAACGAACAAATCTTCACGTAACGGCATCTGATCAAAGCACAAGCAAGGGCTGCTGAGAAATCCATCCTTCCACTTTGGGTAAAACACTCTGTGGATTTTGCGTGTGAAAATCATGGACCGCTGCTGAAGGATTTAAAGGACGCGTCTCTTACAATGGAGTTTCTGAGAATATTGCGTGTTTGTTCACGAGTTAAATTTAATATCAGGCTGAGAGCAATTAGGCCCAACTCCACATTATACAATTAAGTATGAGTCTGCAGGCACCAGAAGTGCCTACACCAGGCACTCAGAACGAGAAGAGGGCTTTAAGCAATTGAAAAAGACAACCGGGGAACAGCTACGCGTTTCACAAGAACTCGGACAAACAACATTTAAGCTTAAATGCACAGGATGCATTTTGTGACATGAAACTGGCCTGGAACAACAATCATTCCACATCTGTCTTCTGGGAAACCACATCCTGCCCCCCCAAGGAGGTTATCTGTTCTCTAAAGCTTCATCACCTATTAGGAAGAGCATTTAAACTTGGCCCAAGGGCCATTCCAAAGTACTGGGACCAATTAATATTATTTAATAAAACAATACACATTTGTGTTTTCCAGTGAAGCAACATTTTCCATAAAGTTCTAATACATTTTTGTGATAAATTGCATTACTAATGGCATTTAGCTTTCTGTTATCTATAATATGTGCAAGAATTAAATTTAAATTTATCTGTGGACTGATTATATTAAAAGTTCTCTCACTACCAGAGCTTTTGGCTTAGATTTTATTCTGAAGCGAGTAACCAGTGAAAATGCACACATGCAGCAAATTATCTATGATGCACTTTTAAGAGGCTATTTAAATGCAAATGTCAAACTGGCTCCAACTGCTCTTTTATCCTCCTTTATCCAGAAAAAACAGTTGTTCACACCTTCACAGTGAGGGAAAATAGTTTCAATGATCTATATTTTAAAACGGAACTACCCCCTGGACAAGATGCGATCAGCCCCTTGCCACATTCTCCGGTCTGCTTTTGGAAACACTAAAATCTTAGCTGCAAGAAGTCAGAGCTCCATGCACGAGATACGCCGGACAAAACGGAAGGACTCCCACCTGTGAATGACATCGCTGCAGAAGCTGCGGCATGGCAGGACTTTGTTATTCAACGGAGTGCATGGGGACCAGACTGACCCAAGGTGAAGTCATCACTGCTCTTTTAGTGTTCAAGGTACAACAGACAGGCTTGCTGGCTTCCCTTCCTGACACTGCGATTAAAGCCTCACACCCGAGCCATTCACACATCACGGCATACTTCCAGCATTATTGACAGGCGCAGTGGAGCTGAATTACAGGTTGCCATGGGGACCCATCTAATCAGTCCCTAGACTCCTTGTATTACCCGCCAGGCACACATGGCACCAGCGAGAACGAACAGCTACGTTTTATGGCTTTACGCGGTACGGGGCCCTCCGTCAGGTGTTCGATGTTATCGACCCATCTGGGACGTTCAGACACTAATCTCCATCTCCCCGTCTGCTCCTGCGGCTACGCAAGCACCCGGCGCTTAGAGCGCCTCCCTTACCAACAGCAAGCCTATCGACGTACACGTGTGCTGGACAGGAGCAGGTGACAGAGATGGGGTCACAGCTGGAGCTTTTCTACTGCCAGCAGGAACGGAGCAGTGCCGTCAACTTACGGTTTTCCGCTGTGAATTATCTGTACCCGAGCTGACGTGGCCTAAAAACGTAACCAAGTGAGCTAGCTGTGTCACCATCATCTGACGGGTTGAAATGGTAAATGGACTGCATTTATATAGCGCTTTATTCCAAAGCGCTTTACATCATGCCTCTCATTCACCCATTCAT
>JABFEB020000002.1:7170519-7188040 GCA_019775895.2 Stomatorhinus ivindoensis | reverse complement strand
GGCCCTCGGTGGCATGAGTGACATGGGCCCTCGGTGGCCTGAGTGACATGGGATCTCGGTGGCCTGAGTGACATGGGCCCTTGGTGGCATGAGTGACATGGGCCCTCGGTGGCCTGAGTCACAAGGGCTCTCGGTGGCATGAGTGACATGGGCCCTCGGTACCCTGAGTGACATGGACCCTCGGTGGCCTGAGTGACATGGACCCTCGGTGGCCTGAGTGACATGGGCCATCGGTCGCCTGAGTGACGTGGGCCCTCGGTTGCCTGAGTGACGTGGGCCCTCGGTGGCATGAGTGACATGGGCTCTCGGTGGCCTGAGTGACATGGGCCCTAAAAAATTAGTAGGATAATTGGATTGGTGTGGGTGGGGGGCAAAGAGTGAGTGTGAATGTCATCCCTGTGTTTGCACAGACAGGCAGCTAAAGTGACACTGTTTATATTCCCATTTTGTACAATTGTTCTTTGCAATTTCATTCATCCATCAATATTGTAACTGGATATCCTGGTTTGTTGCAGGACTGGAAGTTCAGTGACTAAAGGAAAAAACAACTACATTGAAACACTGCCCCCTTCTGTATATATCAGTGTATTACAACAATGTAAAGATGTACATTTTCCATTTTTATCTGTTTTCTCTCTTGTTCTGTGTAGGGTTGTAGGGGGGTTCAGAGCCTATCTGAGAAGCAATAGGTATAAGGCAAGGAATCACCCAGGATGGGGTGCCAACTCATCCCAGGGCACACACACCATTCACACCTATGGGAAATTTGCTAACTCTAATTAACCATGTTTTTGGACTGGGGTTGGGGGAAAACTGGAGTAGCCAAAGGAAACTCCATGACAGCACGGGGAGAACATGCAGACTCCACATGGAGCCATGGTGAACACTGGTCTCAGAGGTGTGGGCAGCAGTGCTAAGCACTGCACCACTGCACCACCATGCCCCCCCAAGGGTATCTTTCAATAAGAGTAAAGAATGAAAAATTTATCAGTAAGTTTTAAATGTATTATTAAAGTCTTTTAGTCGTGGGTAATTATTTATATTTTCACTGAATACCATTTTCGAATTCTGAAGGCATAATCTGATCTGTAATGGCTAAAATAATCATTCTATTTTACTTTGAACATTGAATATTGTTTGAATCCTTTGTAGTAATAAATCATCCATATAAAATCTACACTGCAAGTTATGCATTTTGAAAGAGGAGAGAAATTTAGTTGGCACTGTCTCCCATATAAATAATTTTGCTGCATAGTATCGTCCACAATGACATACCATTAGTCATTCCATCTGTTACAAGCCGCCTGTGTGTAGATGATTATATTTCTGTTTTACATTAGAAAGCTTAAGTAAGTGGGACTTGTAGACTGATTCACTGCAAAAGACACCATAAGCACTGCCATAGTTATTCATAATACCCAATGTATTTTATTAGCTGGGCAATGTATTCATATATGTTAAATATTCTGGCCTAACAAATACAGTACACAATATATTTGCACTCCATCACTAAATACTCTACGTATATAGTCTTTGCTTTTATTGCATTACTCAGTGAATCCTTTCCAGCACTGTACCCAACAGCTTGAAATCTCAAAAGAATAGTTTCAATGAAGGAATGCAGTGCCCTCTGGCCATATGTCACGTGATCCTTTGCATCTTCAAACTCCAAACCCTTAACAGTTACACATATTTACCGTAAAATCACTGCTGCTGCTACAACTGTTGCCGTCACCACTAGCGAAACTAAAATAATAACAGTGCCCAGTAGATGGCAGTCTATGCACTTGTTTAAGACAAAAGAGTCCCGCTCTCACTGCCGAGCCAGTGAAAAGAGTTGATTTCAAGGGAAACTCACTTCACATGAAATGGGCAAAATCGCCATGCAGCTGCCAGTTAAATCCCTACTTGCAGTCTGTTTACATTATTTATAGTAGCGAAAAATATGTGGTTTGTTTCTGGAAACACGCTTCTACTGATTTAGGAAGTGGAGGGAAAAGAAAAAATATCATTTACTGAACAGCACCAGCTGGTAACTGATATATTTTATTTATTTAAACAGCAGAGCATTAGGGATGGGAATGTAATTGTGGTTAAACTTTCAATCACACTGTATCACAAGTAGCTTCTGCAAGACATGAAATATACCGACCGGGTTCGAGGACCATGCCCATGCGTGACAATAAGGCATCATTCAACCCATTACTCAGAGTGGGCAGAAACACTCAATAATCCATTGCTTCATGCCTAAGCTCAGCCCTGTTATGATGTGCGAGGTCTAGACTGTCAGAAAAAAGAGTAGAGCCCCAGGTATAGGTTTGTTCCCCGAGGTACAAGCAACATTAATGCACCCCCAATGGTACAAAAATGTCAATTTCTGTACCTTGAATTTGACCTGAAGTTACATTAACTGATAGCTAGAGTACAAGTGTCAGATACAGAACCCCAGCGACCCTCAAGGGGACAAACCGGCACTTTTTGCTGACAGTGTAACCCTCTGTGTGCTGAGTGGTTAAATGTAATTTGGGCACTGGTGGGCTTGGCTGTAGGCCTGTGGAGCATCTGCTTGTGGTAAAGTGGTTGCATTATACTCATAGTTTACATGATGATGCATATTCAGTGTCCAAAACAGGATAAGCCTAGATGTTGTACATTGTCATATAGCATATCTTCAGAATAACACCTGCTTTTGGGCAATCAGGCCAAAGACAAGCAAAAATGATCCAAATGCTGTTACCAAAATGAAATGTAATAATTAACAACAAATCACTATGTAAAATGTACTTAATGATACTCTTCTATGAAACATGTAATGTCTGAATATTTCCTGGAAACTTCCCTTTGAACCTCCATTATTGACAAGCAGAAAAATCCGGAACCTCCCTTAAGAGTACTTCCTCACGTCCCACTTCACAAAGACATTCAGTATCTGACCATCATCGACATACTTAAAATGAATGAAGAAACCATCGATACAAGCCTAGACTTCCATTAAATTATCTTCTGGAAGGCAGGAACGTTTCAATGACATTGGATGTTAATAACACACTATTAACCACTTCCTACTGAAATTCAACTAGAATTTCAAATTTTGGTTCTGAAAAACTTCTTTGCTCTAAAATGATGCAGATAAATTACTGCATAAACACTGACTTGTGTGCTTCCATTTTATCTTTATCTCTGACACATTTTGAATATTGTGTGAGTTCAGTTCACCCTCTTCTGTCTGTACTTTTCAGTGACTTTATATGAGACTTAACATTCTATTAACAACCAAAACATATTATGTTACAGAGTACATAGGAAAAAAACGTGATACATGGATTATTGCACTGTAGTAGAATTCATTAAAAGATTACTGCGTAAGAATCTTCCTCTTTGCTCTAAAGTTATAGTTTGGTACAGAAAGCAAATACAATAACAAAGAATCAAAATATTCTTCACGTCATCTTCATCTTCTCCGGCTATTATCAAGAGAGAATGTGAGGAAAATTTTGAAGCCCTGTCTTCATCCCAGTTACCTGTAACTACCACATCGAACTGTCCAAACCTTCTTAGACATATCCAATAACGTTTCTCTAAATGTCTGTCCTGTCATTGTGCCAAAATTACAAATATACCATCTCTCTACACGAAAAACTCCTTCAAATTTGCACGCAAATCTCAAAACTAGTAAAAATGAAAACTCGATAAGAAACTTTTTGGTAAGACAAAAGCTGCAATTAAAAGTAAAGAAATGTATCTCAGACTCCTGTTTCCATCTTTCGCACCACAGAGCAGTGGATCAGCCTGACCACGAAAGCCGCAGGGCTCGTCAATCTGGCCACACTCAGACGTGCTTCCTAGAGGTCAGCTGGGAAATTTCCTCTCTTGAGCCTCAAATTTCCTCCCCAGCCACGGGGACACGTGTTGTAGCTGCGGGTCCCAGGTGACCTGAGACCCGTATCCTCAGAGTCCACTGAGGCATCAGAGTCAGTGAGAGAGCGCGTGGTATAAAGATACATGGGTGAGTGCAGGGACCGGGTGGGTGTCGGCGGCGGGCTGATGAAGGTGGGTGAGCGGGATTGGAAGGGGCTGAAAGGCCGCTGGCCATGGGGGGGCAGGAAGCCGGGGGACACGGACATCCCCCGACCCCCCGGGGCACCTGGGGATGGGCTGTTCTTACGCTTGGCAGCATTGATTATGTTTTTGGCTAGCAGCCGGCGATTGGCCTTGTCATCCTGTCCGACGCTGGGCGACTGGGATCTTTCATCCCAGGTGGGAGACAGCGGCGAGGGAGCCTGGACGCCTGAGGCAGGCTGGACCTTCACCCCGCCGGCGGGGCCAAGCGGGCTGCTGGACTGCCTGGACCGGAGAGAAGCGTTGCGCACGCTTGGGGTGGACAGGCCCTCAGCTCTGGTCTGCATGGGGAGAAAAGGATGCTTTACTGCATGCAAGAAGAGTCTGTCCAAAAGCCGCATTTTGATGAATCATTCATTAACTGATTCCCAGGAAAGAGTAAAACGGATGTGAATAATAATACAAGACAATGTGTTTTGAGGTCATTTTAAAAGACTTGTATGAAGAAAAGCAGTTTGCTTCAATATGTTTTTGAAGACTGTTTTGGCCTGTCTGCCCATAGGAAGTGGAGAGTGTAATGATTGCCCACAGTCTGCATGCAGGAAGACCGGCACAGTAAAATGCATGGATAACTGCCTTCCCTTTCTGCAGTTTGCCACATCTTTTGCATTGTGAGGTTTCTTTGGTTTCTCTTAAACTGAAGGTCATTGGAGTAACTCTATTCTTCCTTTCTGTGTTTTATATTTATATACTTATACAACATCTCACACATGTTCTCCTTTGTGACTCTGCCTAAGGCATGGTTCTTATTGATTATGATGACTGTGTCACAGGGGTTAATATACAAGCAGAGAGAACATGCGGAGCGAGGGAGCAGAGCGATGGGATCGGCACGTTGCAGGGCCAAACCATGAAGTCCTTGTTAATAACCCACGACTAGAACATCCCTCCCTCATGCCGTTTGATCTGTGACATGGGCTACTTAATACTCTAATATTTCCTTATTTGCATCCTCTATATGCCAAGTTTTGTACTTAAATTACAACCCCACTCTTCATCGAGGCCTTCCGGTCCACCAGAGTAATTCGTATCACGCTAGGCTTTGACAGATGAGATAACTTCGTCCTTTTGTCGTACACTGTACCTAAACAGGCAGGCCTCCGTTGGACACAACCTGACATATTCATTACAGACCGCTAGCTTGGAATGCTTCAAGATCAGTTACTATTCAGTCAATGGGGGATTGACCCGCAGGTCTGGTTTTCCTTAAACATGTTGTTTGTGTTTCCAGTGACATTCATCACCCATTTAGTCTACAGAAAAAGAGCAAACGATGTTTTAAAACTTTCCATATCATACAGATACACTTGTTTCCAGTAACACAGTTGTATGGACAGGTAGGGGTTTGTTCAGTCAGTTTGCTGCTGTCTGCAGTTGCTGAGGTAACCAGAGCCAAAATCCATCTACTGCATAGAAAAGCTGGAATTTCATGGCTCATCAAAATGTTCCAAAATAAAGACCAGTGCATTCCTGTCTCCAGTCCCTAACCCTATCTGTGCGAGTAGGCTTGGCACATCCAGCACAAATAGTTAAACACACAGTTAAACCCAGCTTCATCCCATCTTAAATCCAAAACCAAAGTAAGAAATAATCTATAAATAAGCAATTATTTATAGTGTTGATTTTCATTTGTGCCATAGATGCTTTGTATATTCTACTTCTATGTCAGTACTGCACAAGTCTCCTTGAAAACTTTTCAGAAATACCTCACAAATACCTATGTAGCACAAAAGATCTAATATATTACTGTGTCTGGAAATTCTGGCAATATATGGAAAATACAAACCATTGCCCAATGTGAATTTTTACCACCGTGGCAGGACAGAGTCTTTGTAATAAGACAAACTCTAAAAGGAAAAAATGTTAAACCAAACTGTAAAAGTAACCAAAGCATCTGGCTTGAATTACGTCTTAAAGTTATGACATTAAAAACCCTACACTCCGCAGGCCAATATAAACCACGTCTTTCTTTTAGAAATGCCTCATTCCTTACGCGTTTACTGATAAGATTTTGTTGTCCTGCTCCATAGCATAGATAATGATACGCAGAAGATTGCAGAAAAAAATGTATAGAATTACAGAAGCAAGGAGAAAATAGATGTTCAATGTGAAATGTGGCAGTGTGTTAGTTATAAAAAAGACTGGGAGGTCAAAGGGGTTATTAGGGCAGAGCTTTAATGAAGGGAAAAGAACAGAGGAGGAAATCATTTTAAAGAATTAAACAATTCAAAAGTGAATAGAAATGTCATAAAAATAAAGACAAGAATTATGCATTAAAAGTAAAATCAAACACGAAAAACACTGCATATATTTTACATATATAAATAAACTGGACTTTTTCAGTTACGTTAAACATGGCTTGTATTTTAATAAATATTTTGTAGCTTTCTATAGAAATACTACTAACGTACCAAAATATTTTCAATAAACAAATACACAGCATCTATAGCTGAAAGACGCACACTTTAGCAATTACTAAAGTCAAAACCATAGTGCAGCTGCATTTATAGACTTGGGGCGTGTATCTGACTAATCCACTGGAAATAAAACAAAGGCCGTCAAAGGGAATTCCCCAGTTCTGCTCTCCACATTGCCCAAATTCAGCTTTAAATCATGCATCTATAAACCAAAGACGCTGTAAATGCTTTTGACGGCTTACTAGCACAAACAAATTTCAAACAAGTGCCTGGGAAATTCTTTCCTCCAAACTTCTCATGCTAAACCTGGAGTTGTTTTTCAGACTGATCAATAATTTCCAGGGTTCTGGTGGGTTCCGCAAGCACTGAAATGGCCGGGAGTCATTTCACAGATTACATTCGGTGGCACGTGTTCTACTGTCTGCCGGATCCTGAGGTTGGTTCTACCTAAAGTGCTGCACGTGGCTCTCATGCTGATTAATCTATCAAACACTCCACTTCAAAGAGAAAAAAGTCACTGTAACCATTCTCAAATGATGGGGATATCAGCAATGTAACATTACGAAATGTTATCAGAGCAACCTGTTTTCCTTGGAGCTAAAAAATAACCTGCTTTATACCTTCAGGAAAACAGATATTAAATGTTACATTAACAAATCAGTCAAGCAGACTGACAATTTCATGATACATATTGTAAAATCAGACAAAGTGACAATGCAGTAAGAAGCGACAATCAAGTCTGAGACACATAAGGCAATTTTTGGTGCATGTATCAATTATTCTTCAAGTCTTCGAGTTGAATTAATTAAAAGAAAAATGATGGTTTCCACACCTGAGCTTCAATTCCTGCTTTCCTGGCAGAGAACGTAGGTCTTGGTGCCTGGATACCAGGCCGCTGTGATGCCACACGCTGAGGAGATAAAGGAGAGACAGGAGAGGCTCTTTGGTATCCAACTTCTGGTCTGGGAGAAGCTTCATAATTCGGTCTGGCATCTGCAGATCCCATTCCATTAACGTGGCTTTGGGGACCGTGAGTAGAAGGGCTCTTTGGTGACCTGAAAGGAACTGGAGAACTTAAATGGGGAGAGATGGGAGTGGCATTTGTAGGCAAAGAGGTTTGCCGCATATAGACGTTCTCCGAAACCACGGGTTTGGGGGGTGGTGCTGCTTTTGGTAAAGAGCTCATTGGGTCTTTGGTTGGGTTCAGGATGAACAGAGAAGAGTCCAGCTGATAGGGCTGATGCTTGTATAGCTTCATCTCTGTCTTGGTGCATCCATTCTCCAAGACTGGAGACTCCGCCGCTGGTGTTGGTTTTGCGACAACAACAGGTGCAGTTTTGACAGTCTTTGGTGGCTGTATATTGATCTTATTAGAACTAGCCATAGCCTTAACTCGGCCTGGCATGCTGGATGGGAAGGTCCAAGATGGAGGCAAGGATGCAGTGGGGGAGGGAGATCTCACATAGCCCTGTATCCCTGATGGGGTCCCTACCGCATATTTTTCCATTCTGGACTGACGTCTAGCAAAAAGCTGAGCCCCCTTCCCTGATGCATTAGTCAGTCCCTGCTCTGTCTTTTGAACAGGCCTGACCCTTGTCTCAGATCTCTTCAAACATGAGGACCACTCAGGTACCTTTGCCTCAACGATGCAGGACGTGTCTTTGGCAAGAAAATTAGAAGCTTCAGCTCCGAGTTCTAGCAACTCCTCTTCCTGCGCGTGCTCAAATCGAGACTTTATCTTCTTTTTCTCATCAACTCCTTGGACTAGGGACAGGAGCTCAGGGTTTGGATCAAGTTTTGGCTTCTCTTGAAATGTGAACATGGCCTTCCGATTCACCCGACGTGCTGCGCCCTCATCCAGGATCCCTGTTCTAATAGGCACCTGCTGCTTGCTTTCACTGACGAGCTGAGGGCTGCAGCGTGGTCTTGGAGTCACCGCTGGTGTGTACTGGGCCAGGCATGGTGGAGGCGAAACGATACGCGACACTGGAGGGGGACTGAAGAATTCAGGTGGGGCAGAGTATGCAGGAGGTGAAACCGGAGAAGGTGAAAAGGCAGGGGGCAGGGGGCAGAAGGTTTGTGGAAGAGGCTTGTTAAATGTTGGGATAGTATGTTGGGGGGAGCCCATCACTGGACTCCTGGTTTCTGGGGACCTCAGGACACTGGGTGACCCAAATGGACGAGCTGTCCGATTAGTAATGACTGTAGCTTGCTTCATCAGGGAGGGGGAGCCATTTACTGCATTCTGATCACTGCGACGTCCACTTGGTATTTCTCCTGGTAATGTGAAGGAGTCCGTCCCCGGATTGGTGACTCCCACCTCAACCACGCCCTTGCTAGACTGGACAGATCTGTCACTGCAGATACTGTAAGCTAATTCTTCATGGACTGTTTCTGCGATATCACTCAAAAATTCTGCGTCATTCTCTTTCACGGGAAGAAAATGCCTATCTTCCTCTTGAACGGCAGAATATTCCATTTTTGGAACAGGTTCACCTTGATCCACCATGCTTTTGCTATCCTTCTGGATTAGTTCACTAGAAGATCTGGAGAGTTGGGAATCACTGTTTCTGCTGTTAAATTCTTTCTCCTTTCCTTCAGAGAGTTTGTCTTCCCATGTCAGGGCGTTCTTAGGAGGACAGTTCATGTCATTGTCAGAAGCCTCTTGTCCAAGGCCCTTGCCAAAGCTAACCAGAGTGAAGGCGTTCACACGCGCCCTTCGCTTGTTAAAGAGCTGCACTCCTCGAGAGCCGGCATTTGATGGAATCGTCAGCTGAGCAGCAATGATCTGACTTCTGTCTCGAGCCTCTTTCAGTTCCTTTTCTGATAAGCTGGCACTTCGGCTGAGATCTGCAAATGGCAAAGAGATGAATAGGTATAAAGCATCAGATTCAGCAGGAAATCAGGATCACCACTAGCAGGTGGCAGGTTTTTCCAAGTGAGTCACACACCAAAGTTTTTACACACTTACAAATACCATAGCCTACGTGATTCATCATTTCCCTAATGTTTAAGAAATATAAACTTTATGAATTATATTGCTGTTTTTAATAAACACATTTTGTTTTGCTGATTCATTTAAATAAGGTAATACTGAAATGAAATCCGCTGTAACAGTATCGTATCGGTTGCATATCAACGTGCTTGACCTCTGTGAGTTTGGTGTGTGTGTGTGTGTGTGTGTGTGTGTGGTGTCATGTCGTATCCAATCCCTGTCAGACATTTCTTTTGATTGTTCTCCTGCGCCACATTTACTGTGCGAAAACATTTTCAGCAATATAACAAACTTTTGTTATGCTATCCACATTTTGATTTAAAAGCCAGGAGGAAAAAACTATTATCATTATCTCTGGGCCTGAACATGCACTTGCATTTATAGTGATTCAATTACCACTTTTGTGGTTTCTGTGGAATTCCTTTTTGATGATAACTGCACTTTGCATGTCTATCCACAACTGTTCTTGCTATATTTAAATATGTCATTTTGAAGGAGCAAGTGAAATCCCCTTATATTCCACTAAAGTTACTTTTAAGTTTCTTTGCGGCAAGGGAATTAGTCATTATTTTTAACTATGCTGAGCATGTATGAACAGGAAATCAAGATGCGGTTATTTAATCTGGGCAAAGTGGGCGAAGCAGCTGGGACCTTCATATAAACAGGGAGGCCGTTCCAGGAATAGAGACGCACTGATGACCACTGTTGTGTAACAAGCCTGCAGCGGTAAACTGACAGCTTGGAAAAGAAGGCTGAGGAGAAAATGTCAAACGGAGTGATCTTTGAAGATTTTAAGAGTGAGCTGTATACTAGACTGACATTAGAATATTCCTATAATTAGATTAGAATTAATACAGGCATCATCATAAATGCATCACACACTTGGAGTCAGATCAATAATTTCATTTTCAAAGCGAGATACCAAATTAGAACCAGAAAGTGCATCATACAGCAGGTTATCCTAAAGCTTTAGTGCATCAAAGCGTGACCAATGCATAGTAACATTACATACTTAATACATTTATCAAGACAAAAAAGTATTTCACTGGAAAATCATTCTTTTTTCAGAGTTTGTGTTGTTCTTGTAAGAACATGTGAAAATATATAATTTCAAATGTCACAAATTACTCTTCTGTGCTAAAGCCCTTCATTCCTAACAACTAAGCTATTTGCTTTGCCATCTGCAGTGAGCTCTCCCTTAGCATTCCTCAAAGGCCAGGAAAATTCCTTCCTTGAAATTGAAACTTGCCCTCAGAACTTTTCTCTTAGGCAAACACTACCGTGAATGAAGTGTCTGCTAATTTGAATAAAGGAGAAATTTCCTCTGCATTTCCAATATAAACAATCTATTTGTTTTCCTTAAGGACACTCTTTCCTCTCTTCCCATACAGCTCTAGCTGCCTTTACAACCTTGTGCAGGGCATTTATACTACTATTCACGGCTGTTCTGAATTTGACAAAAACTAAAGAGAAAACTCAATCAATTATCCTCTTTATTCCACACTTCTCCAAAAAGATTTGCACTATGTACTCTCTGGGTATATCATTTGGTACTCAGGAACACTTAGGAAAAAGTATGTTTGCACAAAGAAAGACAATATATCTCTTGCCAAAAAATAGTTACATGTCACCCAGTTTCCTTGTTGAGGTAATTCTTTGAGAACGTTGTCATGCTTTACAATGGCAGAATACCAACTGAAACATCAACACACTCACATTTCCCAGATGCACATTTAGTCCTGAACTGAAAGAACACACAGATGCAATGTGAACAAGTTAGCTGCACAATCCCGCAAAATGATGCAAAAATGACCAATAAACTACTTTGATTTATTATGTATAATTTGTTCCTGATTAATACTTCCTAAACCTTTTCTTTCCTACAATGTGACCACTTAAACGAAGTTTCAAACTTGGTTTGAGGGAGTAGGCCAAATTAGTCTTTGTCTACCCACATTAGCAGCTTTATTAGCATTATTGAACCAGAGCACCTATGAGTGTTAGAATAAACCAGACAAAAACACAGACACATCATACCAGAAAGTGCTAAACGCTAGATATCTCCTGCCTTTCGATCAATGATGAAGGAAAATGATTTAAATACCTGCTAAATGCAAAGAATTTACAGATTACAGATATCTTCTTTTTGTAGAAATAACATTTCAGACCAAATCAACCCATAACAGGAACAAAATGTTGAGGATAAAAAACAAAGGAGAAGATAAAGACGGAGGTTAGACAGTGAAGACATATGGAAATTATTTTATATTAGTGAAGAGAGGCAGATGCTATTTGCCGCGTCTCATTACCAAATGCAGCTAACTTCACTGGCAGAGGCGAAGGCCGACTTCACTGGCAGAGGCGAAGGCCGACTTCCCTGCTCTGCTTCTCTGGGCCTCCTGTTAAGCACAGTACTTTTCCAGCCCTGTCATTCCTTCAGCACTCTCGTTTTATATGCCTTTTTTGTGTTTGAGAAACTTATTCAATCATACCTGAGATTATTCTTGATTTTTAGTCTATACTGTACATGTACTCTGCGATGCTACAGTGTATTACAATAAATGGGATCTTTCATTACTATACTGTAGATGCCAGGTAAGAAGAGAAAACGTGATGTGCAGTTTTAGGATGACACTGGTAAGAATGCAGTGAAAATACATGGGTCTGGCTGTGAGGACAAATAAGTGTGAATAACAGTGATTTTTCACAGATAATCATATACAATGTCAAAGCTTTTCTGTCATGCCAGCCACTTAACTGCACCTTAAATGGCTGCAGCACAACTCCTTTGTAAATAATTAACTTGCCGCAAAGCTACCTGAATTCCACTGTAGAGTACATAAACAAATTTTAGGTAGCTACAAAAAATGCCAAATTGCATTTTTTAAGCACACAGGGAAAGAACCAGATTGTAAGAACCTTCAACACGCTGTCAGGTTTCTAAAAATAAAATAGGCCTACAAGTGCCAAAGGCCATAATATTAAATAAAGAAATTAACATCCTGTTTTATTTATGTAATTATTACTTGTTTGTTTTACAGCAAGGACTTGGCTTAGTAACTAAATGTTTTACTACTACTGCAGCCTAGTTAACTTAGATACTTTACCTTTTAATCATGCAAAGAGGGGAAACACATTTCCGCCTCATTCTCCCCAAGAAACACAAGGACAGAACATAACCGCGGCAGCACTGGCTGGTCTATGTATGCTGAGGAAGTGTTGTGCGTTCTCACTGTCAGAGTAATCTGTGTTTGTCAGTCAGAGTCAGTCTTGATTATGCAGTATGTTTGTTGTCTTTGCAAGACAAAAACCCCTAATCTAGTGCATGATACATGATCAGATCGACTTTTGGATCACTAAGAAATAATTTAACTCATCCTAATCTTGAGCAATTTACAAAGCTGGGTGTAACCACCTACACGGTTTTGAATTTTGAAATCTGCTGTATGAACATGTATGAAAATAATGTGCACTGAGGGTAAATTGCTAAGAAATTAAAGTAGTTTATTGTTCAGTGATGTTTACTAATAAATTTCATACGGCATGCAAAAATCACAGATGCATCCTCTTAATATGACCATAATAAGATGCAATATGCTCTCAAATGAAATGTATTCCAAAAGGGAATTACTCTGGCTCAAAGAAATATGCAAGGAATCCAGAGAAATACATGAATGATCTCCATCTACACCACAAATAGTGTCTATCTGCTGCTGGATTTCAAGACAATCTGGTTTTAATTTAAATAAACCCTGGGAACAAACTATAAACTCTACAGTCAAGTGTCACGCTTTCAGCATCCTGCTTAGTAATAATGATGTATTTTTATGCATTTTCCGTAATTTTCTTAAAGCATTATTTAGTTCTCTTCATAAATCTCCTAGGATTTTTTTGCCGCCTACTTTGTAAACATGCCTGACAATGTTTATATTGACATAAACTGACAGCTGATCCGACAAACGATAAAACACTAACCATAATTGCTACGGACTGACATTAAATCTTGTTTTCTTTAATTTTATATTATTCATTTACAGTTAAGTAAATGACACTGCGTAGTTTTCTAAAAGTGACAAGTCTAGCAGACGTCATGACAGATAGAAAGAAAAATACCACGCAATGGGGATAAACACGGAGTTTGCAGACTGTGGATGTCGCAATGCTATATAAAGGTTTCGGTTTAGATACTGAGGACTGCGACCCAGCCAGCGGACTTTCCGCTGTTGCGTATCTTACTGCGCAGTCACTGTCTCACCAAGACCCCTCTGTCGGCCAGTATGAGCGCTATCAGATATTTCGAGTTTGTGGGGGCTGGTTACGTTTAATGGGAGCAAAATATTGACAACTGAATGTTGCTTCTAACAAAATTACAAAAGCGTAGCAAGTAATATAAAGTATATAACAAAGATATAAATCGCATAGTTAGCTCATTATTTATATAAATTCCATCATCATCGTCATATTTACACCACTCAGAATCCTAAGATTATAACGGACAGCAAAATTTTACAAAATCAACAACCTATCTAATACCTAAATTGCTGTGCTTAATGCCATTTTATTTTATTTTACTTCGGTTTATGTCAATATGTTTGGCACCCTCAGCATTAATATCTCCCTATGCCAGGTCAGTAAATTAGGCTGCCTTATTGCGCGCAGTTAATAGTCCACTGTAATTAACACATGAATTCTCACGAAACTGTCAGCAGCGTCACTGCAGTATTAAGACAGCAATCCTCCAAAAAGTAAGACACAGAAACTACAGCGAAGTTAACTGGACGTGAACAGAGGACATGTCGGCTTATAAGATGCTGCCCATTTTACTGCTACACTTCATAACCCGGAGGAGAGATTAATTACGGGGCCACAAAAGAGCTAACCGAGAAAATATGCCCCTGCTTACCTTTTATGAGAACTCCATTCTCCCTCCCTGGATCCCACTTTGCTCCTCCACAAGCTTTTGCAATTTAACTGTAGGGATTTTTTCCACACCCCCTTTTCAGCTAACCGGGATTGTATTTCGTTTACGGACCGAATGGCTCCGTCCATCAAGAAACTTATTCTGACTCCGAGTTTTTCTCCGTCGATGTTATTCTGTGATACACAGTTAGCTGATCGTAGTTTTATACTGAAACTTCAGCGTTTCAGTGCTGGGCGCTGGGAATGCTTCATGGTCTTAATGCCTGTGGCCATCATGCCACCAAGTCGTACCTTATCCTTATTTAATTACGTAAATGCCCTCTTTATTGAAAGGCTCTGCACCAAAGGAGAACATAAAACATTTTTGTTCGTTTTCATAAACACGCCATATGTATATGTTTAACCAAAATCAGTATATAAATTATTTTGAGCCTATGCCTTGTATCTGGAGTGAGAAAACATACGTTAAGTGAATCAAGATGTAAGATAAATGGTGATGTCACTCATAGTACGCCCGGCTCTGCAAAAATAATTAAGATCCAAAGACAAGAATATTTTTCTAGATTCAAAGACAACGGGGTATAAATATATAATCAGAGACACCCATTAAGGGAAAACATCAGATATGGCAGCCGTTAATGAATTTCCAGAAATGAATGTAATGTGCTGTGCTGTGGCGTCTGTTAAAAAGCTTATGCCGAAGTGTAACCTCATTTCAGCAGTTGAGCGGAGGGGCGGCCACCCCCGTTTGTGCTTGCGTTGGCAGCGTGTCCTGTTCAGCTCTAGGGAGGGGGCGCAGGGCTGACAGAGGGAAGGGTGTAGTGCCAAAAGAGAGCGGATTACAGGGTGGTCCTCAGACACCTGACCGGCATTGTACCCCGCCCTCAGCAGGACCCTTCTTGCTGACCTGTGCTGAGGGCTGCCCTTTCTGATCCCCGAGCACCAACCTTATGAGAGGGGACAGGAATTTCCTTCCTCCCCACTGGGCAGAGATTGAGCTCTACTTGTGACGATGATGCAATGGCAGTACTGACATGGGTATGAGGGAGTGAGGGACCGTTTCAAAGGGATGGGAAAGCGTTCTCAGATGGAGTTCCAAGCTGTCTGTCAAAGTGCAGATTTCCCCTAAGAATATTTCCTTTCACTCGCTGTGGGACAAACTGGAATAACAGCAGTGTTCCAATGGGTCCACTGGACTGGAGCCGGGACTGAGAGAGATTTGACTTGACGGAGGAGTTCATTTGATCTGGCTGTGATTTAACCTCCTCTTATCTCTCAGTGTGGATCACCATTCATGGTAGCTGTGCTGTTAAACATGCACTTCAAAACTACAGCAGATCCCACTACAAAGTATTAAATCCTGACAGAAAGTAAGGATTTTACAAGTGGGTTTCACCCTGCATGAGACTTTCTGGATTATGAGAGAAAACACTTAACATCAAAGATTCCAAGAAACTTGATACAAGTGGAAAGAGAGTAAACTTGAACTAGACCTTAAGGTAACAGAACCTTGTTTTGGAAAGTCACAAAGAGCCGTATGTACCAGCAAGTAACAGGTTTTAACAACAACAAAAAAATCCATCTCAGTATGAAAACATTTTTGTACTCTATCCGCTCCTTATTTGGCTTCCTAGATACGGTTGACTGCTTACTCAGAAGTACTGGAAGCTGCTTTAAGGAGTCAAAGATTTCACTGGAGGAAGGTGTATTTCACTGGAGGAAGGTGTATTTCACTGGAGGACGGTGTATTTTCTAATCCCACTGAATCCTGGCTAAATGCATTTGACTTGGGGAGGTTTTGCATTTTATTCTAAATTGTGATTTGCTGCAATTCTGGTAGAATAAAGACACACAGTGCATTGCTGTTTAAATTGCTGGTCTATATTTACTTTTGAAATTCAGTTTTGGATATATTATTGAATAGCATGTTTGTAGACAGGTCACTTTTCTTATACTATTATGCATTTCATATGCAAAAATGTTGCGTCTATTTTATTTCCTAGTAGATCAAAACTTTGATGAATTGAATAGATTACATTTTTGTTGGATTAATAAAGATTTTGGGAACAAATATATAATCATATCACTTTGACAATGTGTTATTATTTAAAACCCTTTGTTATTATTTTATTTTTAATTCTCCAGTCAGCTATGTCATAGAGCCACTGCAGTAAAGATGTCCATCCATCCATTCATTTTCTATACCTACTTATCCTACTGGGTCACGGGGGGTCCGGAGCCTACCTGGAAGCAATGGGCACGAGGCAGGGAACAACCCTGGACAGGGGGCCAGCCCATCACAGGGCACACTCACACACCATTCACACGTACAGGCACACCTACGGGCAATTTAGTAACTCTAATTAGTCTCAGCATGTCTTTGGACTGTGGGGGGAAACCGGAGTATCCGGAGGAAACCCCACGACGACACAGGGAGAACATGCAAACTCCACACACATGGAAGCCAGACAGAGACTCAAACCCAAGTCCCAGAGGTGTGAGGCAACAGTGCTAACCACTGCACCACCATGCTGCCCCTAAAGACGGCTTTGTCCAAAAAAAATAATCTAAAAGAATTATAGCTCTATGTTATACATCTTGACAGATGTGCATGTTTCTGAAGAAAACTAATGAGAAATCTTTCTCTGAAGCTTGCGGCAGCGTCTGTGTTCACCAAGCCTGGCTTTTAAAGTCCTGTGGCTTTTCCCATATGCACAAGCCACAGGACAAACAAGCACAAGAGCTGTTTAACACGCTGTAATGGCAAACATTGCCTGTCACAGGACAAGCAAACTTTAAGGTTACAAAGAGGGCTTTTTTTCAATTCTGACTGGAACTATGATGACTGTTCTTCTTTAAAAATTGTATTTCCTGATTATATACTTTGCTTTGGCATATGTAAAACATTTTATAAAAATCTGTAGTAAATTGGGGGCGGTGGTTAGCACTGTTGCCTCACACCTCTGCAACCCGGGTTTGGCTCGCTGCCTGGATTACATGTGTGTGGAGTTTGCATGTTCTCCCTGTGTCATCGTGGGGTTTCCTCCGGGTACTCCGGTTTCCCCCCACA
>JABFEB020000002.1:7146486-7159989 GCA_019775895.2 Stomatorhinus ivindoensis | reverse complement strand
CCCCCCTCACAAGGAGCAGCAGCAGGATCCATAAACCCCCCCAGCCCTGGAGGTGTGAAGTAACAGTACTGTCTGCTGAACCATCGCACCCACCCCCCCAGCTGGATTTCAGTGCCTTGATTAAGAATCTACATTACAGAAGCAAATTCCCAAACAAACATGTATTCTTTAACCTTGGGGAGGAGAACTCTGGCTGCTCCCGGAAGATAAACAGCAGCTTTTCACGGTGGATGTGATGTGGACCTCTGATTACAGCGTTAAAACTGTATTAGGGGAGGGCTGGTTTCCTGTATCGTCTGTCTGCGGGGGCCCTAGCTACATACATGTGGCTGTAGGGGGGTGAGCTGTCATGTGGATATACCTTGGATAGCACCAGTGTACAGAACCAGTGATCCCAGATCAGGGTCTATAAAATATGTCTTTTATTTAATTTATTACTATATGGTGCGTATGGAGACAGTTGGAGCCACTGATTTAAACCGTTGTGGCATTTTGAGTGGGATACTGTAGGTTACTTTTCCATTAAGAAAAAAAAAATCCCATAAAGTTGAAAAAAAAACTTTTTAAGTTGAAATGCAGAGACTCTTGACTCAAACTGAGAAAAGAATGAAACCAATGATGCAGGGCAAAAATTTTACCAGGAGACCGCTAAAACGTCATCACTAAACAATCGAAATGAGCTGACAAAGAATTGGACAAAGAAAAAAAAACAATATGAAGCAATGCGAGTTTTGCGGAGTGAGAAACAGGCTAAGAAACTAAGCGTACTGCCCGGGGTCTCGGGGTACCCCAGGACTCTGTCCTGGGCAGTACATGCCGATATTTCCCAATTCTTATCTAGATACCCAACAAGTGCAGATTGGCAAGCTGGCATGTAATAATTAGCTTTTATGATTATTACATATTAATATAAATACATGGGATTTTTATATAATATGTTCCTCATTTAAATTCATCAAACTACTTTCACATAGCTCTTCTGAGGTGGCGGCAGGGAGTTCACATTTAATCCTGCAAATGCATCTATGGGGAACTGGTGATGTCAAGAGTTCCAGGAGCAAATTTTCATGGGGAGCTGCACAGAACCTTCAGCGTGTCGCTGCAGTTCATTGCTTATCACTTTAAAAGAAACTGCTGAGTATAGAATGCTAAGATGGAAATGACAGGGATGGAGGGTGGTTTTATGATCTATTAAACGTTAAAACATTAATAAAAAACAATAACCTTTTCTCCTGTCTAACAGTCTGGTCACACAAATGATTCCAATATGTTTCCTCCATTTTATTTCAATCATGAAAATAAGACTCATCCAGGCCTGTAAAGCTAGTCAATAAAGACGACAATCTGAACTGAGCGCTATCAACTGATCAATGAGAGTCAATTATAATTCCTTCCCTTTCTGAATAAAGCCGGCTCTGTTTTCTGGTTAGTATCATATTTTTTCCTCTTCTTTTTTTGCCCTCGTAGCAATTAAGCATTGAATCTGCTCCAATATATACCCACAGTCTGGGTTTCATCTAATCAGATTTTTATTCTTCAAATGAACCTTTTCACTTTTCTATGCAGAAAATTGCCTTCATGAAAGCAACAAACTGAAAGAAAATCTCTTTCTTTGTGAAATTGTAGTATCTGTGTTTTTTCTCTCTCTCTCTCTCTCTCTGGGGATTTTGGTTAATTAACTAGAGGTTTACTTGGATTTTGGAGAAAGATACAAAATACTCACATACATTTTCAGTGGAAACTAGACCTTTGCCGCATCCAAAATTCATTGAATGTAAGGCCATCTTAAACGTTAGGCTATTTTAGTACTGTGTTCCATAACTTAAAACATCCAAATATTTCTGTGAGAAATAAATGATGCCAACAAATGAAAAGATAACATTCCAGTAAATAGGGTTGGAAATGTTGCTGTATCTTAAACATGTTGGATCAAATAGCATTTAAGTACTGTGAAGGCGTGTTTGTCACTGAAGTCACAGTGCATAATACAAGCAGATTTGCGGTACTGTGAAGGCTTTCGCTAACTGCAAGCAGCTACAGGATATGCACAGATGAGTCACTGAGTCCAAGATGTTACATTGTCTCAGTCTTCAAAGAAAGCCCAGTAACTGAATGGATGACTGAAACTATTCAGTTTCACAGCCTCTCTCCAAATTTCACTGCATTGCAAAACCAGAGCAGTGCTACACAGGCCAGAGGAGTGCTACACAGGCCAGAGCAGTGCTACACAGGCCAGAGGAGTGCTACACAGGCCAGAGCAGAACCATAAAGCTGGGAAGAATAAAATAATCACACTTACAATACAGTTCCTTAGTAACTTAGTAGTACCTCATTTATTACTCAAGTACAAAACATGAACAAATACAGCAGCTACTTGAGATAAAGGATAAGCTTCATTAATGATGAACAAACATAAGATCAGGATTTATTACTCATTATTTGTTCCTTCAGCACTAAACAAAGGTTTACAGAATTAACAGATATAGTAACAAATATAGTAATTGCATGATATAAATGATCCTTTTGAAGCTACTTCATGATTCGTCTATTAGTGGCATACTTTGTTGGATCGCTTCCAATTTGTTAGTTCAGAATCTAAAAAAAGTAAAGAATTCAGACACATCCGTTTAACAAAGCTCCGCAAATATTCAGAAATTTTACACGCAAATATTACATGTGACATTATATGCAAAAGGCTGATGGTATTGTCTCAACACAGATTAACATCAGTAATCTGTTCCAGAACCAAACAACATCCCCCCCCCCCCCCCCTGCCTTACTACCCAGCACAGGATGACTTTGAGGAAAAGGTGGCACCCAGTTTGGATGCAGTCTTGTCAAGGGAGGGGCATTTCTCAAAAACTCAAAGCCTGTAGCTTTCCTTCCGGGCTCGTGAGTCAAACAATTTAGCAAAAAAAAAATAAAAAATCTAAATTATCGGTTTGACGCATTTTACAATTTGTGAGTCTCTTGGTGTTTCGAATACAAGGTAAAGGGAGAAGGAATTATCCTCAGTGCCGTGACAACAGTTAGAAGGTGACAGGGAGGGAAGGGGCACGTTCTGGGTCAGTCTGGAACAGATGGCGGCGAATAGGAACAACCTACAGGATGGTGTCAAACGCTGCAGAAACAATGGGAGGCTGAAGAAGGCTTCAAGACAGAAAAAAAGGAAGCTGAAAGACATTCTGAATTATTGTATAGGACAGTATAGGACATGTTCAGTCAAGGTGTCTGTCTTTAGTCATGCAGCTAATACTGTAAGACTATACCTACACAGATTGATTTATAGGAGCAGAGCAATATAATGGAGCACAATGTGGATGAGATAAAGTAGCTCCCCATTCTCTAAATATTCATGATACAGATACTCTTCTGGATCAGGTGAATGTTCCTCTGGTCTTGTACTTTGGCACAGATGCATTATCTGTCAAACTGTAACACAAGTGGTGTGTTCTGTACCCATGATGGGCTATATGTGCAGCGTCTCCTAACATTTCCAGTTTCCATTGACCTTTCCAGACCCCTAACCCATGGTATGCGCTACGTTTAATCAAACAACTGCCTCCTGAGGATGGGAAAGAAATCATGGTAGTTGACCATCCGGGAAACATCACAGCAACGGCAAAAACATCTGAGGAAGACAATATCTATAGAGGGAATTTCCCACCAGAGTTCAAGCGCTGTCAAATCGATCACGTACTACGTGTGAGTGTGATTCAGGTGTGTGCAATGAACACCCCTGGCCCTCAGTGCTGCTCTTCTGCTCAGAGGAGAGACCGCAGACGTGTGATCACCCAGACGTCTGGATGGTGGGCGTTTGCTTCCTCCCGGAGAGTCCCATTACATCAGCTACCCCATCCGTTACGTCCATCAGCCAACCTGCCCCCCCGACCAGCCTGTTTCCGCTCTCCATGTGTTCCCATTGGCAAGCTTGGTGTTTCACTTCGAACCCGGCACAGGAATAACTTATGTTTGCCCAGCCCTTACCTGGCCGCCAGCCAGTTATCTACGAGCAAGAATGTCTGCAGTGAACCCGACTGAAACGCTGGACGATCGTAATGACTAAATGTAAATAAACCATTCAATTTTTTTTATCATTTACAATTCAGATTAAACATTTCAAAGTCTCACTTGAGAACAGTCTTTCATTTACGGAACATCACAAAAGAAAGTTTCCGTCTCCACGTTGCAGGAAATGCCTTCACAGTGAAGGGGAGAGAAGATGTGGAACATAAGGGGAAAGAAGCTGATTACCAAAGGAGCCTTTAAGGGCTGCTGTGTCTGCATTTGCCAATGCACACAAGGGCAGTCAAGAAAGAGAAATAAAGTTAACGTCGTACAAAATCTGCACAATAACTGTGCAGTCTCCATTCTGATCCTTTCAGAACACATCCATCATGCTGAAATGCGGGAATTTCATGTTCATAATCGAGTCGAGTATTCCAGGAACTGCTGCTTGACACGACAACATGCTGGAACTAGTTCTTGTGCCGTGATCACTTTCCTTATGCAACAGGCAAGGTCACTGCCCATACTGTTGTCAGATATTTTAAATGACTTCGCCTCCCTTCCCCATATCTTCCTTTTTCCTTCTAACTGTTTTATTGGCCATGTGGTCAGTATCCTTTTAGCCTACAGATCGTCACAGGCAATCTCAACATTCCCGCAGAGCAAACAGGCCGCAGAATGAACAAGCCTGACGGTAAAACTATGCTCTGAAGTCATGACTATTTCTGTGAAACAGCAAGGCTCAGCTGAAACCATACAATCGCCCACACACTGTTTTCCTTCCCTTTCATCCCCATATCCTGGCTTTAGGAGCAGAGCAGACGACTATCTGAATGACAGCAGTAAATGTGAGCATCTGGGCTGCTTCTCTTTCAAACAGCCATGCCTACAGAATTTGGAGTCCAGGTTCTCAGACAAGGTAGAACTAACGCAAGAAGAGAAAAGGTGGTTGCTGGTGAGTAAAACATTATCTATCAACTTCATATTTTGTGGCACAGAATTGAATGACGAATTGGGGATACAGTAGAGAAGGATGGATTTACATGCAATAATGGCCATCTTCATTGGAGGAAAAATTTAGGACATCTATAATGGCACACAACATGCCTTTAACAACTTGCTTTAATATAATTGAAGACTTGTTAACAGAAAAACATGAACAAAGAATTTCACACTATTATTACTGTAATGGGCATGATTTTCAGGGAGGTAAACGTTGTTAGTTAGGATCTTAAGAAATGTAGCAATTCCATACATGTTGGTATATATTAGCACTCCCCAGACATGCACATAACCAAACGCAGACTTAATCATACGGCAAGAATGGA
Source organism: Stomatorhinus ivindoensis (assembly GCA_019775895.2). NCBI lineage: Eukaryota > Metazoa > Chordata > Actinopteri > Osteoglossiformes > Mormyridae > Stomatorhinus > Stomatorhinus ivindoensis. The sequence continues at coordinate 7,154,653 of JABFEB020000002.1, read as the reverse complement.
ATAGGTGGTAATCTGAAAGAAACAAGTGCATCTAATTATTGCTGGAAGAGATGACAGTAGCAGCCAGCAATACGCTCGCAAGATAACAAATTCCTCAGGATAATTTGCTGTGCTTCCACTTGCCCTAAACCCAAGGACCTGAGGCAAATGATCACCTTTCTTAGGACCCTAAACAGCAAATAAGCTACGGAGATGATCTCATTTCACCAGGTAAGTCACAGGGACAGTTGAAGATACTTGTTACAGTGTGCAGTATTTTTTTGTTCAAAAAGAAAGAACTGCTTTTATTCCTGAGGTAGCTCATTTTCACATTCAGAGCCTTAAGGCCGGCCCCCGCCGCACGCCATAGATCTGGCACGTCCCGATTCAGCTGCCTGTGTTCTAAGGTCCGCTGATCAAGCACTCAGTAGTGTTCCTTGGACAAGACTTACAAGGCGAGGTGATCAGGCATTTCAAGTTGTCGCCCCAAGGTGTGGAATGATCTCCCTCCTTCATTGCTTTTTGCAGATTCTGTCGAAAGATTTAAAAGGCAGCCTAAAATTTACCTGTTCTCTGGCTTGTGGGAAAATGTGATTCTGTGAAACCGTGTTTTGCTGTTTTTGCTTCAGTATTTTACACTGTTGTTTCGTATTTTTGTTTTATGTTTTTCTGCATTCTAGCTTCGTACAACACTTTGTGGCTGATGTTTTCCTGTGAAAGGCACTTAATAAATACATTTTACTTACTTATGTGATCATACATGCACAGCATATAGTCCATGTGTGTTCTGTATGTATCAGGCAAACATCCTGAGGTCAGACAATGGTGAAAATGCTGGAAAGACCCGTTTAGACAGCCTTCCTGCTGTGTACATCATTTATACTTATTTCTTCCATTGGATTTTCAGGAACATTCTCACAGGATGAAATGTACAGAGACAAGGCAATAGAAAACTCTCATATGCAGACCCTCTAAACCATGAAATCCATATAATAGGCCATACACAATCTATATACTTTAATACAAAGAAGCAAGGCCAATTTTGTGCTGACACAATGCATTTCATGACATCTAAGTGATGCCAACTGTCTAAATTAACTGTTGTTTTAAAAATTCTAAAATAATATGCAAGATAACAGGGAATTGTTACATGTGAAAAACACATTGCTAATTCGTCCTTAAAGTTATAGTGTATTAGCTATGCCAGCAGCATAACCAATCATGGATGAGTATTACCATTTTTAAATCTTATTCACCCAATGCCAAGGCAGCAATAACAAGCTTTGATGCTGCTTAGCCAAATGCTAATACTTATCTCAGTTATAACACTATTTTACTGTGAGCCATATAAAAAAAACTAGTCGGCAGCCAAAAATCATTACTGTTGAAAAAAAACATCAACATTGCAGCATAAATGCAACAAAGTTCATCTAGTTCTAAAAGCTGGTTGTCTGTTTAATTGTCTTTGCCTCCGAGACACTCAGTAACATCATATTTTAACATGATCAAAGACATTGAGGTTCACTTAACTTACTTAAGTGATGTACTTAATCTGTTTTAGATGTTCAGGCATAAGTGTAGGTAAATTGAACTGCGGGTCATGCCATAGCTAAAAGCATCAAATAAACACATAAATCATGCTAGCTCTTCAAGAGGTTCAAAGTGTGGTGACCTTTGCAGTTAAAGCCTAATAAATGCAACTTACGGATAAGCTATGTGAAATACTGAATGCTTTGGGAAAGCTGATAAGAGTAAATGGAACACCAAGCTACCAGAAGCGGCAGGCCACGCGAGAGTGTTTCCAGATGGTCAGAGACTCTGCCATTGTTTGACTCTTTAAAATACATCTAGTCAAATCAGGGAGTGGACAACTTGACAGTAAAAATTGTCTTTTTATAAGAATAAATATTCTGCCAAGATTTTCCACGCAAACACAGAAATCTTGAAAAGGACTATTCATTTGACAAGAGTTCTGAACTCAGGCCATCATGGTCACCATTATCAGATCAGTTTGTGCATTATAAACAGTATAGAAACCCATTCAACTAAAAGAAAAATGATTGAAAACAAATTTAAAAAGTGACTCATGATATTATTTAAATAATTTATCAAAAAATATTACATGTGAAAGTGACATTTTTTCACTGTCGGAAAGTCACTGGTTGAAATCTGGTGTTTGGCCATTGGGCCCTTGAGCCATTGGGCAATTGGGCCCTTGAGCGAGGCCCCCAACTCTAACTGCCACAGGCACTGGCTGACCCTGCTATTGAATGTTACTTTGGATAACCACAAGACTGAATGCCGCAAGTCTACGTTAGATATACATATGCCGCAAGTCTACGTTAGATATACGTATGACGCGAGTCTACACTAGATATGCATATGCCAGAAGTCTATGTTTGATATATGTATGCCAGAAGTCTACGTTAGATATACGTATGCCAGAACTTTGCGTTAGATATACGTATGTTACAATTTCTCCCAAAAGAAACACGGTCAGTATATCTAACACTTTTTGAGCAGAGCTGCAGGAACTATTGAAAAACATTACTGATTTTCCCATGTTTTCAATTCCAATATATATATATACATATCAATCTTAAGAGTCAAGAAGAGGAATCAGCTTACATTTTCTGACTGTTAGCAGATTGTTGGTTACTACATTAAGTTTTATTTTCATTTATTTGTGTAGTACTCTCTCACTCTGCTATTCCTTCTCTGTAGGGAATGTAAACAGGTTTGGGGAAATCATTACTTAGAGGCTGGCTTGACTGCACTTTCCTTTGCAGACACAACTCCGCAGTCTAGACATACACAAGCATTGTCGGTTTATTGTACTTGTGTATTTGAGAATAGCTTTGTAATACCCATGTTTTTGTAATTAATGTTCCTCTACATTTCTTGCATATCTTTGTGTACTTACCCACATGCCTTAATACTTGCTTAAAAGCATTGCACAATTTATAAGACTTAATCTTTTTAAAGAGATCTTGAAAACAATGTAATATCTTTTGATTTATCACAGTCTCACAGTGAGTATGACAAATGGTGACCTGGATTAAAGTCTATCCTGGTAAGTTTTCTTGCTTAAGTTCAACAAGAAACCTGCAATCTGTATCTTCAAAGTCACTACGGTCTGTTTCGTGCACATGGTGAACATGTGATTATCATCAGTCCAAACTCAATGAAAGGCCAAGTGATATTCAGTTATCATATCAGTGACAATCGTTGTCTTGGATAAACAGTTATAGTGGCTACAACATGTACAGTTAAATGAAATATTTATGTACATTTATGGACAATTAAATGAAATGAAATTTCACATTTCAATAATTACACAGATCTACAAAAAAAATATTTAGGGGCCAAGGTTTTTTGAATAGATTTAGGGTATTTTGAGAGTGCTGGTTTAGAAAATCCCATTACTTTTGCTGAATTGGTTCCAGTTTTTGAGATAATGGACATCCGTGAAAATAATGCATTCCCCCAGTGCGACTTGCATGTGATAACAAATGCAACAGCTTTTGGTCTGTCTTTTCGACTCTTTAACAATGTCTTAGGTAATGAAATATCAACAAGCCGCTGGTGGACAGGAACAAAATCATTCTCCCACCGCTTCATATTAAGCTAGGATTGATGAAGCAATTTGTTAGGGCTTTGGACAAAATGGGTAATTGCTTCACGTACATTTGTAGATCAATCCCTGAACTGAGCATAAAAAACTAAAAGCTGGAATCTGTGATGGTCCTCACAGTCATAAACTCATGAATGATTCCAATTTTACCAGAAATTTGGGAGTTAATATGAGCATAAAGATATACCATCTCCATAGCCATTTAAACTGATTTCCAGGAAACCTTGGAGAGTTCAGCGAGGATCCAGGCGAGAGGTTCCACCAGGATATGAAGGTGATGCAGGAGAGATATCAGGGCAGATGGGACAGACTCATGACGGCTGACTACTGTTGGAGTCTCCAACGTGATTGTCCTGATGACACACAGAAAAGGAAATCGCATACACAGCGTTTCTTGAAGCATTGACATTAATAATGAATAACTAATTAATATTGTATTAATCAAATTATACATCACTTTTTCCTGTCTCTGTTAGATATTTTTAATTTCTTTTTTTGTATGATGTTAGACTGTTTACTGTTTAATTAACTATTAAATATCTCAGAAACTAGAGCCAATCTAGCAAAACCAAAGTCATATTCCTAATCAGAACTATAAACTTAATATAAAACCGTTCAGACATCGTTGGTACCAAAATCACTGCATACCAGTGTTATGCATAATCTCCCAAGTAATGCACCCTATATGAAACAACAGACACAGCTTGAATTTTATTTGTGATATTTTATTATTGAAAGATTTGCCAAATCAAATCAAAGTGCCAAATCAAGGTGTATTTTATTTAATGGCTGTAAAGAATAGAAATTACTGCATTTCACATAACATAAAAACTATAAACACATGCTTGGACAAATTCTGCGACTGTTAATATGACACTCTTCATAAAATAAATTAACAATGCAATTAGTTTCTTTGACTGTTAATAGAAGATTTTTCATATAATAAATTAACGGTGCACATATCTGTGTAAGAATTACAATACATAATAAAAGACATTTCTGGACCCCAAAACCTGCATAATTATTTTCTTTGCCATAGTCTCACAATGTTGCATAAATGATTCATTATAAACCACAAGAGCAACTCATTGCAAGCATGCAGGAAGAGTGGTGCTTCTTATGTAGCAAATTTCCTATAATGCAGCTAATACTCCATATTGTTCTTCTGTATATTTTCAACCAGCTGACTTTTGTCTGTTACAGAGTATCTATGATTATAAATAGTAACTATAATTTCATCAAAGGATTCAAAAGGGTGAAAGGAAAAGCATTGATTTGATTGCAGAATATTTTTTGCCATAATAATCAAGGCATACATCTGGAAATCACATTTTCCTGGTCCCATTTCCGTTCACTCGTTGTTTGTAGTTTGTTCTGCTGTATTCCTTTAATTAAGACCAGAACTCATTCCGATTACACTGCATTATATTGCTCCTGGCCATAATCCTATTCGAACCTTTAATTCTTTAAGAGGAAGCAGGTAGTAACTTTATTATGTGATTTAAAGACTTCAACAATTGTTTGCTGACTCCTGTAGTAAGTAAATACTACTATATCAAAGTAGGTGGCCAAAAATACAATACAAGTACTCATGATAAGTAATAAATCCTTCTGCTTCATTAATATCACATTCATGGTTATTTTCTTGCATTTTAATTTTAGCAAATATCAAGGCTTTTTCATAACAGACATTATCTCTTCATATTGTTCACCTGCGCTTCTAAACAGAATCAGTCAAAAATATATCCATGTATCTCGTTGTAGGGAGTCATCAAACTTTCTGAAATGCATGGATTAATAATAATTTAACCTGATTACAGGTTACATAGGTGTGAGATTTGTTGTACAGGGTTAGTACACCAGTAAGAGAATACTATCAACCTGACGTTAAAAATTTCCTAGCTGCCCATCTCAAAGCTGATTTATACGCTTCCATAATTTTCAACCACCAGACCATTTAAGTTATCAAGTAGTTAGAACACTGTGAGAGATGGTGTTTAGTGCAGCTCAAGGCAGTTTTATGTGTGCCAATTAACTAAAGGATAAAGGTCACTGCAGACCATAGGGATGCAATAAAGGAATATTTTCCCACCACCTCCCACTAACAGATAATAACAAATTTTAAATGCCAATCCAAACAAACATCACTGCACTGTTGCTCTACATATGGAGTCAATAATCAAATAAAATTATATAATTAATATCCATATATATATATATATATATATATATATATATATATATAACAAATAACTGTATTATTTGTTGTGTAGATGTATAGATATAATTCACAGTTATCTTTATGGATTTAAATTTAATCTGAACTAAAATGTAACCAGTGTTTGCTATCTGACATAAACCCTTTCTTGTCACATTGTCTATTTATGTACATTAAGGGAAGATGGTGGCCCAGGAGGTAACGGTATCGTTTGGCAACTGTAGGGTTGCAGGTTCGAGCCCTGGTTCCTTCTGACCCCATCAAAGCGTCCTTGAGCAAGACACTGAACCCCCAATTGCTCCCGGTATGCAGGTTGGTGCCTTGCATGGCAGCCTCCGCTACCGGTGTGTGAGTGAATGGGTGAATGAGAGGCATTATTGTAAAGCGCTTTGGAAGAAAGTGCTATATAAATGCAGTCCATTTACATTAGTAAAGGCATTTACCAAAAACTGTCACCTGAATCATTCTAGTGATATGAGTGCTAATTTGTCCTCTCTGCTTTGAACACAATATGACTGGACATTTTTCACAAACAAACTGACAGCAACACACATGTCGTATGTAGCAGACATTTCCAGAAACTATGGTTGAGCTAAACTAAACTAACCTGAGCTTGGCTCTCACATGCTTTTTCCCTCTCAAAATAACGAGACTATATGTAAGGCAGAAACAGTCACTCAATTCTTCATGATCTCATCTTCAACATATTGCAATAATTATATTTTCGAAGAATGTCAAGTGTCTTCAAGGCGTTGTTCTTGTTGAGTTCTCCTTCAGTAACACACAATTTATCCTGAGTAGGACTTTGTGTCAGGCTGTGACAGAGTAACTGGTATTCCAGGCCACACTCTTCTTTCCCACTGTAAGAAAAAGCAAGCATTTGTGCTCAACCTGACTCATAAGGGTCAGATCTAGTGTGCAACGTCAATAAGATTAACTGAGTTGTAAACCATTAGGCTTGGCCTGTTGGGTTTGTTGTTAAGAAGCATTATTCCGAAAATAAAACAACGCAGTAAAGAATATGTATCTCACAGAATTTATATAAATGCAATGAGGCCAGATGTCTGTGTCTGGCCGACGGCCCCTGAACAGATCACCCAAACGAGACAAGACAAAAATAATAACTTAAAAATAAAAAATAGCACCAGTGGAATTAACAACAAGACAACTAAATATATCTTTAATTTGTGGCTGCTTGAATATTTCTTTCGAGTTCAACAGTTGTATTAAATCTTCATTATTTATGTTAGTCTTATCTGGTGTTTAATTGATGTATTGCACTGTACCTCATGCGGAACCCCACCATGAACAAAACACTTCATGACTGATATTGGCCACTTAATTAAAATACACATGGAACATTCCTCCGCTTGTTTAGTAAACATCACTCTGCCTGTCATGTGGCCTGATCAAAGGAGTATGGGACACATATGGAGCCAATTTCCCTGCTTCCTCGGGCCTCTGAGCTGACATAGATCACACTATCAAGACAGCGACGGGTAACGGGTATTCTTTTGTTCTTAGTCTGTCCCACAGCCAGGGCATTTACTTCATGCATCTACAGAAGTCTTAACAGTCTGGTTTCACTGTTCTTTTTAATACTCTGTGTTTTTCTAACATTTTTATTGCCTAGCAGCAAGCCAGTTTTCATCGGTTTAAGAGAAAGCTAAAAAATGTTTGTATGATAAACCTAAAGGCATGCTCAATAAAACCTCTCCTTTGGTTCTGGAAAGCTGAAACTGGGGCATAACTGAGATGTTAATTTAAAGAGTGCAATTGGAGAAACCATGATATAAAAAACATGAAACTACTATTTTGTGAATCAATGTCCTTCCATTCAAGCAAACATTAAATATTCTTTTTTAGCATAAATGTTGAAAACACGAAGTTGAAAGTAATACACAGTGAAAGGTATGACTCCAGAATTAACTTTTTTTCTGTAACTACTTTTCTCTGAAATCTGTTGTCCATATCACAGCCTTAATATCTTACAGGTCTCCTTCTCTTACATTCTAAATACCTGCTCTGCTTACAGGTCTCCTTCTCTTACATTATAAATACCTGCTCTGCTTACAGGTCTCCTTCTTTTACATTCTAAATACCTGCTCTGCTTACACGTCTCCTTCTCTTACATTATAAATACCTGCTCTGCTTACAGGTCTCCTTATTTTACATTATAAATACCTGCTCTGCTTACAGGTCTCCTTCTCTTACATTCTAAATACCTGCTCTGCTTACAGGTCTCCTTCTCTTACATTATAAATACCTGCTCTGCTTACAGGTCTCCTTCTCTTACATTATAAATACCTGCTCTGCTTACAGGTCTCCTTCTTTTA
>JABFEB020000002.1:7131983-7142905 GCA_019775895.2 Stomatorhinus ivindoensis | reverse complement strand
AACAACCCAGGATGGGGCGCCAACCCATCATAGGACGCACGTCAGGGAATAACCCAGGATGGGGCGCCAATCCAGGGCACAATCACACGCCAGTCACTCACACGCCAGTCCCTCACACGCCAGTCACTCACACGCCAGTCCCTCACACACCAGTCCCTCACACGCCAGTCACTCACACGCCAGTCCCTCACACGCCAGTCCCTCACACGCCAGTCACTCACACGCCAGTCCCTCACATGCCAGAGCCTTACACGCCAGTCCCTCACACGCCAGACCCTCACACGCCAGTCCCTCACACGCCAGTCATTCACACGCTAGTCCCTCACATGCCAGTCCCTATGGATAATTTGGTAACTTCTCAGGATTTTCCTACAAGCTAATTACTGATTCACTAAATGAAGGAAAATAAACTTCACTGGAAATGTGCTCATCGCACATTTGCATTTTACCAATAATCTGCCAAATGAAGCTCATGACTACATGCAAAATACCGACAATCGACAATATGGTCTTATGTAGGAACAGAAATCTACTGTATCTTTAAAATGGCGAGCTCACAGTTCTCTGCACTTCTGGAACAAACTTGTTCAGTTGTTACTAGTACATACGCCAGAGCCCCTGCAGTTCTCATGGATCCAGAGTTCTGGCTAAGTTCTGTGCTTTTCCTCTATGTTCTGTTACTTATTAGTCCTGCATTGCTCTAACTGCCAGTCCCGCAGGGGACTGCACAATAGCCAGCTCTGTTTAGGGCCATAATCCAGCGGCTTCTGTGTGAAGCAAATGCAGACGGGCAGGAGGCTCTGGGCACTGATCTGCTATTGTACCATATCCAGGCTGTGCTCTTCCTTCTCTGTCTCCACTGAGTCTCCATGCAGCCCATTTTAAAACAAACTGGCAAGAGAATTAAACCTTATAGACTTCTAGTTATTGCTATTATTGTCTCTAACTAAGTCAGTAAATGTGTTTATAGTAGTGCACATAAAATTCTGACTAATTAAACCTGCTTTTGCTCTGGTGTGTGCAAAATGTTTAGAAGTTTCTTCTAAAATAAAGGTTTCTTGCTTTAAATGATTCTGTTACTGCTCTACTGGTGATAAAAAAGATAACAAGTATTCTGTGATTTGGCACAATTTTCTGTAACACTGGTGAACATCTGAATTGTAACAATGCATTTTGGATTGTATTAAATCAATTCGGATTTACTTGGAAATAGTTGGCAATATTTGTAAGTGGAAAGACCAGAGAGCAATTTGGTTTCATAGCAACTACAATGCAACCATGCAGGATAATAAAACAATGGTTACTCACCAGGATGTGGATACAGATGCGTGTATCTATGGCATTATGTTATTATTCCTCCTAGCGATGGTCAGTGTTCCCAAGTCCCCACCTCACTACTGACCGGAATCATTCTCATCTTACAACACAGTAAAGCTTTGAATCTATCTGGCATGTCTATGAAAAAAACAACAGTCAGACTAGAGAGTGTTGAAAGTGAAGTATCACAGAATTCATGTGGTTTGGTGAAAATCAAAAAAGAAATCTCAGACAAAGATAGAAAATAACAAACAATCTTTTTCAGCCTATTGCTGTCTTCAGCTGAGTTACAGTTTAATAGCACATGGATGTATGAAAGTGATTTTTTATTGGTTATCAAGCTGACGGCACAGCAGCAGGGCAGGTAGTACATAAGCACACTGTGGGCGGTGATCCACACAAGCATGGAGAAACATTCTCTGCACACAGCACTGTGGCCAGATTCAAACCCACAACCCTTAGGCCACAATGCCATGTAGCAATGCACCCTTAATTGGGCCAGATGAGGGTTACAACCCACAGACGCATAAACAATTGCTGCAGAGCGATGAACGGCTGATGTGAAAAGTACACAGAGAAGAAAAAACATACAAATCATCCATCAAAGAGTTTTTGAGTCTGTGAAACTAGTGCCATGTTATGAAATATGCATCTGAGGTCTCTGTTAAGAGACCAGCCTAACAGTTCTTCATCCTACTTACCTGCAACGTGCAACCAGTTGACAACCAATTACAATCCAACAATCAGTTAAATTAGACTGTGCACATCTCGTTTTAGTACCTTTATTTATGTTGCCACATTCGATCCTTTGTTGTTCGAACCAGCATAACAGTCACCTACCTGCCTTCCCATGTTGCGTTGCACTGTCTGCCTTAAGTTTTGAGTTCATGCTCATGTTTGTCATGTAAACACACAATGTTTACCGATGTCTAACTGGAATATAAACATCAGCTGATGGTGAAAAGCATGCAAGACTTCCACAAAAAAAACCCTGTAAAATTCAACTATATAAAATGCAGGCTGATTAAGGGAAATGATGATTAATATGCCAGGGAAAAAGAAGGGGGTAATGCTGACAAGCTGGTGGAGATGGATGTGACAATTTTGACTGTATAATGTAAGCTATATTCGCCGAACTTAAAAACATGATATATTATTTAGCTTTTTTTTTTATCAAAAAGAAAATGTAGTAAACTGGTGTGATCAAACTGAATGAAGATCATCAGTTTTTGATAGCATGTGCTTCCCTGTATTCCTCGGTTTCCTTGTAACTGTGCCTTTGGCTAGAAAAACAGCTCTGATGCTTCTGTGCTTCCAGTGAATTTGTACCACTGTACTGAACTGGGTGTTAAGGTGTAACTAAGGGTAAATGCGTGTATATGAGCCAGTGGTGTATATCATCCAAACAAGGGTGAACACCACCTTGTGTTGCATGCTTCCAAGTTATAGACTTGTTACAAAATATAATAAAAGGAATCTGAGCAATAAGCATTATATACATTTCCATTAGTGTATTTACAACAGCCCATACATCACGTTAGATTTATACTTACCCGAATAACAGGCCATGGGTATTCAACCAGGTAACGTATTTGCTTTCTATGCTAACTCTCAAAACCACCAGCGGCACGTATGACACCTTACGTACAATGTGTCTGACATCAGCATACACTATATGCACAAAGCTAAGAGGACACCTGGCCGTTACATCTTCAGGGACTTTCATAACATCTCATTCTAAATCCATACATATCAATACGGGGTAGGACCCTTTGCAGTTATAACAGCTGCCACTCTTCTGGAAAGGATTTCCACAACATTTTGGAGTGTGTCTGTGGGAATTTATACCTATTCATCCAGAAGAGCATCTGTTAGGTCAGGCACTGGTGTTGGATATGAAGCCCTGGCTCACAATCTCCATACTAATTCATCCCAAAGGTGTTCAGTGGGGTTGAGGTCAGGGCTCTGTATGGGCCAGTCAAGTTCTTCCACAGCAAACTCACATAACGATCTTTATGAACCTTGCTTTATGCACTGAGACACAGTCATGCTGGAACAGAAAGGTCCTTCCCCAAACTGTTCCACAAAGATGGAAGCATAGAATTGTCCAACATGTCTTGGCATGCTGAAGCATTAAGAGATCCCTTCACTGGAACGCTACTAAGGGGCCCAGCCCAACCCCTGAAAAACAACTCCAAACCTTTATCCCTCCTCCACCAAACTTTACACTTGGCACAACACAGGCAGGTCACGTTCTCCTGGCATCCACCAAACCCAGACTTGTCCACCAGACCACCACACAGAGGCACACGATTTGTCACTCTGTATAATATGCTTCCACTGCTTTGGAGTGCAGTGGCAGCGTGCTTTACGTCACTCCGGAGTGTGAAGGTTGAATTAGCATGGCAACAGCACAGCTGTACATGAAATACTGCAACCCACACAACAATGGGAGACATCAGAATTCAAATTGTTGGCGCATGTCTTACTGACGCATCTGTGACCAGGGCAGCAAGTCCTTGTGGTGTTTTGAGAGCCATAATATTCAGGGTAATGTCAGCGTACCACCAGGAAGCATGGGCCACATGCAGCAGGAGTTACAATGAACGTAAGAGCAAGCCGTCTGAAAGGGATGTCCGGGTACAAACCCGGATTGTATCCAAAAAACATAAAACCACAGCTGCCCAGCTCACTGCAGAATTAAATGTGCACCTCAACTTTCCTGTTTCCACCAAAACAAGCTCCACGAGGTCAATGTTCATGGTTGTGCTGCTATAGCCAAACCTTTGGGCACTCATGCCAATGTCAAACGTCAGTTTCAACTTCTTTCCAGAAATCTTGGGCTGTGGACAATGTGAAAAATGCATTGTTTTCTGATGAGACCCCCTTTCCTGCATCTAGGAGGGTTACAGTGTGGAGAAACTCTGAAGAGGCTTTACTACCCAGAGTGCAGCATGTGGCGGTGGATCAGTGATGTTTTGGGCTGCAATATCATGCCAATCTCTAGGTCCACTACCAGTTCTAGATGGGCAGATCACTGCCAAGGAGTACGGAACCATTCTGGAGGACCATGTTCACCCAATGGTTCAAACATTATACCATAAAGGTGGTGCTGTGTATCAGGATAATGCACCACTACACACAGCAAGACTGGTGACGGAGTGGTTTGATGAAGGTGAAAGTGAACATCTCCCATGGCCTGCACAGTCACAGGATCTGAATATTATTGAGCCACTCTGGTGTGTTTTGGAGGAACCGTCGGGAAATGTTTTCCTCCATCATCATCACATAGTTACCTGGCCACTGTTCTGCAAGAGGAACGGCTCAAAATCCACCTGGCCACTGTGCAGGACCATTGCATTGTCCTTGTATCTGTCATTCCCAAGATGAGCTGATGCTGTATTTTATGGCAGAAGGAAGGCCCTACACCAGGGGTCTCCAACTACACCAGGGGTCTCCAACTACACCAGGGGTCGCCAACTACACCAGGGGTCTCCAACTACACCAGGGGTCGCCAACTACACCAGGGGTCTCCAACTACACCAGGGGTCTCCAACTACACCAGGGGTCGCCAACTACACCAGGGGTCCTGCAGAGCTACTATCCAGGTTTTCTGTTCTACTTGGCTTCTGATGAGCCACACCTGGCCCTGGTATTTACCTGAGAACAGGTGTGGCTCATCAGAAGCCAGGTAGGATAGAAAACCGACTGGATAGTAGCCCTCCAGGGCCGGAGTTGGAGACATCTGCACTACACCATACTAAAAAATTATTGTGGTTTTAGTTTCATTGTTCAACCCCTCTAGCTTAATAGCGTATTTCCTAAACTACTTATACAGCACTATGTAATGCATTCTGAGCAGATTTAATGCTAATCTTGGCTTGTAGATTTGTTTTTGTTTTTATTAAGCTTTGGTATTTATTTTGTCTATTGCAGTAACCATACACTGATGATGAAATTTAATGCAACACAGATCTCTCTGTCTAAGTATCGTTAAGCCTAGTTGAGCCTAGTCTCCTTATATGCAGTTCTGGAACAAATTACAGTGGTCCCTCGTTAATCGCGGGTTACATTCTAAAAATAGCCCGCAATAGGCGAAGTAGTCAGATTTATGTTTTATAATTATTATAGATGTTTGAAGGCTGTAAAACCTATCACTACACACTTTATACACTTTTCTCAGACAGGCATTAACATATTCATGCTTCATGGTTCATGTTAATGCCTTAACATTAACATTTGACAATGGTCTACAGCCAATCAGGACCCAGAACACAATACGCTAATCAGGACGCAGAAGACAATGCACTGTAAAAAAAAAAGCATGCGAAATTGCACAAAAAAAAAATCTGGAAAACTGCGAGCCCGTGGAAGGTGAACCGCGTTACAGCGAGGGACCACTATAAATCAAATTTTTCAGTTTTGCTGGTTGGTCTTTGCATCATTTAAAAGGTCACTTGGTGTTATCCATCAATTCATGATGAGTTTGTGCCTCCTGGAAATATTAAGCAACTGGCCACTCACTGTATCCTTCTGCTAGTAGAATCAGGATTTTCTTCTCATTCAGAACTGATGATGTATCTTCATTAAAATAATTTAAATTAAAATATTTTTTTCTGAAATCTATTTGGTCCTATTAAAATAGGATGGGTACGTCCATAGCAGGGGTCCCCAAACCAATCCTTGTTTGTTGAAGCGTGGTTCAGATAATCAGTACCTCATTAAGCAGAATCAGGTGTGTTGGTGCTTTAATTCAACACAAACTGCACATGTAATGGATGTCATAGAAACAGAAATGCAAAATGGAGAGGTTTCTTAATGTTTTCCAGAACTGTATGTAATAGATGTTTTTATTTCATATTTTTTCTGCTTCATTCATTGCATCTTCCACTATTTGCTGGTAGGAAGAAAGGTAACCAGGAATTTATGCCTAAATATGAAAAACAACAAATTACTCTCAACACAATTATAGGAATCGTATCTAAAAATCTGTATCTAAAGGTTTTATTCAAATCATTGCTGGATCGATGTTATATTCAATCAATATTATATTCTGTCTAGCTTTGCTAGGGTGATTTTGTTTGGATTATAACTTGCAATAGAAACATGATGTAGTTATTAAAATGCTTAAAAAATACTTACAACTGGATAGCAGTTGCATGAAAGCCTAGCCCGGCCTTTTTTGCCAGAATAAGCAACAATTGCAGTAATTATGTGTGAAGATTGGAATGTATGTTTCAAATGCTAAAGCGTGGGTATGACACAGCCAGACTGCTAATCCACCCAGTGAGTTTTCCCAGTATCACTCTCTCCTCCCATTATGCAGCACATTGGGCAGAAATGTGCTCGACACAATCTGTGCTTTCATGAGAAGCTGGAAGGGGAATTCACCACGATTAAGGCATTCATCACCACTGAGTTCAGCTATTAAAGGTTTTGTTTTTTATTTTATTTTGCCAACCTAGAAAAATACTTTTCTGTAAAATAAATAGGCTGAGAAAAAAATGCTTATTAACATTGATCCAAATGAACAAAAAAGTACAAATAAAAAAAGTCACTGAATAAATTTCGCTGGTTATAGCACAATTTGCGCTTTCATTATTCAGCTCATATAACAAATCTGTAGACAGACAATTCACTGAAGCAACAGACATTCTACAGTTCTTTACGCATTTTACCACTGCTTCGTAACTATGAATAAATTTACACTATTCTGGCTAAAAATGGTAAATTGGAATAATGATTCAATGTTTTATGCCTTGATTTTAAGTGTAAATGATGTCACTGTTATGGTCCGTCGTCCCTTTGATAAGCAATGCTTTGACAGAAGAAGAAAATAAACATGAATATGCTTTTTTTAGTTATACTGGCTCTTCGTTTGTTTTTCTCCCTATTAAAAAATATGCGAATATTGAATTAAAGGGGCCATAATTTGTTTCGATGGGGATGTGGGTAGCATGTTAGTCTCCAGACTTTTCAATAAAAAACATTACAGCAAGAAAACAATTCTGGAATAAGATGATTTAACTATAGTAATAGACTGAATAATAGACCCTGAGGTTGCTAGAAAGTTTACTGAATTCATGACTAAAGTCATGGTTCTCAACCGGAAAAGGGTGGATTTCTGGGTCCTATCCGGGTTGGGCATGAGTTACTGCCTCAAGCGGAGGCAGTAGTGGGGGGTACAAGTGAGGGAAGAATTGAGTGTGCGATCAACAGGTGGATCAGTGTGGCATCAGCAGCAATGAAACGCTGTACCTTTCTATCATGGTAAAGAGTCATCTCAGCTGTAATGCAAAGCCGATCTCCATTCCTACCCTCGCCAAGCTTTGGGTAGGGACTAAAGAATGAGGTCGCAGTTGCAAGTGGCAGAAATGAGTTTCCTTCACAGAGAGAGGGAGGAGCAGAGGGCACAGCCGCTGTCCCTCCGCAAACACAGCCGCCTGACTGCTCTGGCTCTGGCCTCCTGGATGGCTCCCAGGGGAGGTGCTTCACGCACGTCCGACCAGGAGGAGGACCCTTGGACAAGCCTAGGACACTCAGGAGAGATTATACCTCAAGGCTGGCCTGGGAACACCTTGGAATTCCCTGGAGGAGGTGGAGGGGAGGCTGGGGAGCAGGAGACGTGGGCGCGCTCCTTCAGACTGCTGCTCCCGCTACACTGCTGCGATTAAATGGCAGAAAATGGATGAATAGATGGATGGATGAAATGAAATAGAAGGCATGAATTCACAACATCTGTTGTTAGATGTTTTTTAGATTAAAGTAAAATAAAAGCACCAGTTTCAGTAGCTTGTTCACTGTCATGCTTCATTTTCAGTGCCAATTTCTTAAAAAAACAAAACCCTTTGACTGTTGAGGCAACATGGTCAAGCGGTCTAACTGGTTTGTGTCAATTGGCGTAACCAGTATTTTTCGAAAAATATAACATACAGGAAAATTAATGTAGAACAAAATGAAAACCACTACTACACTATAATCATGTTTTTTTCTGACAATTTTTAAAACAGTACATGCATTTAAAACAGGCTTTTCAAAGATTTTTGCATTGCATATTTTGCTAACCCTTATTTGTTACTAACCCATGAGTAAACGGAAGAAAAAACGTATCGGCACAGTTACCTGCTGTGATTCAAAAATTCATCCCTGTTATTTTTATATATGTATTAGTTTTTCTAGTTAAAATTACCCATATTTAATATGCAAATGTTTGTTTTGTATAATTGAACAATGATTTATTCGACAGTGTATTTATACAATGAGGCTGGATGCCTGGAGATATTTTAAATATTTTTATCACTCCGCAGCCAAAAGCAGTTTATGATCTTCACTTCAAATATACAGTTTATTTCCATTTTAACTTTTATCTGGTACAATAGACAATGTTATTAAAATGAAACACAGAAACTGTAGTCAAAAATAGAGTGGTCTTCATCAGTCGTCAAGGATTAGCAAGTGCTTGATTGCTTTTCCTGGCTTTGGAAAGGAAATAAATGTTCCATGCGACCTGACAACTCTGGAGTAAATCACAGAATGCAGACGCCACCTGACGAATGTCTAGCATTACACTGCGGCCTATTACACATCTTTCTGCAGCTCTCCGCTGCAGGAGTTCATTAGGTCTCTGCTAGTTTTCTTTGAGTGCTCCTGCACATTCCTCATCTCCCCTTTCCCCCGGCCTCATCCTTACCTATTCTCATTCCTGCAGCGGCTGAATCGTTGGCCCTCCTGTGACATACAGGAAGCCCTCCCACTCGAAGCTCCAGGTCGGGAAGAACCTCGCATGCCTACAGTGACGTGTAATTGCACTCTGAGCCGGCTCCAGTTTATATGCAGCGGTCGGCTCCCTCGAAGTCTCTCGACACCTGTGAAAACACTGCTGTGTTCTGCTATGTGTCTGTTGGCCCCATCCAAGCCTGGCAACGCAAGCTGGAGTTCGCTGCAGAAAACCCTCTCCTGGAGCTCAGCTCCATATAGATCCCCACTCATACAGAAGCTGAGACTGATGTGCACTATAGTCGGAGGCAGGAAGATAAAGGGCAAATGAAGAATGTTCGAATCTAACACCAGTGACATGAAAAGCTCTCCTGATATCAATTTGGAAATTAAAATGGAGCACGCAACAGTTCACTAGGAGTAGCTTGCTAAAAATGCCAGTGATTTAGCGAGAATGGCGCATTAGGCTAAAGACACAGGAGACAGCCCTAACTGAAAGCCATTTGTGGCAACAGCACGTGTCCAGGGCGGAACATGACCTTTCCACAGGGAGCCATTATCAACGACTTGATTCCCCCTATGACACATAAACATCCGTCCATTTCACCTGATCACACACTGCAGCCTTTCAGACACACTCATGCAGAAGGGGAGCAAAGGGACCTTTCATAAGCAAACAAAGCCAGTGGAAGAATCCGACACCCCTGATGAAAACACTGGGTCACTCAGCGTTTTGTCCTCCAGGGGCTGTAGCTGTAACCTGGTACTCAAGATGGCTCAGAGAATGATGATTGCACCACATCACAGCATCTGCGTTTCCATCCAGACTGTTCAACAGAAGCAATACATATCATAGCATTTAATGGTAATCTAGAGTAGCACCGATTCTTTGGCAAAAACATGTCCCACTAAGAAAAGAACTCATTCTGTTGGAAATTAATAACATTTTCATGAACCAAGGTTATAATTAAAGGTTCCTTTGCACATATGTAAGGTTCTTTTATAGGCTCATTTTAAATTTTTATTAATTTAATGATCATATGCTGGCCTATTGCCTGCAAGATCAGTCGTCCTCAGATAGGCGATAACCATTTCAACTTGATTAAAAAAACAAGAAAGTAATAATTGAACTGAATAGTATCTTTACCACATGAGAGTACATTGTAATATGTATTAAAAACTACAAACAGTCAGTTTTGAACAACATTTACTATTACTTTGTGGTTGCTCAAAATGTGTCCCACATATTCGCCACCACCGTCAGATTTTTATAAAAAGCGAAGAAACCAGGCAACTACAAGGTCAACTACATTCCCGAGGACCCCATTTTCAAACCTTCAGCTCTACTGTGTGCTTCAAGATCACTCAAGCTCCTGTAAGTTTGCTACTTTCTCTTAAATTTGTTCATATTTTTGGACACTGCTACTGTCACAACCATAACATACAGTATCAACACCGTCTCTTTTGTAAAAAAAAAAGTATTAGATTATGACATAAATGTATACTTTTACGAAGAGGTCTGAAGTAGCTAGCAACAGAGGGGAAACAAAATGGATAATGTGAACAACTCATGCATATCCTGTGAAAGAGCAGGTTTATGTCACCACCGTCAGACGTCACCACAACCTGACAGTGGTGACAAATACCTCCAAGTAGTCCTCAATGGAGGCTAGAAAATAATTGTTGATCAGAATAAATACCAATATGACCAGTGACGCTTCATTAACCTCTCCTGTATTTTTATTGATTTAATTCCCCCTATATTTCTCCCACATCGTCCAACCCTAGGGGACGGGGGTGCCTTCCCTCTCTCTCTCAATTCACTATTATGCCATGATCATTTGGCTTACCTCATCCACCATTCACAACATTCCCACCCAATCCCCCCC
>JABFEB020000002.1:7111006-7124434 GCA_019775895.2 Stomatorhinus ivindoensis | reverse complement strand
AAACTCCACATGACACAGGGAGAACATGCAAACTCCACATGATGCAGGGAGAACATGCAAACTCCACATGACGCAGGGAGAACATGCAAAATCCACATGACGCAGGGAGAACATGCAAACTCCACATGACGCAGGGAGAACATGCAAACTCCACATGACGCAGGGAGAACATGCAAACTCCACATGACGCCGGGAGAACATGTAAACTCCACATGACGCAGGGAGAACATGCAAAATACACATGACGCAGGCAGAACATGTAAACTCCACATGACGCAGGGAGAACATGCAAACTCCACATGACACAGGGAGAACATGCAAACTCCACATCCACTGAGTTGGGGAAGGGATTCAAACTCTAGCCCAAGAGATATGAGACTAACGTGCTATTCAATGAAACATCTCATTGCTATAGAGATTACTTTTAATGATCCATTAAAAATTAACAATTTCCCATAGACACGGTGCATGAATGACAAATTCATTTGGGGCAGAGAATGAGAATCACTGAATTCATTTGCATAAGATATATACATTGTGGAAATTGCTGTATTGTTTAGTCACCTTAGTGCTCTTTATGATCTAAATGTTTTTATAACCTCAGAGTTCTCTGGTTCTGCATTTCGAGCACAGTGACAGGTAAAGTTGGTCAAACAGAATGATAAACAATGATACAGCCCAACATAAACACAGTTGCTTTGGTCAAATCATCCTTTTCACCTACCATCCAGTCTTAGCAGAACTGCAGCTCCCTGTTGAGGACTGACATATCGCTCTCAGGGGTAGATTTCAAAGATCACTTCCTTCGAGAGCCAGAGGCCAGGACACATTGATTTGGATTCATGTTATCAGTTGCACATAATTAGCTAGATGATGGTCTGGTGAATAGCAACAGGAAACAAAGAATAATCTGTGCTTGTTGTCTCTGTAAGGCTTAAAGACCTGAAAGGAAAATGCATCATAGCTTGCCCCTTTGTCTATGACCTAACAACCGGCAATAGCCGTGTTTTTCTCTAAAAGATTGGCGTTTATTTCTGGAAGACAGTGCCTCAGTACATTCACATTCACATATATCACATTCAAGTGTAACAGAACAAAATATCGCAAATAAATTGATTACTCATTTTTAACTGATCTTAAAACTGTTTAAATTAGTTTGAACTTATTTGATATATCTTTCATTGTTATGCATAATCAGTCTAAGAATCCAGATTGATGATGATATATGTTAGAATAAGCATCATGGATTAACTGCCTAGTGCATGAATTATTTTAATTTATGCTTTATTAATACTTCACAGATGTCCTATCAAAGGAAAATAATTGAATACAATTGATTTCATATTCACAACTGATCCCTTATGCTGCAAGTTACACAAATATTTCTGTAGCTGTTTCATCTCATTAAAGTGTCATCAGAGTGTAGATGAAGAGTTTGTACTCAAATGTACATTAGACCTAGAACTGTTTTCACAAGCCAGCAAGAAAAACCTGGAGAACCTCAAGCTTGAGCGACTGAGAAAACAAATTTCAGTGCCTTGAGCATTGAGACTTCTCCATCTAAATCGTAAAAGAATGGAATCTTTATTGAGTTTAAAAGGAGAGACGCAGCCAGGTGGCACGAGCATTTCCGTAATTCATTGGCGTGAGTCACTCAGAGCAGACCAAAGATAGCTGGTACCACAGACACCATTCAGAGCCTTTAATAAAGCATGATTTATTCTCTTTTCTCCTTGGAGTTAATTCTTTTTTTTTCCTGCGTCACTGTATGCACACATGCAGACAATATATCACATATGGGATCCACAGACACAGGAAAGAAATCAGCAGTGTAGTTGAGCTTGCTTATATTTCACATCACAGGGTAGGCTGTAGCACTGCTGTTTATCTGTATAACCACCTTTTAAGAACAAAGTGGATTTCAGTACTCCTATGTAATTACTCTATTTTAAATAAATAAATCAACCTGGCAAATCACTCATCATGTTTGCGCTTTCAGGCAACTATATGGGTCATGATACATTTTACTTTAGATTTATTCGACACTTTTAAATTGAGCCATAATTATTTTTACTTCATTCTGGAAAATTCTTTTTCAGGCATACAACAATGTTACTTTGGTACAGCATCAAAACTTCCTAAGTGTGGGTCACAACATTTTTTGTGTCCTATTCCCAACAAAGCCCAAGTCATTAAAGCTTGACTTATATCAAAGATTTTCAAGAGAGGCCTTTGACATATGAATATGAAATTCACATTAACTCATACATATGATCACTGAAGAGCAGCGCTTTTGAGCGTGAATGAGCTTTTAAGTCATATGGATTAGATCTGAAGAATCGACAGAACTATCACTGCAAAATGAGCCAGGAGTCATGATGTGACTGCTGCAGTACGAGGGTAAGCTAGCAATTCCAGGCATCAGCCATTCCAGCTGCACTCATGTTCTCTACATTAACTCTTGGGAATTTAAGTAATCGGACAGCCGATTCAGTTTTTGCAGCTTACATCCATCTTAAGATGATATATTTTAAGATATTTCTTGGTAGGTAGAGAAACCCAACCCTCTTCCCACTTTTATCCCAGTTTTATTCTCTCATCGAATGTATTCCTTTATGGAGGATGGAGGTACCATTCAGATTTTTCTCAAAGGGAAGCCTTAAATCAGATGGACAGCAGCACATGTGAGGTAGCAGAAAAAAATACTGGCCTTGTTCATGATTTACCACACCCCAAAGCCTCATTTCTTACTTGGAGAAGACATTTCTTCAGTCTCTTTCAATTACATAAATACTATTTAACGATCCACAACACCACAAGAAAACCATATAAAACAGAAGTAGTTTCAAAATAAAAGTATTTACCGTTTTGGGACTCATATTTGAGGTGGTGTGACCTGGCTGATAGTTGTATAAAGACAGATACAGCAGGATTTTACCAAGCATGACATACATCATTGAAAGCTCTTAAAATTCAGAGTCATTCATCAAATGTCATGAAAATAATGATTTGAAACTGCGATAGCAGCTTTAAGGGTTCGGCTCCATGCATCCAGAAAAGTCACGAATTGCAGACAATAGCCGTACTGCTTAAAACATTTTTGTTCCTATTTTGTATGAGATCCCAGTTTAATGTTCCCTAACCCTATCCATGCTAGCCTCCTCAATCAAAGTTCATGTACTAATGGACTCCTGGCACAGATAGTTTACCACATGGAGTATTTGCATGACATACACCATACAAGGAATGTTCCAAAAAGTACACTATTGCTAACTCAGTAGTTATGCAGGGAAACATCTGCCTTCCTGCACCACAAACAGCATACGTTCCATTCCATTTGTTAGCCACAAATCTTATCTTTAAGAAAAGAGACAGGTTTTGCTCCGATATATTTATTGATATTATGTTCTTAAATTACAATCACTGTAGAACTACAAGAAAGACCTACAAAGACCACTGGCAACTTTAGCAGAGAGATTAGTGGATATCATACTGTGAGAGTCCTCTTAATCCAGCAGCAATTACAATAAAACTTGGAAACAAATTAAAGGACCAGAGAGAGGGACTGGAAACTTTTTCCAGACGAATCGGCAAATCAACACGGTCTTCTGATTCCTCAAACAACCTTCAACCTTTATATTTACACGTTATAAGATGCCACATGGAGCAGCGAAAAGGTAAACGCTACCTATTTGAAAGCTAGACGGGGTGCCAGGCAGGAACTCCGAAGCGTACGATAAACACAGCAAAAGTTGCAGAGCTGACAGAGCGGGGTCAGATTTGCGGACATGCAAAGACCTCTCTTGCCACTTTAAGATCTCCATGCACAGACTGAAAGTGTTCTGTGAAGGGGAGGGAAAGCACAGCTGGAAAGAGTATTCAAACATCACACAAGCTTCAAAAGCAGCGCACCATACAAACTCAGATACTTACAGTCAGGTTAATACATTTTTACACTACAATAACTTGTTTGGTCACAATCTTAGCACTGCACATATGCTCTACAGTGAGTATACGCGTGTGCCACTTTAGTCGAGCCAGTGTGCTCAAAACATTGTGCCAAAGAAGTGATGGAAAACAGCGTGTGCAGGTGACCCTGACCTACACCAGAAGGGTCACCTAAGAACACTGTGCAACCCTCACATATACCAAAGAACGGTAGAAATTCAGGTGTATATACACATCTACCACCATATGCCAGACAAGGCATGACAAGACTGCAAAACTGTTAAAACCTCCTATATCAATAGCTTACATCAGCGAACTTGAAAAATAGGGATTTTTATGTAAACACAGACTACTAACGGGGAGAGGGGAAAAAATATGAGCAGAGTGGAAATTTGTATTTATGGTGCTCCGAATGAGCCTTTTAAAAAGCATGATCTGGAGACGGGGGGGGACTTAAGTCGGAAACTCCATTTTCTGGCTGCAAATGTTCTAAATATAGTACCCAGTAATACCACTGTATTGTGTACCACCCACAGTAGATTTTCCCATACTCTTAAAAATAAAAAAAGCCTTACAGTTACAGAAGTCAATTTGCATAATTCTATTGTTCATAATGAGGCTGAAATAAGTATCTGAGCTGTTTATATAATGCTGGGGTTTGTTCTGGCCTAAGGTATCATTCGCGATTTGAGAGCCCACTGCTAACTTAGCTAATGTGAACTTAAGAATGATGACTCGATATAAACCACTCACTTCAACGACGGTGCTAAATCAATTTCATGCTTTTCTGGGATTCAGTCATTTTATTTTGCAGAAAAGCAAACCTGCAACCTCTCCAAAGATTGCTGCACCAGTGAAAGGCTCACTCCTTACTGTAACACCGCCATCTGCTGTCCAGTAAGGGCAGTGCAATTTCTCTTCCACCCCTGACCAGCCTTGAAAATGAGTATGTCTGGACTAAATGTTAAGCATTGTTTAAAAATCAAATATTATCAGTAATGCATTCAAAATTTTACCTTGATGATAACTTTGTTATATTGGTCTAATAGCCATCTCACAACCAGAATAGTGTTTATATTTTCAACTAACCTCCAGATAAGATGATAAACTTAACCATGTCACAGTACATTAACCTCCAAACCAACAGAGTAAATAATAAAACAGTAAGAGCTTGTTTCTTGTTCCTTCTGCTGACTAAAATTCTGTTTTTGCAAGTTCCAGGCCACGGACACTAATGGATACTTGATGGTATGGCATTCTTACAGTGTGTTATGTGGTGCAACTGTGTGTCATGTGATGTTCCATCACCCAATCATAGCATGATGCAGTGGGCCTGGGCCTGGTTAGCCCCTCAGGGAGCTAGAGGTCCCAGACTCAGCTCCACATGGTGGGTCAGCCAGACAGCTTCACTGGGCGGCTCGCCCTCCTCGCTGGGTCTGATGGGGGCTGACAGGTTGCGGAAATCGTGGCGGATCTTGAAGGACACCGTGACATCGCGGTCATCGCGCTGTGGCGTCACCTTGACGAAGAAGCCGATTTTGTTGGACTTCCTGAAGGCCACGATACTGCAGAGTGGGAAGATGCATCGAAGAACAGTGCTTTATAGCGTGCTGCTAACAACCTACCAAAGTAAACTGAAAAGGCTGCGACATCAGATCTTTAACACTTGCACTGCAGTTTTCCTACCACATTTCATTAAATATAATGACTCCTCAACCCACCACGATACCGTAAAACCTTATACATCCAAGACCCTTATATAAAAGTGCCTTAACTTTGCATATACACCTATTTCCAACCAGTCAAATGTTTTAAATAAGGCCTAGGAAACACAATCTAAATTCTATGTTACAATATTACAGTAGCTGTTATAATGTACATTTAGGGAAAAATTATAAATAAAACATTGCACATACACACTACATTACAGCACTTTTACTACTAACTTCATTAGGATCCATATCTTACACAAAATGGTAAGAAAAACAACTAGCTAAAAGCACAGCGCAGTTAGCGAAAGCGAAAAAGCACAGCGCATTTACCACCAACCAGAGCCAGACAACAACAATTTTGGTTAGTTTTAAAGCTTTTCTTTACTTAAGCAATAACATGAGAAGGAGTGCGGTTCTACTCAAATATATCATGGCTGTGATTCAATCATAGGCACAATTGTTACGAACTGTAACATTATGGGTGCAGCCTTCAATCTACCACCTTACACAGGCTACCAGCATGGAGAACAGACTTATAGATGGACTTTGACATGGATCAGTTCACTCTCTGCTTTTAGCAAGTAAGCCCGCACTTATTTTTTCAATAATGTTAGCATGCCAGAGTGCGGGTTTGGGCAGCCAGTTGACCTTGGATCCCCAGAGGTTTTTTAATTGGGAGTTTTTGGTTCCTCTCCTCTGTTGTTAACTTACTTTATCTTTCATCCCCCCTTTTCCCTGTTTCTGTAATTTTCCATCTCAATGAATCAATGTTGTGATGCATCATAACACACCTATGTTAAGTACCTGGGGGCATCTCTGAAGGCATTATATAACAACAGATTGAATTGAAAATCACAGATTTTGACCAAGGGGTACAGTTTGGCCCTGCAGTTTAAGGCAGTACCCCAGAAGATGCAGCCATGGAAAGCTGCCCCTATTTGCTAGGATCCACCCTGGTCAGACCCTCAGGTAAACCCCGTCCAGAAGCACCAAAGAGCATCACGGCGTCAAAACATGACCGTAGCCCCAGAAATAAATCTGATATTATTCCGACAGCACTACTCGTGACAGGCTCCCTCTGACTTAAGCCTCATTTTAAAGGACGGCTCGACACAGATGAGGGCCCAGGCAGCAGCGGACGGCAGCAACACTCACTCCAGGTCATCCTGGAAGTCCTGCGGCTCAGCCAGCTCGTCGTACTCTGCCGCCGCGTCCTTCCCAGCCAGAACCAGCTCCTTGGATGGAACTACGACCTGCAAGGCAGCCACGCATCAATGAATGAGGAGAACCTTCTGTGTGATCAGCAGAGCCCAACATCGCCTTTGATCACAGCACCGCCATGCATCAGTGTGTGGCCCAATACCTTGGCAGTGCTGTTAATGTCATCGGGGTCCCCGTCCTCGCAGTTAAGCAAGGTGACATGAGTAACGTTCTCCACCGGGTTGGTCAAAGTGAGCAGTACCTGGCTTTCCTGTCAACACAGAGCGGCGGTGTAAGGGCCAACCAAGCCTCAGCTAATAGTACTAATAAGCCAATTATTAATTAACTCTGCCACTTTACCTACATAGATCTGGTATACGCAAATACAAAAAAGGGTTAGACAGACGAAATAGCCAATACTGAAGTTCACGCAACGAACATTTTGCCTACCTTCATGCATCTCAGGTTTGGAATAGACATTATTCTGACATCAGGGATGTAGTTACTGTGGTGGGAAGAGATTAAATTGTTACTGAATATTAATTGAATATGTACAGTAATTTGAGCTGGATTAAATGGTTGCAAAAAGTTAAAAACTAGTACTTACACTGCGACCAGCTGGATTTTAAATTTAATCGAGGTTGGATTAAATTCGGGCTTACTCAAATTGTGCTCACATTTCTGTGTTATTTCAAAAAAAGAAAGAAAAAAAGAAAAAAGAGCCAAAGTTATACCTCTTGTGAGCACGACATCCATTTAAAATAATTTCAGCAATCCATAAACAATCAGCGAGATGACTACAGCTAGCTATATAAGCTTATCAGTCCACACGGCAGGAACAAATTGACATATTGTTTATTTTTGCACGTCTGTTACAAACCTCACTGGGGTGAACCACTACATTCATATCCTGCCTTGTCTTACATTTAATTGGTTCTTCCTGAATGCTGACGTAAAGCAGCTGAGAGTAACGCCACGGTCACACGCAGGCGCCTGCAGCACTGGGCGACCAGCAGGCAGCAATACTGACCCGGCAGCGGAGAGAGCGCTTGATCAGAAGGTGCTTGTGTTTGGGATACATCTGCGAGGCTCCGGCTGGCTGGAAGTCAGGCTGCAGCAGCCTCTGCCGCAGGGTGGTCACTGCGTGGCACGCCATAATAAAAATAATTATAATCTTTATTTAAATAGCACTTTTCATAGATTGCGTGCAGCTCAAAATTGGACGGAGAAGCAACTAACATGAAGGTCAAAATATAGAAACAAGGAATAAATCTCAAGAGAAAGAGTGAGAGTAAATAAAAGCAATATAAACACAAAAATCATAGTTAAATAAAGGAAAGGTGTTGTATCAGGTGCCTAAAAATACGAGCCGTAAATGGTGGCCCCACCTTCCGGCAGATTGACAGGCCCCGTGTAGCAGTCTTCAGGCAGCGGCTCTACCTCATCTAACGCCTGGGCTGGCTCTATCTTAATCTCTTTTTGGTCTTCACCCTCTTTCAGCCTAGTGAGCAGAGCAGAACATCGCTAAGAGGTCTGCAACCTGAAGCTATGTTGTGAAATGCAACACTACACTTAAAAGAAAATGGAATAAAATTAAATTAAAATCAGTGGGCGCAGCTTCACAGTAGGAAGAGAGGGAGACAGGGAAACTCAAGACAAGAGAACACAAAGCTTTCCCTTCACATCAACAAGGAAAAGCAGGAGGTGCGCTACTCACGAAAGGCCAGCCAAGCTAGTGATGGGTGCTCCAGACCTCTGCCTCTGCAGCCTGGTGCCCAGACCATACTTTTCCTGTGAGAAATTAAACCAAGTACTGAAGGTGTGGGAAGGTTAATAACTGCAACTAGAGACTAATGTACATACTCTATTAAAATCCATTTGCCTCAGATACATCCCTTTCCATATGCCAAAATAATGTAATTATAACCAAATAACATATAACCAAAATAAGATGCTCCCATTACAAATCAGTAAAAATACAAAAATGTCATTTAAAAACAGTCAAAAATGCAAGCAAGCAGTTGAAATTCCAGTTTACGTAGCCAATGGGACCTCAGATGGTTCCACACTCCATCAGCAGCTCTAGAACCTCAAATACTAGTTTCAGGAGCAGGATCAACATCAGAACTTCCTTCCAGTAAGGAGTGCATCTCAGAATCTTTTGCATGGGCAACGTTTTTGCAAGGTCTAATGACCAAGAGATTTGATCTTACATCACTACCTGCCATTGTAAGCCGCAATAACTTTTGCAATTCAAATACAAACATATTTAAAGACCCTAGTATGATCATACAAATCAATTCAGTGTTTGTTTGCCGTTCATCTTATACATGATATAAATCTACTGACAGCTGACAGCCATAGTTTTAAGATAAGATTTTTTTTTTATTAAAAAGGGGGAAAAAGAAAAATGAGAATGTAACTGGGAGAAAATGCAAGTGTTTTAGCAGCATTAATATGGATGGATGTGTAGAGGCCGCTATCTGAAGCTAATGTAGAACCAGTACATTACAGAACCAGTACAGAACCAGGCCTGACATAAATATATTTTTTACGATATTGTTTTCACATAAAATACCATAATCCAATTTACCCATTAGCCTATGTAGCCTATGCAGAATTATGCATCCCTACTTTATCATATAAATACATACAGGAAAATACATATATACCCTATTTCAATAAGTTTGTGTTCCTAGTATGTGTCTCATAATGGAGTGAAAGAAGCTTTTGTGCTGGGTAAGCAACAGGCAGCGAAGGCATTCATGTGATCTGAGGTTCATCAGCTACAGAACTATGTATAACAAATTGATATTCAATATTCATTCTTATCTGCAATGCACAGTATTAGCCAAGGTTGCATAAAATGGAACTCACCACCACATGAATAGTGTGTTGCTAGGGATTAAAAAAATAGCAGCAAACATTATAGAAAAAAAGAGAGAAAGAACACAGTGAAAAAATAATTAAGCAAATATTAAGTTATTAAATGCAGCAGCAAAAGAAATGGATTGGTTATAAATGCAGTTAGAGTGCAATCAGCACACAAGCTGGAATCCATCAATCAGCATTTAACAGAAAGCAAACAGTACATAGACACAGCCTTTCGAAAG
This sequence comes from Stomatorhinus ivindoensis, assembly GCA_019775895.2. Classification (NCBI taxonomy): domain Eukaryota; kingdom Metazoa; phylum Chordata; class Actinopteri; order Osteoglossiformes; family Mormyridae; genus Stomatorhinus; species Stomatorhinus ivindoensis. The sequence goes on along the minus strand of JABFEB020000002.1, from coordinate 7,114,461 downwards.
AGTAACAGTATGCAGGGTGAGAACAGGCATGCGGATATGCTAGGATTTACCAAGGATGAGCTCCCAAACAGCTGGCCAAAAATGCAATAATTCTTATTATAGTCTGGGGTGGCTGTTATTTCTCTGAACTGGGTGGTGTACCGAAAATGCCAGAGGCATGTAGGGCCGTCGTCTTGCAAACTTCTTCCTATCCCTCTCCAGTTTCTCCCGTTGGGCCAGTTGCTGGTAATATTCAATGAGCTTGAAGATCTATTGGAAAAACGGGCAAAAAACATCTCTAAGCTTCAGAAGGTACAATATAAATGTTTCAACTAAAAAAAAAAAAAAACTAAGCTTGGAGGAAAGGAAGGTGTTGCACCCACCCGCTGAGCATGAGGGTTTTCAGGTTCCTGCCAGCCACCGCTGGCTGCAAGAGAAACAAAGCTGCACATCACTAAACGGATGGAAACGGGCGGCTGCACATCACTAAACGGATGGAAATGGGCAGCTGCACATCACTAAACGGACCGAAATTGGCGGCTGCACATCACTAAACGGACAGAAACGGGCGGCTGCACATCCTTAAACGAACAGAAATGGGCGACTGCACATCACTAAACGAGCGAAAACGGGCAGCTGCACATCACTAAACAAGCCGAAATGGGCGGCTGCACATCACTAAACAAACCGAACTGTGCAGCTGCACATCACTAAAGAAACTGAAATGGGCAGCTGCACATCACTAAACGAATCGAAATGGGTAGCTGCACATCACTAAACGAACCGAAATGGGCAGCTGCACATCACTAAACGAACCGAAATGGGGCAGCTGCACATCACCAAACATACAGAAACGGGCAGCTGCACATCACTAAACAAACAGAAACAGGCAGCTGCACATCACTAAACAAACAGAAACGGGCAGCTGCACATCACTAAATGAACAGAAATGGGCAGGGCAAATGCCCCGAGACCACTGGGGATAATAAGCTTTAGGAGGATTTTTTTTCCATTCCATTTTACTAGACTGATCTTAGTAGATCCTAATTCACAAAAGCTCCCTTCATTAAGTCTAAAATTGCACAGCTTTTAAAGGTGTACAAGCTGTAATTCAATTTCCATGTGCATTTCCGGGCTCCTGTAATTTTGCAATATTGCACAAATATTGGTATCAGTATTCTTGTTTTTTTTATTATTCAGAAGATTGTCATTTTTTTCAGTTTTCAGTCTGTCATGCAACACACGCTTTTGACAATATATTTTAAGATGGTTTTAATAAAGAAATCTTGTATCTGAAATATGATACAGTCTTAAAAATGTTTACATAGCATGACAGGTCACAAAGAAAGGAAAGGGGGGAAATAGCACTTTAAAACTATACTGTAATATACGGAAGGAGGAAAATCACTTTCACTTTTTATAGAACCTATTAAGGTTGATTTGATTCAATCCCGTGACGGATAAAAATATCAAGCAACTGAACAGACCCACAGACTTGTCAGCCATGCCAACATCTCGGGAAGTCCAACGGCAGAAGCCACAGGCTAGATAGTACGCCTTCTTCATGGTGGTCTTGGCCGGATCATCAGGCAAAGGGGCTGGGATATTGGTGGCCCGCGTGGACAAGGTGTGCATGCAGCAGGGACAGTCAAAGCAATTGGCACACCTGTATTACAGGAGTAAGAATCACAAACTACAATTCATGACAATTCACTATTCTCCATAGGAGCATATGCATGTATAGCAACTAACTGTTAGATGTATTCAACAACTAGCCTGTACCAGCAACTGGCAGTTAGAATAAATTAGAAATGTATTCATACCACAATTCCTTACTGACAGCATTAAATATGAGAATCTGCCTCTTCTCACCTGTTCTTTTTTAGTTTCGCCTCTGCTGAAGGCATATTCTCCAAGCAGCTGGGACAATAGTGAGAGTCCACCTAATGTTAAAATACACATTTATTTAGGAAATCAGCACTTAGCATAGCAGAAATAATAACATACGCTGAAAGATGATGATATACTCTGTTGAGGCCATCTAGGAAATAATTAAAATGGCAATCAATGACAATCGATTTTCGTAATATATCTAAATATATTTTTTAAAATCTGCTCTTGCTTTCCATGCGCCAAGACTGTTAGCTATATAAATAGATAAAGCAATTTCTGGCCTGACCAGGCCGGGGGGGGGGGGGGAGACCGAAAAATAATACGATTGCCTTTATTAAGTTATTTTTTTTTTATCTGCACCTCATATAGTACACGACTATATTGTATATCGTTAGCATTAACTAACCAGTTAGTAAATTACAGTCGACCATTTTGTTAGCTTTCTTCTCATTAGCCAGTGTCTGCGGCAATGAAAGAGTCCGCAGTTCACCAATCGAATTTGAGGATTAGAGATTGACGTGCCAACCGGCAAATAAGCTACAAGCTACCCCCGGAACATTGACAAGACCCCGCCCACTGTACCAGACGCCCCGTTAGCAATAGCAAGCTAAAGAAACATAGTAGGATAACTATACTTTGACTTACTTCGTGAGACACACATTCCAAAGACCGCAATTCACTGCAATAACGACAGAAATATAAACTAGAAAGTGAGGAACGGATCTTTTTTTCGCCGGTGACGAGGTAGTTCACCCGTTCGGGCTGCAGTAAGGACGCCATCGCTGCTCCTCCCGAAAACCCGACCAACCACGTGATTCATGCCCACGTGATCCACTCGGTCACGTGCTCAGAGACGACCCACGACTAAGCGGTGACGTTGTTAGTCGTCTCTAAAATAATAACAATTCTCGCGTTTGTTGCAAGGTGCGAAAATGTTGTCGACAGTTTGCTGTGCAACATAACTCGGAAATCAAAACCGTGTGGTTAAATTTATTTGGGCTTATTTCCAAAGTAGGCGGAAGCAATTGGTCCATCAATATAGATGCTGTGGTATCTTAGCGTCCATCTACGCATGTGCAAATTATTCTCAAACTAACCAGTTACGGTGTCTAACATTATTCTGTTTGGGACAGTCATCAAGGCATCGTATACGAGGGACGCTGACCGTCTGAGACGCCAATGTGAAGTTAATAGGAGTTACCGAAACGCCCGTGTTTGTGACCGTGCCATGCGGTGGATTGGCGCCCCATCCTGGCGGTGGAGGTTCTACACCATTTCAACTGGGATGGAGGCAGTTTTTATGTTAGGGGGCCAGATGCTTTAACTTTAAATGCATTCCGAGTATTACTTACAGTAGCCAGCATTAAGAACGAAACACAATTTTGAAAACCGACACGTTATTCATGCATTTCAGTCACGTTTTACAGTTTTTACAAATATGTAACTTGCTCTGATTTCTTGTTTAGACTGTCCTGCTTCTACTAGCGTGATTATTTTCTTATTTTTCTGCCATTAACTTGCTTTTTACCAGCTGAAACGACTCGACCATTAACAGTTAGTTGAGAAAATGTGCTTACGTTTTT
>JABFEB020000002.1:7080435-7091727 GCA_019775895.2 Stomatorhinus ivindoensis | reverse complement strand
CCCCACGAGAACAGAATGTTTTGATGCAGCAGACCCACATAAAGAGAAAAAATAAACACTATGATAAGTGGCTGAACCGCTTTAATAAAGGAAAGTTACTCTTAATTAACAGCCAGTGCTGGTTTAATACTAGCAGCAGCAGACAGAGAAGCCAGCAATTTGCAGGACACGCAGTTACCGACCTACAAAACACACACATTCCACGGCGAATGATATGCAGCAGAGATGTTTAGCATCAAAATACAAAAATACACATTAAATGTATGGTATTTAAAGCATGCTGGTGACTGCATAGTTAATCTTGTTGACCCACTCTGCAGCATCAAATTATGTCAGCTAATCGTGGACAGCGGATAGGACCACCTGCTTGCCTGTGAGACCCTGCACATCCCACGTGTTGAAATGATGATCACCACTCATACAGCATCGTATTGCTAAAACGACAGATTCTGTCGACTACGTTTGAAGTGTACGGTCAGCAGGCAGATAATTTACTCCACCTATTGTAGAATGTGCATAATGCCATTCAAATTTTAGTCCTAGAAAACAACCTCAGCACAACTTCAGGTTTTTGATGCAACTTAAGAAAATGTCTAATATTCAGCCAAATAAAAGTATTTTATGGCACAATTACTAAAGAAACAAAAATAATCCACCAGTTCCAGCAAAATACGATTCACCCAAAATAAACAAACATTCTTCAAACACTGACAAATGACTACTTTTAAACTAAACCTTGCGGCTATTGCGTCCACCACACAGAATTATTTCAGGATCCAACTCCAGATGTCATGCGGCAGGGACCCGTCTCTCACCTGCAGGAGGGAGGTCCTCTGCTCGTTCTTCTGCACCTTGGACGAGAGGCGGTTGAACTCCAGCGCCATGCGGCCGAGGTGGGCCAGCAGTTGGTTGGGGTTGGACTCTTGGGTAAACACACTGAAGGAACTCTCCAGCTTCTGCAGCTGGCTGGCGAGCTCCAGAGCGTCTTGTGGCGACTGCATCATGGCCTGTACAAACAGGGTAAACAGCATATCCCAACTGCAGAAGGTTGCACATGTACCTCTCCTTTATAACAAGGCCTAATCACTAAAACTTGATAGGAATTCAATTATTTAATCCCAATAATTGCTTGGTGCCATTTTACATGACACTCTCTAATACAAACTTGACTTTGTGTGAAATGAGCCTACAGGGTAATAAATTATTCACAAGTTGCATGATTTTGCAGCAGCTGATAGAGTAGTCGTGATAAGCGTGCACAGTAGGGCTACTTGATCCATTGACAGATCTCATCCAGAGCTACAGATAGCCTTACTCAGGAGGTATAAGCGACGAGGCATGAGTACACCCTGCACAAGATGCCAGTTTGACACACAAATGCGCAGAATCATGCACGACCGACAACTTAGAGAGGTCAATTAACCTAACTGGCTTAGACTACACGAGAAAACGTGAAGAACATGCAAACTACACGGACACAGCAGAAGTGGCATCTCAGCCCTGAAGGTATGAGGTAACACTGTTAGCCTGTGGTATACTGGGCCTTTTTTTAATAAATAATTTCCTCCGTTTTACATTGGGTTTCATACGGCTCAGTTGGTACTTCTGTCCTATGTACTGGTGGTCCATGCTGTCCAGTTTTGGTACATTAGTAGTCTACTAAATCCAATATGGTTTGATCTTGCAATACCGCCTCAAAAAAATTCACAGCAAGGACAGAAATTCTACCTCCCACCAGGTAACTAATGCTATAGAGTCTGCAGAGTAACATGCTGGCAAAAATGTTTTAATCAACAGCTGACAAGAAGCATACTGACAGAAATCGAAACCCATACACTGAAAGATTCACACGATCATCTCAATACCTTCCATTATGAGAGGAAAAAAAAAATCTAAGTCTTTAGACTTTAATGTGCAGCGTTGGTTCTGTTCAAAATGACGAACAGGGGACCTCCCTCGTGCCCCATCAGTCAAGGTAAGGTGCGTACCGTTGAGGATACAGGTTAGAAAATGTACAAATTTGCCCAAGTTCAATAGACTGGGTTAGACCATTGGGCTACTCTCCTTCACTGTTACACACCGACACCTGGTATCTGTGTGCCATTACGATGTCGACGGAGTTGTGGGCAGAAAAAAGAAAAAAAAAAAACACAGCACTCTCCACCACGCTGGTCACCTTTCTCCTTGAGGCGTGTATAGTAAACACAGCAAAGTAGGCACACGTGTATATAAAGGTGTGTGCTAATGATCAATCCATACAGAGCATGGACTCAGAGGGGTGAAGCACTGGAGAAATAGGGTGAAACAGCTATTCCAGAAAGAAAGGGTAGAATTTAGGGTGAACATTTAGGATAAGCAATATGACAGAACATCATTTGCTTCATAAACACAATAGCTTATCTCACTACACTGATTCGTGCTCGCTCAACTTGTTTCACCTTACAGTGCATACAGTTAAGTTTAAGACTGTGCCATCAAAGCGATACCAATATAGAGCACAAGTATAACCATAAGTCAGCAGGTATCACATTGGCTAAAAACAAGAATCCACACAATGATATTATTGCCTCAAATCACAAGAGGACCTGATGTTTCATGCAAGTGTCTTTCAACTCAAAGACTAAATGAAATACTATAGAAATTGTAACTGATAACTCACAGATTTGTCCCCGGCAACACAATGCTTTTCTTCCAGATTTACAACTTCAAACTCAGATGAGCCTTCCTGCAAATAAAACTCTAGTTAAAAGCTTCATGCCTGCAGTTTTAAGCATTTCCAAAGTTAATTTAAAAATGTATACGTACATATAAAGGCATTTATGTTTTGTTTTCATTGATGTGAATCAGTTTCACACTCACAGAAGACCAACATCAGTTCTATGTAGCCTATTACAATGTACAACAAACACTTACATTGGAATCAGGGCGCGAGATCCTCTCTGTCGGCGATTTTTGACTTTCTATCAGCGAAATATTTGATGACCCATGATTACTATGAGCTGAAGCGATAAAAAGTTAAGCAACCGTTACCCCTTCATTAAATGTAATTTAACCAAACAAATGCAGTATAAGGGCTTATTAAGCAATCAAAATGTACTTGGGAAAAAAACCACAAACTAAAAGGGGTAAAATTTAAATTTTGAAGGATGTATAGAATTTGAACCACATATATACCTTGTTACATGGACAAAGCTCTCTTTTTAAATACAAAACTAATAAGATTATCAGCACAGAATAGCTCCTTGATAGTAAGATCACATACCCTGGGCTTCTGCTTGAGCTGGGAGCACCATCCCTGAAGAAAAGCTCGATGTGGAAGATCTCAGGGCTTCATTGTCCCTCACCAGCTCCTCCACTCTTTGACGGAGTTTTGACGCCTCTGTCTGAGATTCTTCCAGAAGGTCCCCTGGAATTAATAAGGAAGTTAAAAGACACCCATATTACGGAGTGGAATATTGACATTCTAATGAGGAAAATATCTCATTTTAAAAGTTACTCCAGTTCATTTTAAATAGACTGCTAAAGAATTATAAAATTAAAGCAGAATTAAATTTTGCATGCGAAACACTGCCAACATGCAACCAGAATTCTACAATCAAGACAAAATGAGTGTGAGTGTCAACATTCTTATTTGTAAGCAAGTAGTCTATAAGCTACCTCTCTCAGTCCTGCCATCTGAAGCATTCAAATGAATAAACAAATGACCCTTGGCCACTCGGAATCATTGCTTATAACTGTGCTGAGCACAAAACCATTTCAGGGGCACAATTCCTTGTTAAAGTTTTATGATCACCCCATGCCACTCATCTGCAATACAGCTTTAATTTTTCAATACTTCCCATCTCCAAAGACAGGCAGATAACGGATAGCTAGCTTAAGCTTTCAGCTTCAGTCATACCTTCGGCTCTCTAAATGTTCAAGGCACATGGGTGATTCTTTGTTGAACATACCACAGACACACATTAATACCACAGACTGGTGAAAATTCAAATTACAAGCAAGCGACATGCAGCAGGTAAGACAGGGTTCATGGTACATGATTTAGCATTAGGTATAACTACAGACTTGTATGCATAGAGCTGTAAAAGCTGGTTTTCTGACTACATACATCATCTATTTTAAAAGCCCTTAACCTTTTCAACTTGTGGCAAAGGCAGCCATAATATGCATGAATATCACTGCTCCTATTTGAGGAGCCAGCTTAGGAAATGAGCAGGACTGCGGTACCTAGACTTTTCAGGCCCTTCATCCTCTCCCTCAGCACACTGTTCTCTTCCAGTAGCTGCTGGTAGCTAATATTGCTGCCCTCGTCCTTGGCCTGGGCCTCATTCCCACCTGGGTCGTAGATCCGATAGGGGCCCTTTCCTTCCATCCAGACAGCTTCACTTACCAAGCACTGCACGTTGCGACCAAGAAAGAGACAAGGAAGAAATGTAAGGCAGGTACTCGATTCAGAGGCATTGTTCCATCAACCTGAAAGTGAAAGCTCTGCTCTATTGTGCATTACTGTTCAAAACGGGAAAACACAATACTACATTATGGTGGTGCAGAGATTGCAAGACGTTAAACTATTTCAAGAAAAATCCAATTCCAAATGTTTAAATGTTTTCAAATGTTAGGTTAGGAACTCCTTTTAGTAAAAATCCATCTAAATATAAACCCAAGTCTCCCTTTTTTGTTGTGGATATAAACATATAATCCAAAGTGTATGATTCATGAGATACTATTAGTCATGTTAAAGGGGTTTAAAATTGATCAACTGTGGAAAAGACGCCTAACCCTAATACTGAAAGAATAGGTATTATGCAACTTCATAGCCGTAGGCAAAGCTGTTACCACATTCTAGATTTTCCAGACATGGACTGCACAAAAACGAAATATCCAAAATATGCCGGGTGGTATGTGGTTGGTCAGGTGCCCATGATCAGAATATCGTCAGTTCAAATCCCAGGACTTGCAGAGTGATTTCACTGCTGCGCCCTTCAACAAGACCCTAACCCTAATTACTCCAGAGAGCAGTTAACCCTGATTGTAAAAATAAAAAAATTCAAATTTTTATTTTATTTTTTTAAAGCTTGGAAGTGCCAAAGCAGTTCATTCATACTCAGTCTATATCAAGCTGCAGCTCCGCGTGACACATCAACACCCAGGTTTAAATTAACCACACCCCACAGAACAATGCTGGTACAACAACAACAACAGACTCCATGACAGGCCAAAGGGCTTCTCACATAAGTAATAAAGACCTCCCTTCCAGAAAAAAAGTAACACAGAACCAAACCTGGAAAACCATTCCTTCCATAATTATACACAGCTACAAACATACAAACGTAATGATGGGAGTTTGAATTACGTAGCAGGTAGCAGGAAAAAAAAAAAAAAAAAGAAAGCTGCCAGAAGTGAAGTCAAATCCAGTAAGCTGCCAGTGTCTACAGCCTATAAAGAACAATCCGATTTATATAACTAAAACTAGCCCATTTACACTGGTGTGCCATGACTCAGCAACATTGACCAACACCTTCAGTCAAGGTTAAATTAAAAGGAAAGCTAACACACACACACACCCCTACGGTTTCTGTTTCACTCGCCACCCAGTGACATAACCTTTTTTAATTCCCTCCGTGAAGAACATGTGTTGGGGAATTTTCTTGCTTACACATGTTCCTATTTTAATCCGATTCTTTTCGGGAACAAAGGTGGACCACAGGACAACTTCCCCTAATGGACAGCAGGGTCAATAGTAGAATTAATTTAAAAATAACAGACATGATACACAAATTATGACAGTTTATACATAAATGAAATACTCAAAAATGTATTCTTTAACAGCATTATTCTATTTATACCATGATAATTTTTCTGCCATGAAGATGAGTAAAATACCTAATTTTAACTACTTTTGTACTGTGAGACTGGAAATAAGTGTATATGCTTCAAATGATAGTAAAGTAAATACAAATGGATAATTAGATGCCAGAAAGACAAAATGCAGACAACCAGGTTGTGCTGAATAATATTTGGAATTAGAAATGCGATTACACAGCTGCAGTCGTACCCAGCAAATCCATAAAGTCACTTAAGCTGCAAATGTTCTAATACTCCACTGCCATATGAAGCCATGTTACAAAAACACATTCAGGTGTTAGAAATTCTCCTTAAAGGCTAGATGCGAACTATAAAAAGTATTGTTATTTGTATCATAAAGCAATACTCATGTCCTAGAGTTTACCAAAACAAAAAACGTGTGACACGTTACACCAACAAAGTTGTGAGCAAGGGAGAACCGTCTTCACCTTACAAAATAGATATTAGCAGACTGAATTCCTGAAAACTAATCTACTAAAATTACAACTGAAAGTAATTTAAACGTTTGAAAAAAAATGCAGTGTGTACTTGTTTCATTACTACATTTGACATTTGGAATTACCCTGTGTTACTGGTGGAGGCCATGGCTGTTACATTGAACTTTTTACGCAATGGACCCCAATGACACACACAAGCCTCAAATTAATCAGGTTAATATTCAGTCCGTGGGACAATTTAACTGGCTGCCAAGAGAATATATATTAAAATTCTAACCCTTTGATCAACCCATTTTAACAAACAGCTTACGCAACAGGGATGGTGGGAATCTAATGTCTTTTGTGAAAAGCAGGAGTAGTAAGACAGTTCATGAAAAATCACACAGACAGACACAGACACAGACAAGGGCACACCTTATGATGCTGGCAGCATGGTGACTGAGTGGTTAGCTCTGGTACCTCACACCCCCAAACTCAGGGGTTTAAAGCCCCCCATGAAACAGTTAGTACAGTTTGCACTTTTTCCCAACCCAAAGCCATGCAATTAGGCTAAAGGGCACCATTCAATTGTCCTGTGACAGATCTGCATCCTGTGCCCAGCCTTACAACCTCTACTCCCTGACACATGCCCCAAGTTCCCCCTTGACTGACTAGCATAAGTGGGTAGAAGGTGGATGGATAAACCTATATGTATAGTTTACTCTTTTGTCCTTGATTTTTTTGCACCAAGAGTATCTAGGGCATTCACTTGAACAGTCCATGTTAATGCAAAAAAAAAAAAAAAAAAAAAAAACCTAAGTAATTGGGACACAGAGTGAGAATTACACTTCTGTCCCATAGATACATAGGCACTACCAGATATCCTAAAAATAAACTGCACATTTAGCCTCACCTATACTGATAATACTGCCTTACATGAAGTTGTGGCTTCAATCTGAGGCCAGTAGTCTGGACAATACAACATGATACATTTTCCTCAATGACCAATTAGCAAACTCTTTATACATAGACGCACACAACACTCACAAAAGTATGGAAAAAAACATTAAGTAGAAAATAATCATTATGTTTATGCTTTAACTTTCTCCAAAACAATACAGTTCTGACAATATTAGTTTACAATTTGAAAGACTTTGGGGGGGGGGTAGAGTAAAAAAAAAGTTAATCATGATGGGAAATGATTAATGCATGTACAGTGGGGAAGTTGTGACTGTGTTGCTTCGTACCACATCCCCATCAACTTCTCTGAATTTCCATTCATAAGAATTTACAATCCTGATGATCCAGAACTGAATAAGCGCTTGGAAGATAGATGGACGGTAATTTACAATTCAAAGAATACTATTTGAATGACGATATTTATGGGGGTTTCAGCAAAGCTATTTTTGGCCTTATTTGACTATGGATACTTGACACACTAATATCACTAACTGTTAAGACCTTTGTCATTGCTGCAAAATATGAAATCATACTCCCCGTTATGGAATACCTACTAATCATCAAATTTCAGTTTCCAGTCTATCGACAGCATTGTTTAGAGCATGAAGGCAAATGTTACCACTACATCAATGCTATTAAAGCAAGTAGGGGACAGATGTGAACTTTAAATACTATTACAAAATGACCCTGTAAACCTTAATTAGACAAAGTCAGTTAAAATCAATTTTAGCTTAGCTACATGCCAGCTGGTCACAGTGGCAGAATACTATTATGCAACATTTCACTTTCACCAGATAATACTTGTAGTATAGATGATATTCAGGTAGACCTGATATTTAATTACTTTACACAAATTAGACGTTGTCCCATATCGGACCCTAGTGTTAAAGCTGCATGCAGAGACATTTACCATACATATGGCAAAATAGCATTACGGTGTGAATTACGTTTAAATAACCAAGCAGACATAAGAACATAGGAAGACGGGAAATTTACAAACGAGTGGAGGTCATGCGGCCCATCAAGCTCGTTTGGGGAGAATCCAACTAATACAGCTCAGGTGTTAAAATCTTACCTAGTTGTAGTTGGATTTAAAGGAACCCAAGCTTGCACTACACCAGCAGGAAAACTAGTCTATACTATTCCATACTAAACAGGAAGACTATACCACACTCATAATAAACACTATTCCATATAATAATAATAATATTCCAAAATCTAGATTAAGAGACCAAACCACAGTGACGAAAATATCTGACGTGTCGCTTTTTGTCTCAGCAGCCCAACATTCAGATATAACTCAGCTTTAAAACGGCCGGTTGGTCCCACTACAGCCTCCACACGTAGCCGAGAACCGAAATAGACACAAACACCATCGAGCACCGCCACCATGAAACAAAAACGCCTCAGTGACAGACACCGACCTGACTCCTCGGGGTTTCGTTTTACGGAAGCCACTGCCATATTAGTTCAACTCCAACCAGCTCACAAACCGATTGATGCAGTTGTAATACTCAACGCGGCTGTACGGGCGCACGAAACGAAAATGGAAACGGACAACAACACAGCACATTTTTTTTTCAGTCAGTTCAAGCACACAGCAAGCCTAGCTAGCTAACGGGCTACGGCTTTGCGAGCTAACATCACCCGGGCTAATGGCTGGCGTCTCTCGGCCCGCTAACGAAACGGTACGCGGCTCTCATTTATAAAACACCGTCGTTAGCGAAGACGGCTCACGGATGACGGGGGGGGGGAAAGCTGTACATGTTTAAAAGGATAAAGGCTGTGGCGTACTCACAGACAGGCAGTCGAGCTCGGTTGTCCGGGAGATTGCGGAAGTGGCGCTCCGTGTTGTAACATGGGAAATTCCACCAATACATAAACACTTGTGGATGACAGGCGAGCGAGCCAATGCAGCGCGCAGCGTCACCGTCATCGCGCTGCCCCCCCCCCCCCTCCTCCCCGCGCTCTTAAAGGGGACGGCGGCCCATCTGCGACGGCGCAGACGCGCGAGTGCTCCATAGTAACGAAGCGCTCCGTGATTATAATTCACGCTCCGTAAAACGCACGTGCATGAAAAGAGAGCTGTCTGCACGTATTTGCAGTCTGCTGGATTTGCGCGACGCTTCGCGAATCAGCCAGTGAGTTTACAGAACTCGAAAGCAAACTGCTTGGCATTAAAAAGGAACAAAGGACTCGCTACAGGCTGGGAGATATTAATGGTTATCAAGTGCATATACTCGTGCTTTTTAATGAACATCATCATGCACAGTACAACAGAAATATTTTTTGGATGTAATCCGGATCGTGAAATGAGTATGCGGAAAACACTGGGGAAAAGATTCTAATTAAACTTAGTACTATCAAGTTGTGCTTATTGTATGGATTATGTCATTTCACAGCATACATTGATAGATTTCGGCCTAACGCTTCTGTGTTTTGTTTATGACACGTCAGCATTGTGAATTTCGTTTGATTAACATCATCGTGTGAATACTGTTCTATGAATTTGTGTTTATATGTGTGCATATGTCATTTTCGGTAATAGTATAATGACGTAACACAATCTGTTTTAGCGGATCAAACAAATTGATCATAATTGGAGTCAGAGTAAACAAATGCCTATTCAGTTATGCAACATCCGACTATATAACGGGAATATTCAAAAATGCAAAATTTGATTTATTTTTTGTCATGCATTTTTGAAAGATGTATATCAAAAACACATTTTGAAAAACAAAGGAATCAATATAATATGCAGTGCACCCTGAAAACAAATGGAAAAAAATATTAAAGAGCAACATTTAGAACGTTTTTCACAGTACCAAGGGATCGTTTAGACAGCCAGCCAATTCAATAGAATGACTAAGAGGAAATTGAGTGATGAAACTCAATTTGAACCAATACATGATGAAAGTGAAGGACAGTGAACTTTGTGGAACTGAAAATGACCGTTAGGCTATGCGTGGGGAATCAATGACAATGGTCAGATGGAAGCCTGTACTTACAGAACAACTAAATGCTGTGTGAGAACAACATCAGTATCAGACAGTGGATTATTTTCTGATTTTAGAAGAGCAAGGATAATAGGAATTGGACATCCCTCTCTACATTGTGGCTTTGTGTTTACATTCTGTCAGTTTATGTTTCAGGTATCAGGCAAGAAATGTTCTGACAAGCAAAAGGAGCGGACTGTATGGATCTTTAACCATCCGTCGCTCCATGTTTTGTAACTTTTTATTCAGTATAAACTATGTTAATCCCTTCCATTTAACAAGTTAATAATTTTAAGTTCTTTATTAAACGTAAATAATGATAGCAATATTGAAAAGTTTTTAAGATTTGTTGGCAGTGTTCTGTGCATGTATTATGATTGTTCATTTGCTGAATAATATAGTGGGCTGGTGTTTTCATTTGACTTGAAGGAATTCGCCTTTGTAACACTGGCTTTGACAATTACCCAGAAGAAGGCTAGCAGTTTGGTTTCAAGCTAAATAGGAACACAATCGGTGTGGCGTATTGCAACTGCACACATATATAAAGGCAAAATCATTTTGGAGTCAATTCCCTAGCACATCACTGAGTATTCTCCTAGACAAATAATTGTTTTGACCTTGTTGCAGGAAAGCTTGTAGGTAGTGTCATTTTCCTGGGTATATTCAGTTTTTTCATATCTTAATATAAGCTGTTTTTGACAAACCACATTACAATTTCATCATTAACTGGTACTATAGCACTGACCCAGTATATTGACTGACTTCTACTCGACATCATTTAGAATCATTAAATACGAATAATTAATCAACATTGGATATTTATTGAGGAATCATGAGCTTGTTGTCAGAATACAGGCATTTCTGCCCAATTTCCTTTCTTTTTAAATTTCACATTTCTTAAGCCACTATATTCCTAAATTTCCTTCTGGATAAATAAAGTATCTCTATCTATCTATCTATCTATCTATCCATCTATCCATCTATCTATCTATCTATCTATCTATCTATCTATATCACTGTCTTCCCTGAAAACATGCAGTGGGTAGGAGGCAGTA
>JABFEB020000002.1:7063857-7076946 GCA_019775895.2 Stomatorhinus ivindoensis | reverse complement strand
ACCATAAATTACACGCACATATTATAATCTTACACTGTAATCTAACACCTCAATTTTGGTTCCTAGTCACAATGGAAAACAAAATATATCGTATTTTTAAATTAGCATCATATTTGTCCTGTTTTTGCTTTGCTTTAGCTGCAGACGATGGAGGGCTTGGTCCAGATTAAATGGTATTTCGGTCTGGACATGATAAATTACATCCTGTATTGGTTCAAAACGGAACACAGCATTTTATTTTCCAATATGGGACAATGGCATTTAATACAGGTAACTCCAGGTTTAGAATTTAAAAGGATTAGCAGAAGCCCTTTTAGCAGAGGTCCCTGCGATTCAGCCCAGGAAACCCCATGTAATACAGCTCCCCTGAAATTTTCAGTTTGTAACCATGTGAATGTTCAAAGGCTGCTGCTTGTCAGCAAAATCAAAAGAAAACAACTTATGGCACAATCACTAATTACAACTGACATAACAGAGAAGTAACTACCATTACAAAGCAACCGAGCGTTACAGTAAGCTATCTAGTCTGCTAAAGAGCATGTCTCCATGGAATAGAAAAGTATCTAGACAGCTATTAATAAATCCATGGATGAATTAAGATAACTAAATATAGGCATGGGTCAGAACTGGCTGCAACGGACGCAGAAGGGTAGCAGTGGGCGAGTGCAGAGAAGATGTCTGCATTGGATCATTTGTGTGACATTTCTGTGAGTGTGACCTTTAACATACCATCAGAAATGCAGTGTCCCAATCTGCTGAACCCGCCGCCAGGTTCCTAAGTAAACGTGTCTTTGCATGTTTACTTTGCCGTGTATCAATGTCCACTTCAACAAGCATTTATTGGAAATAAATGGCTGGAGAGATTAACATTATTATTTCATCCCAATTCAGTATGCGTTGTTTTATGGCATAGATTTTAGTGAGACAACTAAATAAGGAGGAACAATATGCTTGAAAAAAAACAATAATAGAATAATATCCCTGCATTGGTCTGCTTGGACATTACAGCAGTATGTGTTAAGGTCATTTGAATTTATTTTTAAATTCTGCATTTTATCCAGCCTAGCAGCCTGACTGGTGACCCTATTCTGTTGATTAATGGCTAAAATGACAGTTTTCTATTTGGACATCGAGAGAGCAGCCTTCTGGGAATAAGCACCTGGGAAGTGTTGGAGTAGAACTCCTCCAGGTCCGTCGATGAGAAGAGATTCACACCAGAGAGAGTAGTTGCAAGTCACCAGTTTATTCCTTCACTGATCGATCAGGGAGCCGCGCTCTGACACACACTCAGCATGCACAGGAGGGAGCTCATCAATACTTACCGGCTCTGTCATTTTATAGCCCCCCCGGGGCGTCTCCCCCCGCTCCCGGTCTTTTCCATCCGCGTTACAGCAACATATTTTATATTCGCTCCAGTTACTGCATGTTGCCCCTCCCAGCATTTTATCACGTGAGCGCTTAGCGGCCTTCCCTTGAAAAAGCACGAACAGCGTTTCAGCAATCGCCCCCCCCTCCCCCCCCATCTGTCTCCGCTTCACAACGGCCCTGTGGCGAGGTCACCCGGCCCTGCCGGCACGCTGGTCAGTCCCCATTTTAGTCAGCTGCATCATTTTAGAATCAATCCCTCAGAACTTGGAAGGAATTAGGCACGTCTATGGAGAGGGAACCCGCATGACAGGGGTGAGACAGGCAGAGAGCATATTTGGAGCAGGATTCGAACCCCAAACCCCAGGGGTGTTAAGCAAGGGTGTAGCCAAGTTACTAACAAAAACTTAAAATGCATTCTTTCAGTCATTTATAAGGGCCCTAGCGTATGAACCTCAAAACTCCATGACTCGTGACTTTATAGTGAGATGTCTCACACCCCCCCCCCAGGAAACGTTTTCACCTGGATGATGCAAAGTCATACTGAGATGTGTCACTCCCCCCCATTGTGCTTCAGAACTCCCCTTCCTTGAGGAAAACCCTTCAGGTCAGCATCTGACATGGGAATCAGTCACACAAAACCTCACCATAAATGCTGACCAGCAGTGAGTCACCCTCAGGAGTATACCCTCATGCTGAACAGCAAATGTTAGAGCATTCCACATGTTTATTTTAGATATGTGCAAGTTTGCAACTAGTCAAATGACTCTGCTCAATGGATCCACACATTACCATCACATGTTCACGCAGTGGTACTAGTAGTACTGTAGCAGTATTGTTATTATTAGTAGTACTGTAGCAGTATTGTTATTATTAGTAGTACTGTAGCAGTATTGTTATTAGTAGTAGTGCTAGTAGTACTGTAGCAGTATTGTTATTATTAGTAGTAGTGCTAGTAGTACTGTAGCAGTATTGTTATTAGTAGTAGTCGTACTAGTAGTACTGTAGCAGTATTGTTATTAGTAGTAGTCGTACTAGTAGTACTGTAGCAGTATTATTATTATTAGAAGTAGTATTAGTAGTATGAGTAGTAAATATATTTGTGACGATATAATTTCTTAATAGGTGCCTGTGTGTAGAGGATCATTTAAAGTGACCATCCATTTGTCATAATTGCTGTATTTAAAGCTTTGTTTTTTAGTCTTGCTTTTCAAAGACCAATTGGATGCAGCACCCATACAAGTTTAACAGCTCAGTTCTAAGCCAAAATGTTTAGAACAAGCTTTTGTTTATCATTCATTAATAGCATTAGAAAAGTACATGAAAAGACTCAAAATCATCTGTTGGCATAATATTCTTATTTTTTTGCAAAGATGAAAATGAAATTTATATTTTGATCATAAAATAAAATGATTGGGGTATATGTAATGTTTGAAGTATATAACAAGGTTTTCCCCTGGTTTCACTGACAATGACAATGTCATTAACATTGGTCTGTTACAAAATAACTTTGTTCATGTCTTCATTGATCTTAGGGTCATTGTTCATGTCTTCATTGATCATTCATTGGCTTAGGGTCAGGATTACCATTTACCGAATCCATCTGATACTATCTTATTCAAATCACTAACACTGGCATCTTACAAAACATTAACACAGTCTGGAAAACCACGAATGCATGTTGAAACATCAATCTGTTGCACTAATACTATTGCATCATTAAACAACAAGATGCACCGTCCGTGGATTTTATTCTCCCCCGTAAATAATTTTTATTTAAGATATTTAACAGAAATACATAAACAGCCTCACATGGTTTACAGATTGGAACAGCATCAACTATCTTGCTTCCAGGTCTGGGTCGGAGATACAGTTGTACCCAGGTAACGTTTTCACATTAATGCTATAGTGATTCTTGGTTGGTTTTAAAATACACAGATGCCTTTACGATTGTGTGCCCATCACAATAACAAGCTGTGCGACACACGGGTTTACACCGTGACCTATGCCCCCGAGACGTCCAAACAGTGGGTCAGCTTGGTTCGGCAGAGCAGCAGCAAAAAACAGGATCCGAAGCAAAGAAGGAGGCGGTTATTCCATCCAATCAACAGTCCTGTCAGTACGCAGTGAACTGGTGTATTGGTGGATCATGCTGGGGTGTCATGGAACCAACCGGGCAGAAGTGCACTAGTCTTCTCCTCCACAGAGCACCAGAAGCGCTTTACGATAGTCTCCTGAAGTGTCACCCTATAGAAGAAAGAGTGCAGACTTGGTTCAATGGGATTGCAATGGAACCCACATTGCTTTAACGTAGAATTTTACCAAGAAACAGGATGACTGTCTGACGGTATAGACTACGGAACATCACAGTCTGTATATTGAGAAATCTTGTCAATGGAAGTAACTACATTAGACCCGGTTTTACTATGGTCTATAATAATCATACTTTCCCATAATAATGAGTTATGCCATTAACATAACTGAACTATCTAAACTGCTAAACTGTCCTAGACACAGCAAAGAAATAAACGTCTTTAAATTAGAAACAGCTATTTATATGCGGTGTGAATGCACAGACAAAAATGAAACGACCGACTCATAAATAACATAAATTGAATTTCCCTTTAGAAAGTCAACCTGTTCTGGTGTAAACCTGCCATTTATTTTGGGTGGGGGTGGGTGGTCATTAAAATGATAGCTGATTGAAAAAAGAGCCATGATTTATTCTTGATATTCAAAGGCATTTCTCAGGCACAAACCAGTAAAGACCTGTTAAAAAGTACATCCTGCCATAGAGACCATCTACCAATCAAATGCTGCCTTCAAAGAGGAAGTCATGCATGCAGGGGAATTCCTAAACAGCTGAAACAAAGTAGTTCACTGCAAAAACCTTTGGTACATCACCACCACCCTCTTCCACCCAAAGATAATGTTCAACTTTTATATCAATACAATTTGGACACTAACGCCAAATCAGTTTGTGTTTCACATGAATAGCTGTAATGAAGTTACAAATTTGGAGAAACGTCCCTGCATGGCAATATTTACTTATGTAATGTGAAGAACTTCTTTTCTGTTTGGCAGTTTGATTGTGTATAATGAGCAGGAAATATGCTATAGATTTTTTTTATCACAGTAGCAGCATGTATTAACAAAAAAAACTGCATTATTTAGAAATGGATGCAAAAAGGAAAATATACACAGGTAAAATAACATGCTAAAATGACACATTTCTAGTGATACTTAAAAGCTGGTTTTTACAGTCAATAAAACATAAATTAATGACTATTGATCAACCTTACATCAATTGCTCTGTACTTAAAATGAAATGGAAACAGATATAATTAACATAGTGACAGGACCTGAATGAAGTCATGGAGCGAGACATCATGGGTGTCTTTAAACTCCTTCCGAATGTTGAAGAGGTCAACTTCACTGCGAGACACCATGATTCTGATAAGTGCCCGGTCATCGGTACCAAGGCCCTGAAGAGCAGGCAGGATCAGCCATTAGCACACAGGCTAAATGCCCGTTACACTCATGCAGTATCTGGGGTTACTTAAGGAAGGGTCCACAGGAACGTAAATCAGGCCTAAAGCCTAAACAATCTGTAAAGCTAGAGTCAACAATGATTTTTTTTCTCTTTCTAATTAATTGTCATTGTTGACCCTCCACAGCACAAAATGGCAAAATGCAGCCCATGTGTGACATATCAACGGGCTGTTATTGCTCTGCACCTGGGATGCAGTGTGGGGGGAATAGTATCTTGCTCATGGTACCTCAATGGTTGGGGATTCAAACCAACAACCTATTGATCACAAGCACACTTCCCTAACCATTAGGCCAAATTATTATCGATCTTAATGGCTACTATTGAGTCATCCTACTCCATTTTTATTAATATCACATCCTTGATTAGTTGTCTTTAAGTTGCTTGATTTTTCCTGATGCGGCTACCAAAGACAATTTAAATAAATAGGTAGATTCAGGTCATGCAGCTACATGAAGGCTGTACCTTCATAGCTTTATATAAGCGGTCTGCCAAGTAAGACGGCTGGTTCTTCACACTCCGCACTGTAAAAAAGGAGAAAAAAAATGAGGTCATCATACACTCCTGCTTTATTGGGTACAATTGTTTAGCTCCCCAATTATGCCAATTTTAATTGTTTTGCCTAATATACTCAAGAAGCCTTACCAATAGCATACATGGCATTTCTGACATCTCCAGACATCTCTTTTTTGATGATCTGTTCAATATCCTTGTTGGTGCATCTGACAAACTCTTGAAACACTGTGAACAAAGTTGTGCAGCATGCACCATGTTAATGTTTCACTTCACTACACGTTGCATTACTCTTGCGCACTGGGCGACGCCTCACCTCTCCGCAGGTGAGAGAAGCTCCTGGTGCACAGCACACTCATGAAGCGGGTTTCCAAGGCACTGGAGTCATCATTGCATGCATCACCAAGTTCCTGTGCAACACATATTCACAGGTTGAATTATTTTCCACCCTCAATTTCCATGATGAGAAAACGCTCCCAGAAGTGGAACATGTGTTGACTAGCCCAGGTTTATGTGGCAATACTTACTGAAAATTTCTTATAATTAAACCTAAAGTTATATACAAAGAATTAAAGATTCTTGCTAGATTGTTCCTCATAAGATTTTTTTAAAACCTTTTTTTTGCAATTCTGTAAATGACACGCTATGTCTGATTTTCTGCCTTAAACTTAATAACATCAAATGCAGTATAATCTCGATCGATCCATCCATCCATTTTCTGTAACCACTTATGCTACTCAGGGTTGCTGGGTATCCGGAGACTATCCCAGAGGCTACAAGCACAAGGGAGGGAACAAACAGATGTATTCACTCACAAAGGCATAGCAATGGGAGGTCTGGTATCTCCGATTAACCTCAGTACATTTTTCCTTAAGTGTTAATTTTCCATCTCCCACAAAGCTTAGGTCCATACCTCACCTTCTAACAAAGGTAAAAAAAATTAGACCTTTTAATATAGGTTTGTATCTCTTTAATGTAAATATATTTGATAGCAACAATTATGTTTTACAAGTAGTTTACACCAAACCTGACTCGTTAAAGCTGACAGGAAGGTTACAAGTGCAGCTTACAAAACAAATGTGCATAACACGTCTACCCTTGCTGTGGTTCTGGGGGTAATAGTGGTGATAGTTTGGGTGTACCTAATAAAATGGCCAGTGAGGCTATGCAGTAGAAACTATGTAAAATGCAGCATTTGCATTCTGCAGTGGATGTAATGGATAAGGCTAAGAGGAGCAAGAGGAGGTGTTGTGGTTAAACATGCGATTCTGCTGTGACAACTTGTGCCATTCTCACGGCAAATCCATCACTGAGCATTTTTCAGACTGCGTGTAACGCATGAACAATGAAACACCAGTTAACAGGAAATCTGATCGGGAAGCAGAACACCTTCATTTTTGCTTAGTTTTGGGTGGAATTTTCACCTCGGTTTATTTGAGGATTGTCCAAAAAGTGCAAAATGGAAGTTTTAGGTTGGATTTGGGTCAGGTCATTGATCTGGGTATGGACAGCGGAGACATGTCCAGACCAATATTGTGGGAGTATTGTGTCCTACCAATATTGCCCAACCTACACACTTCAGGTTGGTCCACTAAGAAAAACATCAGGTTTATGGTGGGAATTCATTAAATTCACCAACATTTATAAATATACCATTTCATGATTCTTGATGGTGAAAGTTATCTGACCTGAGCGTCTTCCATTGCCCTCCCATCGTCTGCTGGGCTTTCCTCTCTAGCTCCCTAGAGAACAGGACAAAGTTTGAGATGAACACCAAGGATGTTCTAACCTCTGCTGGTGCCATGACATCAGAAAGTTAGCTTCTATGCGTGCCATGGGTCCTGCCTCGCTTTGCTTGCCAAGAAAAATACCTGCACCATAGAGACAAGGATCCGACAGAAGTGTCCAGAGGTCTCTGAAGTGATGGCAGCTTCCAAGCTTTTCTTGTGCGCTGCAAGGAAGGAAGGAGAGAAATGGTTTGGAGAACAGACACAATACATGGACCGTGTGGACCGGGCGCCAGTCAAAGAATGTAAGAAGGAGAAATGTCTCCCCCTAATGGAGAGACATTTCACTCCAGTACGCTAGAACTGATACAGCATTGTGACATCATCCATCTTCAAACCACTTATCAGGGATATCAGGCGCTGTACTGTGCAGATGGGCACAGGGCTGAGCACTTGTACCCTAGGCTGTTTGAAGGGCAGGAGCAAAAAAATAAAGGGGGAATCCATTTCAAAAGATAAATATCCTTTGTATTTTTGGACCTCTGCTTGATTTCTAAACAGAGTGCTAAACAATGTGTCTGTTTAGGCACCGAGACTGAAATATGTGATGCATGTGAACATTTTCCCGCTCCATCACCATAGAGCATTCGACTCTGTTTGCAACGCCAGTACCTCTGTCCCCAATTACCTTCTTCAAAGGAGGCACACATGGCTTTAATCTCTTCGTTGCTCCTGGTGACGAGGATCTCAATTAAAGCGTGTTCATCTGTGCCAGCACCCTAATGAACAGACGATGGTTAATGAGAGCCAAACGGAGTACACTTTGTATCACTGAGTCATGTTTGAAAATAAACTTTAAATGACAAGTGACATATTGCTATATAAGGACGATATGCAGTGACATAAAGGAAACGGGTTTAACACTTGCTCCCATGTAGGGATAAATGTATGAAAACAGCTACAGAGATGAAGATGCATGGCGGCCTGTTAGTGTTCCCCGTAGCCCAGTGATGCTGGGCCGCAGCCATCCATCCTGACACTTCATTTATCTGCTGAACACGACCCTTTATTTCTTGGGAGAAAGCGTGGGCATCTCACTTTTAATTCAATAAATTAATTTGTTAAACGAATCAACTTAATTTGATGAAATACACTGGTCAACATAGATTTTGTCAGAAAAATAAGGTGTGTATTATAGAATAGAATAGAATAAACCTTTATTATCCCACGAATGAGAAATTTAAGTGAAATTATATGCATTTTATCATGTGAATTTCAGAAACACACTCAAATTTCTTCTGTCATCCATAGTTTTTGAGTGAAATCTTTTTTTGGCCATATTGATAGTAAATAATTCCTTATTAAGGATGTACGGATATACTAAAGTTTAAAAGAGGGAAAATGATTTTATGCTGACTTTACAGAAGGGCACAAAGTACTGCAGGATTCTGCTCTCTCTGATGTGGAAACACAGTATCCAGCTGAGTATAATTCCAGCACGCCGGCTGGCCTCTGCTGGACCTCAGAGAGGGATGTTCCTGAGCGTAAGTACACCTGAAAATCACACACCTCTGCTTTTAAGATGAGTCGCTTCCACCATGAGCATATGCTGTAAATATATGTATAACGTAAGGATTTACTGTGTCTCAAATTCCTTGCATGATAGGTACGTTCTGATTAGGTACGGTGGAAACCATTTATAGCAGTCATGTCTGTCAGGGTGAAATTGATCAGTATAAGTGGATGATCATTATAACAGATTTTTTCCTTTTTCTTTACGTCTCAGGCAGATTACCATCTAATTGGCATTTGCATTCATCACATGCATCTAAGCTAATGTCGCTATTTACTGAATTTTATTGATTCTTTCGAGATACAGTGTCGCTGTTTCACACTTTTCAAATTACAGTACTGCACAAATTTAATTACCTACTGAACTGCGTAGAATTCAAATATGCAGTACAGTACTGTACATAGAATATAGCTTGCTGTAGTTTTGCCGCTCTTTTTTGGCTGTTTATCATAAACTTTGATGAATCTATAATCGTAACAGAGAGAATGACTTTCTTTTTCCCGCTGTTTTCTGTGCCCGCAGCATTACCATCACGTCACCTAGCCAGAAGCAGACGGGTTACCACAAGTAAAAAAAAAAAGAATTACTGTAATTACATTTTTTTTAAATGTAATTTAATAAGTGTCATTCTCATTTCATCAAGTGAAGCTTTCAGACGTCCTGAGATACCGGATCCCAGAATATCCATAACCGTTTTAGGCATTACCAGGGATGGGCAGTATTTATGAGACATGTATTTGAAATACCTATTTCAAATACAACATAGGATGTTGTCATTTGCATTTGATAGGGTTGATGAAAATGGCTTCATAATCCATACCAAAACATTTTTCACTGTTTTGCATTTTGAAAAAACATTTTGTGATACATCTATGTGATGATGCATGTATCAGTAAAAAGACTTGCATGCAGCCTCTACTCAGACCAGGAAGTTGCTTAAATCTAGCAGGCAAGTTCTTCATAACACAAGGATCATGTCCAATATGCAAACTGAAAACCAAACCTTTTCATCGTAATAACGTCTAAACTAGCACAATACGAGCTCCAGTCAAGTGTCTATTTTCCTTTGCAGCATTGATCAACAGGCCCTGTTTTGGATATGTAAATGCCAGAGTGTTTGTTTAAAGGCATCAGTGGTTAAAGTGACCCCTGCAATGTGGGCTACAGGACACTCACGCACACACACACACGGGCGCGTATACACACACACACACTCATGCACACACACACAGTTACTCTCTCACCCACACCCACACTCACACACAGGTTTGCCTGTTTTTTGGTAGATCTTTTGATCTGTTTTGGGATACCTGATCTGCAGCATTCTCTATTTAGCCTTCTGGGAGTATCAATCAATCTTTTTACTAGAGTGTGAATTCTGCAGATCTCAATAGGTTCAGTTGGGTTTGTACTTATTGGCAAGTTCATTTGCTGCTGTCTGACTGTACTTCTGGCTACATTTAAAATCAAAAGAAATTGATAATTTAAAAACTGCTAAGTGCTGAAATGTTTGTTTTCAACTGTCAAATAGGAGTCCAATAGCTGGAACCTAGGTAACTGATTACAGAATCATTGTACCCTAATAGAAGTTTAGTGGTATAATGTATTTGCAGACCATTGTATGAGTGACTATCTGACCCAAAAATCATTTGTCAAATATGTATGATTTTTTTGTTTACTTAGAAACTAGTTGTTATGGTTAAAGGTGCTATCAGTTGCTGATGCAAAATATGCTCCTCGTTGCAAAACACTGAGTAAATATATGATTGTACAATTATGAGTCATCAACAAAGTGTCAGTTGAACATTAAACTTTCGGTAACTTTAAAACTAACCTTCATCTGGCTGATGATGGGAGTATGTGAGGATCTGGGATGTAACAGGCAGGTAAAAATATTTGATCTCTTGACTGCATGTCAGATGTATGGCATATCTCACTAGGCAATGAAAAGCTTTTGCTTTCGAACACTGTCCACTCAATCCACTTAAGGAGTCAGTGTACTGGTGAAGGGATGGATCAAACAGACCGACAGTTTGCAAAGTGATTTCATACTCCCTTGGTAAAGTATTTTTAGAATTCTTAAAGTTTGTTTATTTTTATACACTTAAAATTAAGGTATTTGGTACCAGATTTTAAAATATATTTTCAGGTATCATTGTCCATCCCTAGGCATAACTAAGCCCTGTGGGATTTCCAAAGACAGCTTGTTACAAGAAAAATAATTTTAAAATAATAAACATAAGATAACTTAGAACAGAAAAACTAAATCAAGCATATCGCCCCACTTTCCTTCCTCTTGCCCTTTCCTGTAAGGCAGCCCACTGCTCTCAGGACAGTGATGCATTGACTTTTATTTGGGATTGAAAGATACAGATGCATCTGTATAGTTAGTGAAAAGATTAAAACTCTCACCTCCATTGCCTTTTTCATCATTTTTGCGTCAAACTCCGCTGGCGTCATCATCAAGCCCAGAATCAAGCGGCACAGGTTCTTTGAGAGCTCCGACTTAAGGTCGGCCATGAGGTCCTGAGAAGGGTCACAGACGAAATCATTAGCACTGTGTTCAGGGTGTCCCCAGCAGGGCACGACGCCTATTTCTGTTTAATATGACGTTCCTCACCCTCCCAAAGCTAGATTTGAAGACTTTCCTGATTTCTTGTCTCTGTGCATTACTTCTCTGGGTAATAATATCAATTATAGTATCTTCATCAGTGCCTTGAAGAATGGATGAAAAAATGTAACTCATCTGGACACATTCAACGTAATCAAACGTTTATAGAAAACAGCTGTGTTCTACCTACCAAAGCCCTTCATGGCCTTCCTCAAAGCTTTGGCATCACTTGCGGGATTAAAGCCAGACAAAGCATATATCGTCCCTCGTAGCTGTGACAAAGAGGCAGCGGCATAGATCAGAGGGAAGCAGGCATCCCTTATAAATGTTTGATTGCCTCCATTTAAATCCATAAAGCATGTTAAATGAGGGATTTAGAAAAGGGAAAAAAATGAGGCAACATATGTTCAAAGAAACTGCACTAAATACAATACTGTGCTGAACGATGCGCCAATATAGTGATTTAGAAAATTTTGAAATAAGGACATACTGTACGGTGATTCACCGTTTCAAGGAAAACAACATAAGTGCAGCGCAGGCAGGAGTGTTAGTTTGCAGAGAAGATTTTATCACTGCATGTCTGGAAATTGTATAAGCTTCAAACACAGCACAGGGGCAGTTATGCGCACACGTATTTGCCAACTGACTGCAAAACTCTGGGCACAGCGTGGGAAAACTGCAGGAAGGTTAAGGGGCCAGCCAAGCAGGCATTCCGTTCCTACGCTGGGAGCAGAGAGGCAAACCTGCACTTTGGTCATGGCGCTAACTTCCCACATCTTGTAGGCTATCTGCGCTGCTTCGGGGAAAAATTCTCCGGCTAGGCTGAAACACCAATGACAGTCTGCAGTCGGTGAAGGGATTAGTGCTATTTCACAGCACATCCTGGGCTTTTCTTTGAGTTGTACAAACAGAGGTCATGACTGGGAGGAAATTCTGCGTATTCAAACAGATGTAATGCATGAAAAAACTGCAGGAAACCACAATGTGACAGACATTGTATAAAAGCCAAACCCAAAGGATTGAGAATTCAGAGCTATCCCCTGCCCTCTTACTCATCATCGCCGCCACAAAGGTTAAGCAAAGTCCTCTTGTAGTCCCCCGATGTGTCATCCTGTAGAGGAGAGTGAGACGTAACTTAACAAGAATGAAATGTAATGGAAAAACCTTTAGAGGGAAATTCTCATAAAGTGGATGAAGTTTAAATTCTTCCTTTGTAGCTAAACGTAGGTGTTGCATTCGGGTTCACTTCCTAATAACCGCCTGTCTTGCCATAACAGAAACACAGAGGGACATCGTGCGCTAATGGCCCATGTCATTGTTCAGTGGTGACTAAATTGTCCCTCACCTTTATCATGTTGTGCAGGGACTTCTCATACTGGAGACGAAAGCATTCCCGGATATCCAGCATGTCGATCTCAGAGCGTGAGATCATGATCCGGATCAAAGTGTTGTCAGCTGTTCCCAAACCCTGAAGAAGCCAAGAGGCACAGAAACACAGTTAAGACATTGATATTAATGTGGCAGACACACACATACACACACACGCACACACACACATACACACACACACACACACATACATACAGACACACACACAAAAACACAGACACATACACACACACATACAGACACACACACACACAGACACACACACATACAGACACACGCACACAAACACGTATATATATACATATATGCATCAATCCAAGGCCCCGTCTTCAATGTCTCTCTCTCTCTCTCTCTATATATA
>JABFEB020000002.1:7048400-7059988 GCA_019775895.2 Stomatorhinus ivindoensis | reverse complement strand
CTCCCGTACCTCATGTGAGCAGTGAGTGACTCTCTGTCTGACACACAGCGTAGTATATTATATACTGCAGATCGGGAAGTCTGCAGAATGACTCACCAACGCCTTTCATGGCATTGTACAGCGTCTCTGCGTCAGTCCTGCCGTCAAAACCTTCAAAGTCCGTCACAGAGCCTCGAAATTGCTGCAGGAACAGAAACGCGACCATAAACCTTCATTGACTGGCGTCTGATCTGGAGAACAACACAAACCCATACCTAAAAGCCTTAGAATGAATGGGTGAGAACTTAAGTATCTGTGCACAGACACCCTTGATCCATACAATCCATGCATACTTATTCAGCGGTCTCTTCCAACAAACCAAGCACATCATCTCTATCCAAGTCAAAGTTCCGGCATCACTTAATTCATAAGGCATCTGCTGCACACATATCCTGGTTAGGGTTACAGGGAGATCTCATCACAGGCAGAACTGGGCGGCCTGGAACGGACACTTATCCATAGCAGGGAACATATCACAAAATGAGCAATTTATGGAGGCAGTGAGCCAAACTGCAAGACTTTGGACTACATGAGGTAACAGGAAAACCCAACAGAAACCCGTGCAACTTCACACACAGAGCAGAGATGGGATTTGAACCCTAATTCCCAGCAGTGGGAGTCAACAGCGCTAGCCACTGAACAACTTTGTCACCCCTGTCGTTAAACTATATTTGTTTGATTCATTTTATATAAAATTCAACACTAGCTGCACTGCATTTAGGATAGTTTCTTACGCTTGATCATATTTCAATTTCAGTCAGTTGCCTGACACTCTTATTTGGCGAATACAGTCGCTGTAGCGGTAGCAGCTGTTCACACAGACCGCACTAATGCTAAATGGGCACAACAGTGATTAGTCTGAGTGCTGCAAAGGGATAATCAAGGCCTGTATCCAAGTTTAGCGTTCTGGGTTAAACTACAGTCTGCGCAGATGAACATGCCGCCATCCACAGGGCAATGGGACACTAAAGGCTCCCCTGGTGCCGTCCACAAGGCCATGAGGATGGGTGACCGCCAGACAGCTGACAACTAATTCTCCATCCTGGCTTGTGTAATCAGCAGTGTGTGGGAGGGGTGGGTGTTGTGTTACACACGCACCCCCTCCAAGGCCTGCAGGGTCCACTTTCACCCTTTAAAAGCACAGCCCCTTTTATAATAACCATCACATAGACCAGCTTCGGCACGGCAGCTTAAGGCCTGCTTTCCTTTCGTCCTCAACACCATCCATCATATACTGACATCACTCTGACTGTTTCTGAGCTACAGTAATTCACGTCACTATGGCTGTCCTGGCTCCCTGTCGCTCCCTACGGTGACGATCGCTCCCTGCGCCGGCTGTTCGGCCAGACAGCCGGACTGCGGCCGCAGTAACCGCTGCGCATGCTCAGAATAGCCCAGAGGCAATAGCAGAAGGAACAGGCCCAGTGCTATATCTAACGAGAGTCATTTATAAACCAAAATCAGGTTACAAACGCAAGAACTGTGACAGAGAAAAACGGCCACAATTTCCAACTTTGTAAAAGCCACAAAGAATATTTACCAAACGCGCCTTCAATATGCAATGCTACCAAGAGACCAGCAAGCGCATTTCCAAGGATCTCGCTATTTTTACACATTATGACAACAACACTCATTAGAACACGCTGCGTATGTTTTTGACTGAAATTAAACAGGCTGGATATGCCTCCCATCTCTGATTAAAACAGTTTACTATCAGAAATACTGTAGCGGTCTAGATTCAATGAATCATGAAGGATTATGGCCAATTGCTGTAGAAGTAATGGAGAGATACTTGTAATTAACAGGTGCAAAATATAAATTCACTTACCTTAACCATGGCTGCTGTTCTATGAGTCAAAGAGTCAAAAGTGCAAAGTGAAATGTCTGGGGGAGATATAACACATTTAACAAATTATACTGTATAAACTATAGAAAAACACAGTATATAGGACATGAGAGCCATTTTTGACTTACATTAAAATATTTGAAATAAAAATGATGGTGCATCTTTTCCTTTAAAAGATGAGGAATCAAACAAGCATAAACTCAACTACAACAAAAAACAGTAACTGGACTGTGAGACATGTTTTCCATGAATTTACCACTCCTTCAGTTTGTAATTCCAGTTTATTTATTTTTAAGATGACAAGAAAGTGGAGTAAGCAGGAGTTTTTGCTGGGCTGGAAATGCTACTGGTGATTTCCGTTTGCAGCAGATGTGGCAGTTACGTTTGCACATGGCAGTTACGTTTGCACATGGCAGTTACTTACGTTTGCACATGGCAGTTACTTTTGCACATGGCAGTTACGTTTGCACATGGCAGTTACGTTTCCACACGACATACATCACCAGTTATGAGCAGCTACACATGACAGAAGTAGAAGCAACATTCGGTACGAAAATTCCACATCTGGCAGCCAGTGTGCAGGAAATAGTTTCATTTTCGTTATGCATGTCACTGTAGAGCTGCCTCTTTGAGATTAATCAGATACCAACCAGAGTGTGGTATCCATCACATCACTGAGCATTAACACCAAAATTATCCTTGTAACTCGTAATTTGCATTTTGCACTTTCCACAGAATGAATGAACTTTTGTAAACCATAAACAAAACATATTCATACATATTCAAAAAATCTTAATTCTAAAAAAACAACATAAAACAAATAATGTGGATTGTGTTTTCTGTGTCTAATAAAGTCATATTAATCTCAGTCATTCCTTAACATATTTGTTAATATAAATAAATCACGTTAAAAATAATACTTCAAATCACATTAAAAATGAAACTTTTTCTATTCCCACACATTCTTTTACTAATATTTATATTCACTGACTTACATGCTCTAAATGTACAATTATTTGTTAACTTTGTTATTCATGTATGTGTGTGTGTGTATATATAGGCCTATATATCGACAGAACCTGGGCCACACCCAATGACAGGGTCTTCTGGCTAGCACATAACCACTGCAGCAATTTAATGCTCAGTCATTTTATTTGTTATTTTAAATGGTACATAACACAAATAACGCAAATTTTACCTAATATCGTAGGCAAAAAGAGGAAAAAACTATGAGAAAACCAATGGGGCAGCGAATTATGTTTAAACGTTATTATACAATAAACCCAACAATCAATAAATTAACTACTGAAATTCATACACTTTATATTTCTTTTTGAAAAAGTGAAAAAAATAAACATTTAAAAGACCATCAAACTTCAGAGACACCTCCAATAGCGATAACTGTGTGGCATCCATCGCATCACTGCAACCGAATTTTAATCCACGATTCGTATAGCTGACTACGTTTTTCTGAGAAGGTGTTTTAACACTCGAAGTTACCTTAATGAGAGCCGCAGGCAGTCATGCACGTACCTGTGTCCGGATAACCCTGCGCTCCGCCGCAGACAGAAGCCCGTTAAGGCGTCAGTGCGCCGCTGGCAGCGCTTCTGCGGCTCTAATGCAGTGACGTAGTGCGGTGCCGCACTGGGCTGAGCGCAGCACGGGACCCACTGTGATGTGCTGCGTCCTGCCGCGATATTTTGGCAGGATAATAAATTATTCATCATTTTACCTAAATCGATAAACGTTTTTCCAGTTGTGAGATGTAATGGGTTAGATGTATAGATATAGACGTCATCATGCTAGGTTAATATCACGAGCCGATGTCTAAAATCTTTTATCCTAAAATCCTTATGTAGGACCTACGAGGATGTGTGTAACCGACTACTGACATATTAAGTTGTTTAATATATGTTAGTACAATGAGGATAATACAAATTGAATGTTTTACTTCCTCTATTAAAACTTACGTTAAAAAGGTAAAATTTTACTGAACGGCCACTTCAGAATAACCATGGTGATTATTTTTAGTCAGGAATATTCATGAAAAAAACTCATTCGATATCTTCGTTTTCATTTCAGTTACATATAACTGGCACAGTCACTCCTGCCTGACCGAAGATTACGGGAACTTTTCATGAATCTATTTCTGTCCTCATAGGCACAGGAATGTCAGGGTGGGCTAGGGGGTGTGAGACGGCACACAGAATGGTCCCCTCCCCGCCAGCTGCTACCGTTTCCAAAGTGCACAGACAAGGGCAGCCGGGAGTCTCAGTGCTGTGCCCAAAAAAGGAGGTGTCTGGCTTCCCCTGTCACGGGGAAGCTCCTGGAAGAACTCAGCTGCTAGTAACTGCGAAATCCCGTTTACCGGACTCCCTTCATGCATTAATTATTACCAGGAAGTAAAAGTGTTCATTAAAATATTAAGGAGTTTCGGGTGCTGAGGTTAATCATTAAAATTAATTTATGTCCAGATTATCATGCAGACAGATGTTTGATTTAAACTGAATGCACACGAAATAAATTCATCAAAGCATCAGTGGGGGGGGGGTGCACACACCTCTATTCACAACACATGACATCAGACCCTATACATGACACCCCGATACGACACAAGAACAACACAATATACGCTAATTACACACAGCTATTTACATTATTTACACCGCTACCATCGGCCCAGCATGCCGCACTGACTGATGGGATCCCTAGTGCTACACTACTGCTCATTTGAAACATTTTATATTGTAAAGCATTACATAAATATTTTTTTTTATCATATTGTTCAACATTTTTTACATTTGCCCAGCAACAGCATCCCTGGAGCTGTTGGGGTTTAGAGCTTCGTTTAGGGGCCAAATGGTTTCCAGCTTTAATGTCATTAATGTTTCTGAACGTCATATTATATTATGTTAATTACATAACTACATTTTCTGTTGCCAGCTCAGCATAAGATGGATCATATGAAATGAAGTTTGATCCTTGAGTAGTTTAGGAAAGGTAACTGAAACTTATTTATCCTGATTGTTGCAGCGCTGCTTTTTAAAAGCAAACAAACTTTTACTTTAGCGTGGTTTTTGACCACTCTACCCACCTGTAATTCTGATACAGAACTGGAAACAAGTCATTTGTATCCACGCATTTCCAATACCCATTTGCCCTGTGCAAGTTCACAAGTAATATTAATCTAAACAAATGGCATATGGGTGGAAAATGGATCTAACGTTAAAAATGTAAAATTGCTCAAAATCTATAGCTTTCAATGATATCACACGATATACAGATACATTTCTTTGCAAATTGAAATGAACGATGGGATTCTGCATCCTATTTCTGCAGTTTGTTTCCAATAAAAATACCATACATGTATATTCTTTTACACTTAGAGGCTCTTAGAGGTTAGAACTAAACTTTCATTGAATGTGATAAAGCAGAACACTCCCTCATTTAAACACTGACCCCAAAAAGATCCATATCTTTTTTCATGTAGTAGGACAAGCTTGTGTTTCTTGTAACTGGTTTCCCGTGAACGTTTGAGGTCAAGCTTGAATGGAAGAAAAAGACGTGATCTACAGTGGTGATGGTATGACACAAAAATGTGAAACTGTGTGTAAAATTCATTAATAAACATCTGAGCTGTTGTATTTCAACTCTTCAGATGTGACAGGCTGTATACCCATTATTGGTGGGTTCAAATGACCAAAACAGCTGTAGCCATCTGGAGATATTTAATCTTCTGAACGGTTACCAAGTTGCCATAACAAACAGCAGATGGTCACTTGTGAAAAAAGAAGGCATTATCCTGTGTTGAAGGTCTTTCTTTTCTATACAGGACTGGTTTTGAATTGCAGATCAGGTTTTTCTTAGATACCACCAGTATTTGAAAATCATGCAATTCTCCCAGCTTTTATATCATTTGCAGGGATAGCCAGTGAGATTCCCTCTCCAAGGTCCTGGTTGGCGAAGTAGCACAAAAGTACGAAATCAGCTCATGTGTGGTCTAGGTGGTTGCCAACATGGTCACAGTCATGGCTCAGTACCACAGCCCAGGTTACAGCATATAGTATAGTATATAGTATAGTATATAGTATAGATAGTACGCTTTACCTGAATGACATGTCTTTGAGTTGTTAAAGAGTCTGTAGCCAGAAGTCCTTGTGGCAACTTGGAGAATGTGTCAGGGGACGGCAAGGCTACAGTGTTACTCACAGAATCACCACAAACACAGCACAGATCAGCTTGCTGAGTTTGTTCTAGCTGAAGCCATTCAGTTTAGAGAACAGTACTCTAAAACAGTTTTTAAGAAAGAGCAGGAGAGAGGGACCAACGAGGTAAGCATGCTTAAAAGACATGACATAGAAGGTAGAACATACATACTGTATGACCCTTTAAAAGACACAACAAACTTAGGGAATGATGCTTAATCAAATATTTATGGGATAGAAGCTCAGCATTGGCAACACTCTGGCCTCATAACTCCAGGGTTATTAGTTTAAGACCCGCCTTTGCTTTCTGTGTTCAGTTTGCCAGTTCGCCCTCTGTTGTGTGCGTTTAAGTGCCGCCTTTGCTTTCTGTGTTCAGTTTGCCAGTTCGCCCTCTGTTGTGTGGGTTTAAGTCCCGCCTTTGCTTTCTGTGTTCAGTTTGCCAGTTTGCCCTCTGTTGTGTGGGTTTAAGTCCCGCCTTTGCTTTCTGTGTTGTTTGCCAGTTCGCCCTCTGTTGTGTGGGTTTAAGTCCCACCTTTGCTTTCTGTGTTGTTTGCCAGTTCGCCCTCTGTTGTGTGGGTTTCCTCTGGGTACTGTGGTTTCCTCCTGCAATCGAAAGGCTTGCTGTTAGGTAACTGACATATGTACATTACCCATAGTGCATGTGCCGTGTGATGGATTGCCATTCCCTCAGGGCTGTAACCTGGCCTTGTGCCCTTTGTTTCCTGGGAAAGACCCCACCCCCCTGCAACCGGAACAATTGGGTGGAAGACGAATGGATGGAAAATTAAACATGCATCATTGCTCCCCATGATAGGAACCCTAAAATCCACTCCGGGGGAAATTTCCTCAAGCTTCTCAAATCAACCGCATTTTAGTAACCAAACGCTGAGTTTAATGGTAATTGCTAGCTTTCTGTTTGGTACTGGGTTTGGTACGCATCATCATAGAAGCTCATCTTATTGGCCTGGAGCTTAAAAGCGCAAAAGCCTAAAACTTGAAAGCTTGCCAACTTCCAGAGACATGGGTCAACTGGTATGGCCTTGGAAACAGTAACAGTTATTATATATATATATATACATATATATATATATATATAAAAGCAGATTGCATTTGTCACAGTTTAAATTTTCAAATAGTGAATTATACAAATGCTTCTGTAGAATTCCTGGAAGTGATTACATCTGGTCCAATAGAGCCCGGCTGAGAATACTATCACTGGGAATATGCACTGATAACTTCATCTCATCTTATGTCCTTTGTGTTCCACCTTTAATCAGCTGGCTTTTATCTCTTCACTTCCTAGACAGATAGAGCTAGTCGTATCAGATTAATTGCTTCCTCATATTAATCTTACTGCAGTTTATAACTATCATTTACCACTCTGATTGAGGATGAGATGTTTAACGTGTTCCTCTGAAAGCTCCTCAGACAATGTTAACCACCTGCTGAACCTAACTGCCCTATTTGGGTGGACGGATTATTGCTTTTTGAATGGAATCATAGCCACAGTTTTTTTTCTTTCTTTCTGGATATTTATCATTTCTAAGTTAATTTGAGAGTTCCCTGCTGAAAAATGCAGCATAGAGCAGCACAGCTGGTTACCAGCATAACCAGCATAAAGCGTGTGGTAATACAAGGATGGCATCAGTCCAACCTGGCTGGCTTCCTGCTGGTACTGCACGCTACACCGGAATATATTTTGGTGCCGGTGGACCAGCATCATTAATTAAATATTGCCGGTGGCCCAGCTTCATGTGCAGGTAGAACAGCAAAGGTATGCTGGTCCACCCGCTACACCAGCATCAAACCAGAACTATCTAGCACCAAACCAGCACTATCCAGCATAGACCAGCATGACAATCGGTATGCATGTCATACTGGTGTATAATGTTGTTTTTCAGCAGGGTTCTCCTATGTTTCTATTTGGCACCAACTCTC
The DNA here is from genome assembly GCA_019775895.2 of Stomatorhinus ivindoensis. NCBI lineage: Eukaryota > Metazoa > Chordata > Actinopteri > Osteoglossiformes > Mormyridae > Stomatorhinus > Stomatorhinus ivindoensis. The sequence goes on along the minus strand of JABFEB020000002.1, from coordinate 7,051,960 downwards.
TCTACTTGGTGAGGGCTGTACTCTCTATCTTTGACGCATAAACCTGCAAAAAAAATTTTTTAATTGGTGCCGTTGTTATCCATTTAAAGTTCCGTTTCTGGTTGGTAGAGAGCCACAGTGGCATAACGCAGCTACCCAGGAACAAGACGATGTGGCCGCTCTTCTCTTATTTTGCTTCGAAGTTAACCTGTTACTTCTTTATCTGCGCTAGATTCGCCTTGTTTCCGAGGGACGCCGGCTTGCCGAGGTTTAATACCCCAGCGAAATCAGCGGCTGTTATTCTATACCAGCGATTCGCTGCACCGCCTGCACAGCAGCGCGAGCGCGTCCTTCACGTACTGTAGGCAACCGACGCTCGGCGCCCGCGCCCTGCAAGGTCGTGAGTACCTTTATTGCCCATTAGCAGCGAAGCGAAGCCTCCCGATGGAAATTATCAGGCCTGCAACGGAGTTTCATTTTATTTTATGTTGCTTTGCGTATTTCCAGTGTGGAATTTTATATGTGATATTTAAAGGTAACATTTAAGTGAAAATGGGATTTTGTGTAGGTTCTGAAGGAAATGTACGCGTTTATGTTATTGAATCTCTAGTTGCGCAGGCTGACATTTGGGGAGGGAGCGCCTGCAATTTCACGTGAAAGTCTTGAAGACAATGAATGTGCTTATTTTACTTTACTTTCAGTTAACTGCAAAGGTTATTCGGTTAAACATTGTTACTAATTATAAAGATCATTTAAGGTCAATCTTTCAATCACTTATTATTGCGGGGATTTACAGTGTATATGGTCCACTGAGTTTTGGGAAGCCTTTTTTGTGAGATGCTTTATTTTCTTTTTATATGTTGAAATAAAATAAGCAAATATTATCTCTGAGAACCCAAAGATGGGAGCATAGAAAATTCAGTTCACATAAGCCAGTGAAAAAAAAATGTATAAAAAGAGTGGCATGCCAGTACGTGGGCTCCACTGTTTGTCAGAAGGACTAGTTGTTTAGTTATCCATTGGATGGGTTATTATTCAAGGCCGTCCCTGTACAACGCTAATGGACAGTGGATCCACAATCACCATAATCTTTGAATGAGGGTATGAGGAATATCAGTCCCTGGTCATTCAGCCGGTTTCTAGCCTGTCAGTATAGTGTGAGTATCTCCTGCTACCCTTACAAAGAGTAGGCAGCTGTCAGAGCAGGGTTCTTCAAAGATGGAGACTGGAGTCTTTCGAAGACTGTGCTGGCAATGGTGTGTCCTGAGCCCATCCTCATGGAGTGTCAGTAATCACTGGGACTGCCAGCAGGCGTTTTACACATGGGCCAGCCTTCTAGGGTGGTGCAGTCCTGGAGGGCGTGTTTAGAACCGGCAGGAAGACAGCATGAGCGATCCACCACTGCAGACGCTGAAGTAGGTTATGTGAAATTGGTGGTTTCCTGGAGCCCGTATTATTGCTCCTGGAGAAGCTTGTCTCACGAAAGGAAATCCCGGGAATCCACAGACTCTCCCTGAAGAGCCCCTTGGGCAGCATATTCACGCCATCATGTGTTGTTCCTCCAGCTGAAAGCAACAGCTGTTCATTACTGCTACAGAATGAGATATGGAAAGAGAAAGCAACACTGAAACGCTCTGTCATTGCACAGATCTACCAAGCCACTGAGATCTAGCAATGATCAGAGAGCAGAATTGAACCTAAACTTTGGGAATTCACATTTTCCTATGGAATGGAGGGACAGACTTTTGCAGGAGTGAGATATGAGATCTGGAAGAATGGGACGTGGGTCAACCAAATGGAGTCCAGCATTGTGTAAGGCTGAGTGACCTCTGACCTTTCCGAGAACAGTCCAGGCACGTAGCGCCTGCAGATATTGATGACGTTCATTGACATCTTGATGCATGGACGTAAATTACAGGGGAGGGGGGTAGAGTGGTTAAAACTCCCCATATAATCAAAACTGGCTAATACACCCCCCCCCCCCCTCCATTGTTCAAACCAAAGTTACACATCAGATAAATGTAAGAAGGTAAGTCAACTGATTGAAAAGGTAACAATATAACAAAATCAGGAAGATTTTTTTTTTTGTAATTTAAGTCACAAAACTGCTGTTATCACAAGGTCCTTGTCAGAACACATTGGCGTTCACACTATAGAAGATATGTGGTCAAATGAGTCCCAGACTACCTCTGCAGGTGGTTTGAGTGATCAGATCACAGTACATCTTGGTGGTGGCGTACACTTGTATTTAGAGCCGTCCAATCGCCCAAGCCGCATATTAAAAAACCGAAAGTATAAAACCAAGAGTAAACAGGACCACAGACGCAAATAAGTCAAAGCCACACAATTTAAGAAGGAAAATGACTAACACAATTTAAGCACTCAGCAACATCTTAAAAACATTGAACATGAATAGGCCTGAATGGAGCTTATAACAAGCGATGAGATTATTGGCTCCAATAGCCATTCATTAAAAAAATCTGAAAAAAATAATGTATGTGGTTTACACACATGATGTCATCATGCAAACATTATGGGGAAAGCATTTCTTGTATTTTCAAAATACAAAAATACTGAACATGAAAAATATTTTGATACAAATTACACAATCTATGAAATCTGTCTTTATGAAGTCAAATACGAATTACATAATACAATTTTGTATTGAAACGATATATTTAAAATGCATATTTACAACACATATTTTAAATACATGTATCAGGAATACTGCCCATCCCTGTTTACATATTTATGTTATTGAATCTCTAGTTGCGCAGCCTGGTGTTTGGGGACAGAGCACCTGCAATGAATGTGCTTATTTTAATTTACTTTCTGGTCGAACGGTTACTTAACTGGAAAGGTTATTCGGTTAAACATTGTTCCTAATTATAAAGGTAATTGGGATTCAAGGTCAATCTTTCAATCACTTATATTTGCGCAGATTTACAGTGTATTTGGTTCACTGAGTACCAGAGGTGGATAGTTCAGTCCAGAGAGTAAAATTCCAGACCAAGATTTTGTTTCAACCAACCAGCTGAGTACTCTGTGACTGTGACTCTTTATACTCATCTGATTGGATGAAACAAACTGGTCTGGACTGTTACACTCTGGACCTGAACTACCCACCTCTGCCCAGTGACCTCTGGGTATGTGTTGGTTAATGCTGTGTTTGAGCTTTTGGGGGATGATTTATTTTCTCTTCACATGATAGCAATGGTGTTGGGGTTGGGGTGGACCGAATTGGTGGGGGGGAGGGGGGTAATACATCACATTTATCATGACATACAATGGTCACATCATTAGATAATGTGATGTAAGAAAGATTTTAAAATAATTTATAATTATAAAGATTTTATAATTTAAAATAAGACTAACACTGTTTAGGTTGCAGCTTCACAGCTAAACATAGCTAAAAAAAATTATTGAATGATTTTGTCTGCTACAGGACCACAGTCTTTTTTAGGTATATGTTCTGTCCTTGTGCTCTGCATATGCAGGGAATTGGCCTCAGTAATAAGCAGATTCATAATAAAAGATTAGAAGGTTGCTCTTATTTGTTTGTTTGTTTGGAAGGGGGGGGG
>JABFEB020000002.1:7029603-7045374 GCA_019775895.2 Stomatorhinus ivindoensis | reverse complement strand
GGATACCAGCCTATCACAGGGCACACTTGAAAGGATACCAGTCTATCACAGGGCACACTTGAAAGGATACCAGTCTACTACAGGGCACACTTGAAAGGATACCAGCCTATCACAGGGCACACTTGAAAGGATACCAGTCTATCACAGGGCACACTTGAAAGGATACCAGTCTACTACAGGGCACACTTGAAAGGATACCAGCCTATCACAGGGCACACTTGAAAGGATACCAGCCTATCACAGGGCACACTTGAAAGGATACCAGCCTATCATACACATTTTCACATCACAAACTACATTGAACTAAGAGACAGAAATTCTTGTTTATTTCGAAGAGGAGGTCCGCCGATATTGGGGTGGAGAATGATCTTTATCAATTTAAACTTATTTGTAGAATGTACAGCAAAAAATGATTTAACCAACATCTTATTTTGATGACTGAAATGCAATACATTTATTACCATTAAGTAGGGAGAAGTAATTTTGGTTTATTCCAGACATTTGTGCAAAGGATTACATATATCAGGGGTATGTAATCCTTGATGTAAATTTCCTTAGTTCTACTGATTCTGGTAAAATAAATAGTCAAACTGCAGCAGAACACATAGTCAGCGACTCTAACATGTTTTATACTGTATCCATTCTTAGCTTTGAACTAGAAGTTCAAAACCAGTCATCCCAAAAAAGAAAATGTCGTTTTGGCCGGGTTACATAAAACAAAAATCTTGAGTTGAATTCTGAAAAGCTTCTTGGCAATTTGGCAAACGGTGGGAGAGGGGAGAGGGGACCCAGAGGTGTCACCGATGGCTGCCACCTACCGTTTCATGCTGGATGATAAGTACAGTGGCACTTGACATCTGCTGGCCACATCTCCAGTAGATCAGACATCTCTTCGTGTTTGACCTTAGATTCGTGTTTAGGCATGACAGAAATATCAAGTACAAACGTTGCCATTTATCCTTTACTGGTCCTTAACTGCGTGTGGCTGCTTTGCATTACATCATTTGAATTATTTCAAAAAACGAATTATTTGCAGAGTTACCCATGAAATCCCCTGCCTAAAATAGAAGCAGGCACTGTTAGGATATGCTTAAGGGTATTCCGAACTCTCCTGTCAGGTGAGGAAGTAAAGAACCCCCAGAAGTCCATCCCGGTGGGGATAGTCACCTCACTGCTGATCTGCTTCCTGGCTTACTTTGGAGTGTCAGCGTCCCTGACCTTGATGCAGCCTTACTACGAGCTCAGCGTTCACAGTCCCCTGCCTGTCGCCTTTACGTACATCGGCTGGGGACCCGCAAAGTACGCAGTAGCCGTGGGGTCTCTGTGTGCCCTCTCCACCAGGTAAAAGGCGACCAGCGAAAGGTCAGGTTTTACCATATTGGAGTCATATGGCCACTTTATAAGGGAGAGTGATGTTGCATTTTGGGTCGCCAGCCTCCTCGGATCCATGTTCCCCATGCCCCGGGTCCTGTTCGCTATGGCAAGAGACGGACTCCTGTTTAAATCACTAAGCAACGTCAGCTCCCGCCAGAGTCCTGTTGTAGCCACGCTTGCATCTGGCATTGTGGCAGGTAAGTTAGCAGATTTCAACTTTGGGAACGTTTCCTATTTACTTACCCCGAGGAATTAAGGACAATGAAAATGCATCTGAAACCATTATGAAGATTTCAAAGATTAACTGCAATCAACTTTTCGATTAATCTCCAAAGACCTATAACAAAATTATTATTGAAGCCATAGTGAAAAAGCCTCGAAATAGCAATGTAATATTGACACATTATTACACCACAAATGTACAAGTACTGCAAATTTAAAGCAAATGCTCTTCCTTATTTTTCAGCAATCATGGCCTTATTGTTTGACCTGAAAGCACTAGTTGACATGATGTCAATTGGGACTTTATTTGCTTACACGCTTGTGGCAATTTGCATTCTCATTCTTCGGTGAGTACTGGACAGGAATGTCTGTTCCTGCTAACCCTTTCCTTACTAGGCCTTGTCCACGTGTACACAGGAATTTTTAAAAATCTGTGTTTTTCATCCTCCGTTACTAAAAACGTCCATTACTCTGACATTACAAGCCAAAAACTCCATTTTCCCCATCCACGTGTTGATGCTGAAAATGGAGTTTCTAAAAATCTTCACCCTGGACGAAGTTTTGGAAGCTCAGATTTCAGTGATGTAAAATAGTTTGCAAGTGGACAAAAGGCAAAAACACGAAAAAAAACCTGCATCTTTAAAAATCCCCATGTATCTGTGGTCAAGGTCTTAGTGCCATGTGTCACGGTTGGGCACGGAGTCGACAACGTGGGGCAGGCAAACGAAGCAGGCAAGCCGGAATACGGGGTAAATACGCGGTTTATTCAGGCTAACACACGGGACAGGACGCCAACATCGACCAACATCAGGGAACATCAATGACTAATCTGGGGTTCACGTACACAGACGCCGACTAAATACAGGCAGGGGTCAATCAACAACAGGTGGCCACGATCAGGAACAGACACGAGGTGCTGAGGGGGCGTGGCACCCATGAGGCTCAGATGGGTGGATCATGACACCATGAACCTATATTTCTGTCTGGACATGCTGCTCTTCAGCCACATGTGCATTTGTTCTGTTATTTTAGGTATCAGCCGGATCAATCTAAAGACTCTAAGGATACAGATACATGGGAATCAAGCTCCAAGTTTACATTTTTAAACCCACCACCATTGCCAACTGCAAAAACCTCCTTAACTGTATCAAGCTGTATGGTCTTTATTAGTAAGTAGAAATACCTTGATTCATAAAAGTACCTGTGAACTATTGATATCAGGAAAGAGTTTGAGAACTAATTTGGCAATATTATTTTGTGCAATCAGTCGTTACGGTTACAGTAAGTGTTTTCAATGCCAAATTAATACAAATGGGATTTTATGCTTTAGTATTTCTGAGGATATTAACGTGATATATATATTTGCTTTTCCAGTTGCCCTTGTAATATCTCTCAGTGTTATATTAACCCAAGCAATCGACTCCTTGTTGAACAAAGAGATTTGGAGTATCGTGCTTGTCGCATTAATCACACTAATCCTGCTGCTTGCTGTTATCCTTATCTGGAGACAACCACAAAGTCCAACCAAGGCTGCATTTATGGTAAGGAACAGCTAGCTAGTGGATTGGTCCATAATCCTTTGCCTCACACTTTTGTGACACAAATAAAAGCGCTCGGTATGTACTTTTCAGGTACGAAATGTCTTTGTTCATAGGTCCCATTTTTGCCAGTCCTTCCGGTGTTGAGCGTCTTCATCAATGTTTACCTTATGGTGCAGCTGGGAAGTGATACATGGATCCGCTATGCCATCTGGATGGCAGTAGGTAAGACACTGAAGCTGAATACGTGTTTCACAGCCTGGTTTATACAGCTGGGAAAGTGATGGCTGATGTGCACCCGTGTTGTTTTTCTGTAGGACTCCTCATCTACTTCGGTTACGGGGTCCGTCACAGTGTACAAAAGCAGCGGCTGCTGAAAGCACAGAACCAGGCCGCCGTTCAGGTCCACGCTCAGACAAAACTATAACCGGGGGAAGTGGGGGGGAAGGGCAAAGTACGGTTTCCCATTCTGTACTTCGTGCTAGCAGGTTATATAATAACCTAGATGCATTCTGCTGGAGGTTTTTGTATTTGTCATATATTAATGAATATATTTTATTGCTAAATGTTTTTGGAATGTAATACATGTGAGGTGTACATGTGAAAAATGTTAATCACTTTACACACCTCAAAAATTGCAGCGGTTTAACAAAACATCATTTAAAGCATACTTTAAAAAGGATTGTACAGGTATGCTTTATGGAGACATAGGTGTGAAAGAATTTCCATTTATTTGTATTTCTTTTTTTTACTTGTCATAATTTATTGCAATATGCGATAAAACCTCTTTTAGACTTTATAACACATACTATACAGAAAAACGTATTCTGCAGTTCAGTGCATTGTTTCCAGTGAATTCAGCTTTTGCTGTTATTTATGGACAATGTGACATCACTTGTGGGAAAAATGTACTGAAGCAGATTTCAGGAAAGTGCACGTGTTCAAAAAGAAGTGTTTTTTTAAGGTACACATGTTATTTACACTACAGTGTGTACTAAATACACTATTTTGGAACAACTTATTTGAATGTTGGTATATTTAAGTTGTACTTTATTTAAATTTTAATATAAATTAAATACATTAAATGCTATTTTACTATGCTATTTTGGGACACTTGCATTAGAATACAATTAAGTATGTACTTCAGGATAAGTGTAGTTGTAGTACACTTTCGAAATTCTGTTTTAATGTGTTAAAGGTATATATATATATTTAACTACAACTTGTGTCTATATTACATTTAAAGGTCACTGAAAGACATGTAAAAATGCATTCATGTACCACTTATGGAAGATTGAAATATATTTTATTGATCTTACAAAGTGAAGAAATGTTTTCCAAACATGCTTTTTAAAGTGTTTTTCTAATAGTACTTCAGTACACTAACAGACATAAATGGTGTGTTAATCACGGTTCACGTAATGCTCCATTCCATGGTGTTTCATTGTTAAAATTAGGTAAAATATAACTAAATACCCTACTGTCTGAAGGCCACCTTTTCAACCTGCTTTTCCTCAAATAAAACACACGACAAATGCACTCAGTTGTTGAGTTTGAGTGTATGACATTGGATTGAAGTTTGCCGCAGGCACCCACACGACCAATCAAATGACTAACAGCTTATGCTGAGCCACTGAATACGGAAACCAAAGGGGCAAAAAAACAGTTCGGTCCCATCTCCACATCCTGCAGACCTCTGTCAGCAGAGCCCCGTCGCTTTTTTTAACAAGAGAAGTTCCTGGAAGTTCCTTTCAGACGTTTCTGCATCTGAAATCAGTGTCTGTGAATGGTAAAAAAGAGAAAGAAAAAAATTATCTCTTGTCAAATTGATGCTTGAAGAATGGTAAAATTCTGTTTTATGTGGCTGACTAACAGTCACTAATGGAGTCATTACGTAGTGTAAACGTGTAGTGAACGTAAGTGTATACATGTGAAAAATGCACAAACTTAAATTGAATAATAGAAGTTAACCTTTATTTTATAATAATTACTTATTAATTAGATTTATTTTAAATAAACTGAGGGCACTTACACCATGTTTTAGCACAAAAAACAATAAAATGTTGGTCAATGTCTTATTCTCTTATTAAATTCTGTGATTTATGATAGCAATTTTTTCAGGTACCTGAAAAGGGACGGTTGCATGGTATTTAATGAACAATTCCAAAATTTTAATTATAAGGTGATGGAGTTTCTCTTGGCAAGCTCATCTTGTCAGGAACAACTGCAATGCACTATTTTACAGATCTGATGAAAATTCTGAAGTTAAAGAGAAAATGGCTGTTATTGTAAAAATAGATTGCAGTCATTTGTGTTCTCCAAAAAATAAACAAATTGAACAAAAAAACAAAAAAAAATGTTTCATGAACCATTTGCTATGTTTTCTGAACCCACTAGATGGTGCTCTTGGTTTACTTTGGGCCATGCTTTGAACCCATTTCTGAACAGAGAGCACCATCTAGTGGGGTCAGGAAGTAAAGCAAATGGTTCATGAAGCATGGTGTTGGCCGTCACTGCTCCCCACACTAGGACTATGATATGTTTTATTATATTATTTTATTATATTTATTCTAGTAATTGAGGCACACCATTAATATACTTCTGCACTCTATTTTCTTTCACAAGGGATGTTCTGTGTAATCAGCACCACTGGTCATATCACGGTGAGGGGACACCATCTGTGTTTGGCCCCCAGACATGCTGACATGGTCACAGGCTCCTGTTGAGGGGACATGGTAAAAGTTGCCAACTGGGAAGGATTGTATCATATAACATTAGTTGAGACCCCTGTTTAGCAGAGACCCCTGAGTGTCAGTCCATGTATTAAATCGCTCCTGATTAGACCCCCACACCTCGAACAAAAGCCCATTACACTCTGTAGCAGTACTGACAACTCTCTTGCTAACATGGGAAATTTTTTTTATCATTATGCATTTAAAATCCCTGTCCAAACTCAAGGACACAAGCTGGCTGTTAACTGATAGATTTCACAAACAAAGATTTCATAAACACACATAGACATTATGGCTGTAAAATGCCTTCTTTTAGTACTGCTCACTCATGCATTCATGTAAAGAATGCAAAAATGTGCATGTGTGGCGGCATGTATAGATCTGACATCTACAAAGATTTTAACATACAAGATACAGTTGCAGAAAATGACAAAATTCAATAAAATATTTTGAGTTTTCAGAAAATGTTTAATATTGCCTTCAATGTAGAAATAAAGGTTTGAAATTTAATGACAACCCCATAAATGACGAATTCAGCGATGTGTGGCTGTACTGAGTCTACTCCTGCAAACCTTTCCTGCTATATAAACATTCTGTGCTATTTCAGGGGTGGTGCAAGTCTCCTCCTGTGATTGGCAGGGTTACCCTTGAATGGGACTATTGACTGACCACATGGAATTTGGGTTGTTAGTGTCATACTCTTGTGCACAAGGAATTTGCGAGAAGGCAGTAAAGAGCTGACCATTTGCTTTGCATTCCCTCTTCACTCAGCGCAAAGCTCTTCCTGCATGTGTTTCTTCTAATGCTGTGAGAAATTGGGGCGCTGTTTTGGAGGATCAAGGGTCACGGCTTATACTGCTGGATTTAATCTGTCAACTATGACGCTGAAGCTGGTTCTGAGTGCTTTTATCATCACTGGTTTACTTCTTGAACTTGGTAAGTATCTTTTTTTGGACTTATTGTCATTGGATTTGCCCTCATAATCGCAATTGAATATCATAATTTAGCAACTTAATATCTATCTTAACATACAATTTAGTGCCTAGATATGTTCTTTAAATATATTTAACCTTGTCTGGTGCAACATTAGAGAGTAGAGTATCCACTACACTCTGAAGAGATGCTAGAAGCCATGGATGTATAGTACAGCCTGGCTCTGCTGGTGTCTTCTGTGTATAGGGCGGTGCCAGAAAAAGGAAGACAGTGGCCCCAAGAAGCCAGCGGAGCAGAAGCCGAGGGGGGAGGCCAAAGGCCGGGTTAGTGCTGGAAGGGAACGCAAGGCCTCTGCATCCACGGCGGAAGCAAAGCCAGAGCCAGCCCAGGTGCAGACCTTCATCACACAGGTCTTGGAGAAGGGGAAGTTCCAGAGAGTAGGGGACATGCTGACGGTTCCAGCTGGCCACGTCCTGGAGCTGAGATGTAAAGGAAAGCCAGTGCAGTGGGGTGTCCCTCAGTATGTGGAGGAGGAGAACGATGGCCGGCTCAGGTAACAGATTGCTGGCTTTTTCTCATCATTGTCATGCATAGTCTTCAATAAATGAGCAATGAATGAAGACCATATTTGGCGCTGTGATGTAACGGGTGGTATTGCTACCTCACACCTTTGGAACCTGGGCTTCAGTCTCCATTGTGGTTCCATGTGTGTGGAGTTTGCATGTTCTCCCTCAATGGGGTTTCCTCCAGGTACTGTGCTTCCCCCCCCCCCCCCCACAGTCCAAAAACATACTGAGGTTAACTGGAGTTACCAAATTCTGGGTTGTTCCCTGCCCATAAGCTCATGAGTCAAAACTCCAATTGCCCATCAATGAGCCAAGAATCAAGGAAGAGAGAGCTCTTCCAAAAATGTGCTCTCTTTGGTAGGTTCACCCAGCACGAGCGGCACGGGACCCTGACTTTAGCCAACAGCACAGGGGCGGACACAGGGGAATACACATGTTATCCTTTGTACTGCGAGGACAAGGACTGCAGAAAGGAATATGACAGAGCAGTCCGGGTCTTCATCTTCTTTTCTGGTAAGAAGAATGAGGAGGTCTGACACTACTAATAGTGTGAAATAATTGCTTAAAGGATTATGTGGTATGTAGGATTATATAGATTATCTAGAATTGCTTAAAGGATTATGTCGATTATGTATTGATGACCTTTACATTAATAGCAATGGTCGTTATCCTTTGATCAAGGTGAAAGACTCAACACTAACACCTACAGAACATCAGTAACACTTCACTTAATGGGGCACAAGTATTATAGAACTATGCTATTATGTATTAATTAACCACAAACTAAGTCTTAGTTAAATACTGATCCCATGTTAATTCATAATTAATGATCTCAAGTAATTACTATATTTGCTACTATATCTGTTAATTCTGTAAACCTTTGTGAACTATTGAGGGAACACGTCATGATTAACACAAATGAAATACTGATCTCATGTTTATTCATCATTAATAAATCGTGACATCTTTTATCTCGAGTAGCAGCCATATTTTTTCATGATTCGTACTTCAATAATAATGCCGTTATTAATTAGTATTTGTACCAATTGTCAAGTAAGTTGTTACCCTGCATTCGATACAATGTGTTGTTTTGCTCCTACGTCACAGATATAGTGTTGGTCATATAAAGGATACGTGAAGCATTCAGTTATCTCATCCTGTGTTATATGGGATACCTGCTTTTAATTACATCTATAACTACAGTATATCCTCCTTGACGAGTTTCCACGTTGCGTGCATATTAATCCCAGATATTCCGTTTCTGAACTCCAGACCCCCGTGAGCTGTTTGTCCCCTCGGCCCACTACTATGAGGTCATCCAGCTGCGCTCCAACCGTGCCACTACACTGCCATGTCAGGTGACGTCACCGCTGGCCCAGGTGACGTTACACCGTGAGTTTCCCCCAGAGGAGCTGAAGGTCGACGGTACGGAAATTTCCTTCGACGTGAAGAAGGGCTTCACCATCTACCGGCCTCGACCTCACCATGCAGGCTTCCTCTTCTGCATCGGCAGCTTCAGGGGCTTGAGGCAAAGTTCCACCAAATATATGCTCATCTATGTCAACTGTGAGTCCCACCCCCTTGTGTTTCTGCTCCGAACAATAACACCTGAGAAAATTATGCTACCAGGATGCCACGGTTTAATTCTTTACCGCAGATTTTTCTTGCAGGTGGAGGTTAAATTCATGACATGATGGCATTTTTTTCCCTTGCTAGATCCTGTTTCCCCTCCATCTCCAGTAATCAAAGCTTCATCCACCTCTGTCCATATCGGAGAGAACCTACAGGTCTCCTGTTCCGTAGTGGGGGAAACTGATGTGGTGATTGATTTTACTTGGGAATTTCCTGGGCAACAGGTGCTTAACCTACAAAATATGCACTTTGTTTAGCTGTAAACCCTTTGGCACTTAGAAAGTGAACTTCATGCAGTATTTTTACTCTTTGCTCTCTCTATGGTTGTGTGGTTTCGTCTGAGCTCAGATCGGCAGGCCCCTCTATACAGAGGACGCTGTCCATCCCATACGATCTGGGGGTCAACTTCGCCAGCGGTCTGAGTCCGTGCTCCTGGTGGACGAGGTGAGGGACGTAGACCAGGGCAAGTACAGCTGCAGTGCTCAGAACCTGGAGGGCTCCCGCACTGTCTCCACCATGGTCAAGGTGCTTCCAGCCCGTGGTTCTGCCAAGCTGAAGAAGCTGTGAAGCTGTGAAGCTGTGAACCCCAGCTGCTGGAACTTTGCATGTTTCATCTTTCCAATATTCAGTGCTTCGCCTGGACATGGAGTTTAGACCTGGCTGTTTGCATCTTTTTTCCTTTATTTAATGGAATGCATTCATGTAGTTAACTTTTAAAATGATTTCATTATTATTATTATTATTGTTGTTGTTGTTTTGTTGTTGCTGTTGTGGTGGATGAAGCTTTTGTTCTCTTTGAAAACTGAAATTCTGAATCAATCAAGTATTTTGATCACACACTATTTCATAGGAAAATGTACATTTCTAAGTAAAAGATGAAAAGAGATTAAAAAAAAATGAATTCATGCAATCAGTTGGACCTACTTTTCTCAGAGGAACAGTTTTAATAAATTTTGGGATATTTAAATGTGCAGATTGAGACAAAACTGAAACACCAGCCTTGTCTAATGAGATCAATAGATGTCTGATCATACCTATACAGTCATCTGAACTGCATGACCACACAACAGGCCACTCACGTAGCTCTAATGGGGTCTGTCACACAAAGCAGGATTTCTTGCTGAGCCGGATAACGTGTCACATTTAAGGTAGTCTGGGCTAAACATAAGTGAATGAAGATAAAATCCATTTCAACTGGGGCCCTTAAATCTGACAAATTATCCAGCTAAGCAATAAATCCTGTTTTATGGTGCAGGGCCAGGGTACTTATCAAATGGTATATGTCATATTTTGACCTGGCCACAAGAGGGAGTAAGAGGACAGCTAAAAACTGGCCCCAGTCGGCTAGTATATGGGTTGATTTTCTAACTACTAGAGAGTGACTCTACCTGTATCTAGTTAGGTTGTCCATTGAAGTTATTCTCTGCTCAGTCCTTTTTGGTCTATCTTGGGCCTTGGTTAATGTGAGTTACCCTGTGGTTAGTGTGGTTTCGCTATTAGCCAGTGATTTATATTTTAATTTTTTTGAGTTCCACTTCTGGTTCCAGTTTATTCTTCCTTTCCTGGAAGTTGTTGCCCCTAGTGATAAATTCCTTGTGTAGACCACTTGGAGGACTATAGCAAGTTGAAAGCTTAATTCCATGCATGTTTGAGCGTGAGCTCACGCTCTGCTGATGACTCTCCACCGTTGACGACGCAACCTAAAGAGAGGAGGTCTGCATCCTGACACAATTGCGCGAAGGTAACTTCTCACTCGGCGTCGGTAAGACTGAGGAGCTGGTCACGGACCAGAAGCAGAAAGCAAAGCGCATCCATCATCATACGCAGCGCTGTGTTGGAGCTGGTAGGCACCTTTGGTGTCCATATCTCCATAGACACGTCATGGTCTTTTTACACTGCAACCCCCACGAACGCCAAGCCCTGCATAGTGCAGTGTGGACAACCCAGGCACTACCGGCAGTGAGGTCCCCTCCCTCCAGGACACGTAGACCCAGAGAAGCCCATGAAAGGAAAGCAGATACCGCTGGTCCCAGACATCAACGTCACTAGCTGTTTGAACTTCTAACATCTGGTACGAGGTGTCAGAGCATTAGATCCCGTATAAGCAGACTGTGTGATGGTTTTCTTCACCAAACCATAAGACTGTTGAAGAGTCATCATGCCTAAAGCCCCCCTTCGACACTATCCATTTATTTCTCACACTTACGTAGTCCAATGTCCCTATTTATATTTGTGTTTGTTTACAACACTGCAGCATTAATATGTATTACTGAGTACTGTGTACTCTGATAGCGCACAGCGGCTCTGAACATAAGAATTCCATTCCATTCACATTTTTATAAAATGTAAATCTTGAGGTTACAATAAATCTGGATCTGAATCATTTATACGGATATATCCTTTTGGTTTAAATGTATCTCAGTTTATACAATAAAAGCCTTAAATGAAATTCTCCTTCACTGGGTACGAGAAGAACTGCTGGATTAATTTAGCAATTTTGTGAAACTACTGCTTTGATTAAAAGCACCGGTGCAGACATTTATTTAAATCAGTCCCGGAGTGTTTTACCCTCCATTCATTTGCTACCGAGACAAAATATATTTTTAAAACCAAGATCAAAAAAGTTCTCTGTCTATGGAGTCTAGCAGAATACCATATACTGTATGTCTTTTTTTAATGACTTGTGTATTTTGAAGATGGATACTCAATGGAAAAAATGGGAAAACTTATGAAAGCCAAAAACAAAACCAAGGCTTGTTTTTTTCCCCTCATGTGTCCTTTTATAAGACTCTTACCATTAAGCTTTCACCTGAATATTGTGTATGACACAGCGGCACCATTGCCATATACCTCCAGGGGTGATCAACAAAGCAGGATTTCTCAGTTAGCTGGGTTAACTTAAGACAGAAGTCAAGATTGTCCAATAGGAACAATACCTAAACTCTTATTGGAGAAACACGCCTTCTAGCTTAAGTTAGCCCAGCTAACGGAATACCCTTTGTGGGACACCACCCCCCCTCCAGGTTTGAAGCTCGGGAACATGGGTGTCGGGGTGGCAACACGCAGTTTTGGTGACTGATGCCCTCCTGTGGCCAAAGGCATGCACTGAATGAATGGCAGTACCTGGGCCTTGCTGGCCAAATTCTCTCAAACAGCAGTATTGTGTTGTAAACAATCTTATCATAAAGTCATATGAAAAACAATGACAGCTGTTATATGCTTATAATATATTAATGGTGGACTTTTGGTTTTTAGGGTCAATATGGCATGAATATGTATTAAAGAATTAAAACCCTGCCTTCATTTATAAGTGGCATCTTGTCTAACATCCAAAAGATTCTGATACAAAACATATGATACCATGTTTAAACAGCGAGGAAAAGTCTTGTTCTGTTTAGTTAGATGTTGTGATATTCTGTTCATTCACCTTACTTCTGTTTAAAGATCGAGTTGAAGCGAATGTCAAGAATAGGGTCACAGCCGCCTATCATGGTCTGAACTATACTTTGTACTTTGGCCAAAAGCAAATAAACACACTGCGTGTAACTAATGTCCTTGCACACTGGTTATTGTATTGCATTAATCATCAGTTACTCACCTTCCTATTTCAAATGCTGCATCTTCTCAAAAGTGACTTCTCAACAGTATAATTAGCTGCTGCACACACTGAATCCTAAAAGGATCATCTGAAAGGTTGTAGCTCATGTAAATTCTATTCCAGTCACAGATATTATGGTACTAAAGAAAGAGCATTTTTAAATCAATGATGCCTGTATACGTAGAGTGAGTATATGTACGGGAGTCCTGTCTTTCATGTTTATGTTATTCGTAATGTAATGCGGCATGTGAATAGGCCTGCATCAGACCTTTAGTAGACCTCTACTCCAGGATGGGCAGTCTTTAGCTTCTGTGTGGTGAGTGTACTGGTGCAGAATGGCTGCAGTCGTATCATCCAGGCAGGTGCCACACGCTGGCGGTTGTTGAAGCGGTTCCCAATTGCTCCCGTAAAGCGCTATGTTCACGTAGCATTCGTTCATTTATCCTAAAGAAACTGCTGTTTTTTTCACCATAACTACTTCAGGTTAATTGAGAGTGTATGTACAGTAAATAAGTATCTGTATATAAATAAATTCAAGCAATAATCCATGGTAGTCCGCTTTAGCACAGAAGTTGGGCAGAGGCTAACACGTGCCTCTTAGCAGTGGTATTTAAATACTCAAGCTTATCAGTCATCAGTTTACCATTGGGACAGCCAAGCAGCTCGTCCGAAAGCCAAAGCTGACATTTCTTGCAAGAACAGCAATTGCAGCAGAGAGAGCCTTCGATCTGTAGGCCGGCATGCAGTTGTCTGCTTCTTGCTCTGACCAGAAAATTAGGCCACGTTGCCATGTGATTATTGATTTTATTGCACCTTCCCCCAATTTTTGCTGTGAAAGCCTAGCAGAATCTAAATAGCATTATGTTATAAAAAGAATCTTCATTCAGAATGGTACTTAACTTGTTTCCTTTTCACCTTTAACAGACCAAAAGTGCAGATATAGTGAAATGACTCAAAAGATCTTGAAATCTTACACAAACTACTGCTATAGTATAATTACAGATACAGCTTGCAGAGATGATTGGCACTGTGTTACAGGATGGACTGCTAGGGAAGGGGTGGTGTAAGCAATTAAAAACAGGAGGCAAGTCATGTCTGTTTTTCTGCAAAAAAATGAACTTAAAGCTGTAGCTTTTCAGTAGTAATAGAGCTGTTTGTAGAATATCACTCTTTCAAAGAATTAAAATAATTCTGAATGAAACACAAATTAATGTTCCTAATTATATACACAGTAAATGACACTTATTTGTCCACGAACCAATCACTTATCCTGAGTTCAGGTCACAGAGTAGAGGGGGGATTTAAAGCCAAACCTTTCAGCCTTATGCACCGAACCAACGCGTCATGGTAGGCCATATTGATTCTAGTATAAATGGTTTTGGCATCCCCTTTGCGTTCGCCTGGCGGCGCTGTTGTCCTGTCCTGCGCGGGACTGCGGATGGGTGGGGCGATGGGCGGGGCGATGGGCGGAGCCAGCGCCGGCTCGCGGCCACGCAGTTTAAATCCGAGGGAGGGAAAAGGCGGAGAGAGCGGGTCCGGGTCCGGGTGTGCGTCCGTGTCCGCGTCCGTGTGAGGGCCGCTGAAGCGCTGCTGGAGCGGCCGAGAGGAGTGTCTGTCAGCGGACTACGGCACTAAAAAGCCAGACTTGCGAAGGGCTGCAAGCGCACAGTGACCATGGTAAGGCGTCACACTGCCCGAACTGATGGCTAAATAACCAATGTGCTGTTACCTGTCTACCTTTAGAAAAACATATTGCAATGTGTTTTTCAAAGAAATCCTAAAATATTTTTTATTGATTTGCGCTGGGTTATATTTGGTCTTTTTTTGGATCAGTATATTCGATTATTTGATTTGAGTGCTAGTTTATGTGTTCTGTTAATTACCCGCTTATACGAAAGATAACTGACCGCCCACGAGTGGAAAATAAACTATGTATGCAGGTTAACGGGTAGTACAGCTTGCGCTCGATATCATCGTAATCCCAGAACTAATTTAAATTTGCACTTCACACGTAAACACTAGTTTGTCATACAAATAGAGAAAGGAAGGATCGTACTTTTTGCTTATGGTACCAGATGTTTTCACTGACTAAAAAAGAACTAGTACGATAGTTTATCTTTACAGAGCCCTGAATTACATGCTTCTTGGTATTTAGAAGAACTAAGTTGCATCGGTGAGTTTACAGCAATGCGTGGCCACAGACTCAACTTCATGCGTTCAGATGGATGCATTTCGCCTGATATTTGGCGAAGTCGTCGCTACTTGAGCGCAGTTACAATAGAACCTTTGTGCGTCTGTTGAAAACCCCTAAATATAAAAGTACAGGAATGCTCACGGTTTCTTGACACTTGTTTACAGTGCATCGTCAGCGCACATTACAGCCCTGTAAGATATTGCTCGGTGCATGTCCGCAGTATTCGCTGCACGAATCACTGGAGGGTATTTTGGTCGGTGAGAAGAGCCTCGCCACGGTAAAATGCAGGCTGCGGCATTTGCAGGTTTTCGTGCTGTTTGTCTCCAGTTTCAGTCTTATTGCCATTGTCACTGGGGAGACTGGCTGCCGAAGAATCTGCCCTAGACTGTTATTTACTAGTGAAAAGGAAAACGAGGAAACTACGGGAAGCGATTATAGTAACGGGTCTCTATTGTCCGCACTATATTGGGGATCGTGTCCTTCATTGTTTTCTGCCCTTTGTTAAAATTCGCAAATCCCCAAGGTTTTGCCTGCGAGTCTTTCTACCACCCCTCCTATCCTCTTTCCGATGTGTTGGGGGGGGGCGCAGATGTTTTTTTCTTCTTATAACTTGCATGGAGATGCAAAGGCAGGAAAACACCGCGGGGTCCTACAGAGAACTGATAACAAAAAGGAGCGTTTCTGTTAAAAGGGCTCTTCGGGGTTATGGCGCATTGTTTTGCAATGACATTATGACGTTTATCCCACTGAGTGGTACTTGCATTTACAATGAGGGAAAGAAGGAAACTCAGACGAAAGTGGCATTCTTTTTTAAAAGTGGTTTAAGCCGATTAATGTATATTAATAGCCACAAAGTGATTACCTTGTCAGTGTTGATATTTCCTAGTTAAATTGTGGGATTTGACAATCCTAGTCCTACGTTTTGATTGAAGGGAACTTTTAAGGGAGATTGCAAGTCTCACTTTAAGCAACCCTAAATATA
>JABFEB020000002.1:7011194-7025658 GCA_019775895.2 Stomatorhinus ivindoensis | reverse complement strand
CCCCCCGTCAGCCTTGGTGGTCCAGTAAGTGGGAGCCCAAACACTGACTGTCGCACAACAAAATCCATGTGACCTGCTGTCTTTTCTGCTGCTACTGCACTAGACGTCTCGTTCCTTTGGTGACCAGAAAATGTGAATAAAGGGAGAGGTTGGGGTGGGAGTGGAGGGGGGGGAGGTGTTGCATTCTCCCCCCGTGCCCAGCAGTATCCCTGGAGTTCTATATACTGCTGACTCGTCAGACTACCGTCGATTGTGGAACTGACCACTGAGGGTGCCGTTCTCGTTTGAGATGGTGGTGTGATGCTTGAAAGCTCATCTGGCCTATTCAGCGTAAGACCGACATCCTGCTTCCAGGAGCTGATGGGACCTCTGACGATTCCACTGACTAAACTATGCCTGGAGGAACGCATCGGATACAGTGACACAGTAGAACGTCGGAACTTGAGAGTTAGGGGCTCTGTGTCACTTGTGGTTTCATCTCCTTAAGCGAGATATTTTTTATAGAAGAGAACACGGGCGACTCCCTGATACCACGAAGCGACTGTGAATTTTTTCGAAGGTGAGGACACTGAAGAGTGCTCTGTCCCCTAGCCCCTTGGATATGCGCTCCCTCTGACTGACAAACATGTGCCCTGTTCCTTGTGAGTACGGTGGGCGTGGCATATGTAATGAACTGGGGCTCGTGGTCCATCTTCACCCGCTATGCCGAATTTTATTTCCTCAGGCCTTCGCCTGTAACAGAGCTGTCAAACCGACACGTAAGGAACTTGTGTGCTTATGTGAAGCACCACAGAGCATGCAGACTGCGGCAAAGAAGAACAGGTAAAATGTCTCCCTGACCCAAGTTTTGGCCAGTCGTGCGTATTTGAGGATAACGGAGGAACCCGCTGAAGGTCTGGGTAACTGGATGTTTACCAGAGGATTAATGGTCACCCAGTCCTTGGCCACAGCTGACATCTCATGACCTGCAGCTTCCATAATAATACCAACAGCAGAGGACCCTCTTGTTCCAGGGTGACCATCTCACTTTTTAGTTCTCTGTATAGGTTGTTAAACTGTATTAATGTACAATCTGAAATGAACACTGTTTAATTCTCCAGCTGTATTAACCATTTTCTTTATGGTTAAATGACTAATAATACAGTGTTTATCACTTTAAAAGATTAGTCAATATTCTTTGTGACCATGAACTGTTAAATAAAGGACTGATTAGTCTAACTAACTGTCTAATGTATCTAGTTTTATATTTAAAAATCATCAAATAATGGGAACATTTGGTTCCCACATATGTTTTGTTTAATCTGGTTTAATTTATTCTGTAATTCAAGTACTGCAAAATACCCAGTTAATATTTCAATAAACCCTCATTAAGTGCTGAAGTAGACCAAGAAAAGCTGCACGCAATGGCGCAGGATAAGTGACACAGAGACAAGCTGCGCTAACGACACGCAGTGTGGCAAAACTTTCACAGACGTCCGGAGATACACTTCAGATCTGTTGTTTGTGGGATGTTTCCGTTGCTTGCAAGTGATCCCTTTCTCTTCTTTGTGGCACGTTAACTACGATTACATCACAATGTGTGTTGATAGGGATGGCTGTAACCTACCCTTTGCGTGCAGCTAGTGGCACACAAATGAATGACACATCGCATGGACCACACCCTGTACAGTTGCTGCCGATTAGCCAACTGTTGTTATAATTGCTTTTTTATACGGCTGGTGTCTCACTGTTAGACTCTTCCCCAAATGTCAGCCTCTTGTGAAATGATTAGGCCTTCTCTCTGCCGCTTTCCTTCCGTCACTTACCCTTAAAGTGCTTAATGGGATTTTATAAACGGTCAAAGTCTTTCACAAGTTTTTTTTGTTACTTGTTATCTGGGAACAGCTGTAAAACCAAAGAGAACCAACTCAACCAGGAGAGAAGACGCAGGCTGTACACACGCAGAGTGGAGGAGGGTTTCAAACCCGAGCCTTAGGAGGTATGAGTGAGTAGCAGTTTCTGCCAGGACACCTACACCGCTGTCTTTGTGTAACAGCAGTCATCATTATAGGTGACATCTCCTTACCTTTATGCATTTAAACAACTGGACTTCTTAGTGAAAATATTCGGTTTAACACTATTGAAGAATTGGTCCTGATCCAAACCCTTAATCGCGACATTACCTACTGCTACCAGCAAACCAACCATGAGCATGCACTGTTGGTTAATGTTTGCTCTGAAGCCTTTAATCACTAAAAATTAAACTGGCAGAGTGACTGTACTCTACAATACTTAAGTAACTTGAGATTGCCAGAATGTAAAAAAAAGAAAGAAAATGAAATGCTTTGGTTTCTTTTAAAAATCCCCGGTTATACTGATCATACTTTTATTCAAATCCAGCATCAGAATTGAACTACTTTATAAATATTCCACCTGATGTACTCTCTGGGCGACTTGGACAAAATCCACCCCCCAGCAGTCCCTCTTTTGCAGACAAGTAATTGGCGTGATAAATTGCTGTGCTCATGTTGGCTTTGAGTCAATGGGAGCAGTATCTACCCCCCCCTCCCCTCACCTACCCCCCACCTTACCCTCCATATTACCTTGTTAGCACTGCAGATCAAAACAAAGACATGCTGTGTTAAGTGGACAATCTAGGCAGTCCCAGTGGCTCGTTACAAAAAAGGGAGCACCTTGGTCTCATCTGCAAAATTCAGATGGGGGGGGCACTGGACTTTGTCTGATGAACAAAGCATTACGTCTTTGTCAGCTGTAGACGCGATTTAAGCCAAACATGAAAAGCCCACATGGAAACGGGCACACGGCCATCCTG
This sequence comes from Stomatorhinus ivindoensis, assembly GCA_019775895.2. Taxonomy (NCBI): domain Eukaryota; kingdom Metazoa; phylum Chordata; class Actinopteri; order Osteoglossiformes; family Mormyridae; genus Stomatorhinus; species Stomatorhinus ivindoensis. The sequence continues at coordinate 7,022,846 of JABFEB020000002.1, read as the reverse complement.
GGATGTACAAAAGACAAATGAATAATACGACCGCAGGCTTGAACACGCTCCAGAATAAAATTATCATCAAATTAAGGGCAAATAAAAAGTAATAAAGACAGTTTCAACCCCAGTTAGTGGGCACTTTTTCAAAACTGACACCAAAAGGTCAGCTTTACTTCTTTCTCACTAAGTATCATTAAAAGGTAACCCATTCTTCAGGAGTTGAGTAGAATTCCCATTTGAACTTTTTGATGTAATAGTAGCTGAGTCACAAGGTTACAGCTGCCTGAACATAAGGCCGGCTTTGCTTTGGACTGTATATATATCATCTTGCAGCTGCCAAGCTAACAGTAGCTAGTTAATGTTATTATCAAGCATAACAGCACTATTGTCACACTGACTCAAATCTTGTGTTTCATTTGGTTCGAGCTGTGTTATTGAAACAGCAGTACAGTTAATTTAATCCCACTCAGAAATATCGACGGACGATTTGACAGCCTGGTTCATACTCTCGTTTAATAATACCAGATGACTTCTTATATTGATGAACCAACAATTAAAACATCCTTTTTATGAATCGAGGCTCTGGGATGGGAATGGGAATTCACGATGGACCTGTACTGGACCAATAATATGGAAGATGGATAGGAGAGAGAAACAAAAACGTTATTTCTTCAGCAGTGCACATTTAGTGAACAAGCACTTGAGGAGTGTAGGCAGCGAAGATGAATTACTTGGTCAGTTTAGATGTGCTTTCATGCATCTTTGGCTCTTAGGTCTGCTTTGCCCCGACAGCAAAGCCTGGCTGTCTGTCCGTGCCATCAGAAGCAGCCGAGCTTCCGCTGGGCAGGCAAAATCCCGGTTGAGTCCTAGCTGAACAATATGTACGGCGACAACACAGAGGCCTGACGGAACAGCAGGGAGGTCTGTGTGTGGGCGGGGCCAGTCAGTACTGTGCTCTTTGTAAGCAGAAGTATTGTGCTTGCGGGAGATGTACAGAAATAGTCCTCTAGCTTTTGTTCCAAGTGAGCCTTGGGTGTAGCCAAGAAGCCTAAGTTATTGTAAAGTTATTGGGTAGTTTAATACAGAGCACTGACTTAGGTAATATGGCTAAATTTATGAGGGTGGGTGGAGGCCCCTGGGGGGATGGATGGGGGGGCCTTGGGGGGGGGGCATCAGTGGAAGCCCTTGGGCTACAGTCATTGGTGGGGTCTTACCTAGAGGATAGAATGCTGCTGTTACAGCTAGGAAATCCCCCCCACTACTCCAGGCCCGAGGCTGCAGCCCAGGCCTGCACGTGCATACGTCCAGCTGGCATTACACCGTACAGCATACCTTCCCGTAATTAGCCAAGTGTGTTTTTCTGCAGTAACCTTTTCCGCATGACTGTACGCGCGTCCTGGTGTCTTGCGTTCGTTTAGCATTCAGGACGCTCTTCTCCCTGCGAGTGGCAGGCTGACATTTCTGGTGTTTGAGAATAAAGCCACGCCACGGAGACCGAGCGCCGAAGTGACCGGCGCGTGATCGGCACGCGGCCAGCCCCGTTCGCGGCGACCGCGGCGTCGGGCAGCACCGTCAAACTACGGTCTGTGCCGAACTCTTGCTTCTTTATTTAGCCAAGCGGGCGCTGGCCAGGATCTCAAAATAATGCTTGGAGCAAAACCTGGGAATTGGGCAGGAAGCAGAACAGCCACGCCAGCTTCTCCTTCGACGTGACCTGTCCTGCTTTAGGGAGGACCCAGTACAAGGGATGTGTTTGTTCTCGGGGCCAAGTTCTATTCTATTTCCATTGCACCTTGTTTTTTGTTGTCTGCTTAATAGCACATTGTGACACAACAATATGCACAACACATGGAAAAATTAATGGTGGTGAACTGGGAACTCAATTTTTGCCATTTCCCTTTTTGGGGGCAAATTGAGAAGAGGGGACATGAACTAAATGGCCAGAAAGAGGAAAATAAAGGTATTAAAGACAGAGGAATAGACACATCTAGTCAGCTTTCAGCATAGGTGGTCAGGAGGCAGGACTCTTTTATGTCTTTACTGAGGTCCCCGATTATTTCTGAGGTCCCCGATTATTTCTGAGGTCCCCGATTATTTTGAGCAGAGTGAGATGGGACAGGGTGTGGCAGGCAGGAGCACAAAGAAACCACAAAGCAGAAAAAATGACTTGTCACCTCTTCTGACTCCGCGTTGTCCTGCCTGAACTCCACCCTGCTGTGTATTATAATGACTAACAGTTCAAAAGATGCAGATGAACGGTGCTCATATAATTAAATCTCAATGCCTTATTGAATGTGCTTGGTAATTGTCAGAAAATTGCCACTTGGTAAACATACTTTAATAACTGAAAACACCCAACTGGTTTGTTTGTTAGACGACTGAAATTTCAAGGCTTGGCGCCCCGAGTTAAGACTCCCATTTCATCTGAATTTTATAAGGTTATGGTATTAGAAAATGAAAACTGAGACCAGTGTCACTTTCCCTTGAATATGTTTCTACCATTTGTTCTGGTTTAAATGTCAGTCTTGGAATTCTGTATTAGAGGGATGGGCTAGTGTTAAAGCTAGATAGTTAGCATCTGGTCGCTACGTATACATGCCAGCGCACAGACCCAGTGATCTCCATATATAGTCTGGATTTGGCAGGACTCACAGAATTATGGTCAGAGTTTTGGATGCGATTTATCAGGAACAGCAGCTACGGTAAAGTCAGCATTGCGATACTGGCAATTAGCCTGCGCAAATGAGCCGCTGTTAATACTCCCAGTACTTATGCAGTCGCAAACTGCACTTACTTTTTTTAACGCCTTTATTTAGATCGCACGGCTCATTTGCACTTTTCAGAAAGGTTCCGCAATAGGATGAAGCGATTGTTTGCGTGTGTGTGTTTGATTTACCAGCTTACTCACAAAGCCAGAAGCAAGTTCAGACCTGTCACTCCTACTAGCGCCATCGCTCTCCAGCTCCACGTCATACAGAAACTGCGCTCGGGGCAGAGATGGAATTCAAGGAATCCGTCAGCTCCCAACAGAAGCCTTGGGGGAATGTTAGGATGATTGTACCATAATAGACCTGGTTTACTTATTAATTGCATCTGCTAACGGTGCTTGTATGTGGTTTTCTTGCCGCCTTAACCTGATCTGCTAATGATAGTTTCGCTTCCAAACTGTGACTCAATATATTTTCAGCGCGGGAGTACCATGACAGAAAACGTAATGTGACACACAGGTATACAAACAGTTCTACATAGGTCTGCATTTTTGTGGGCAATTGCGTAACTGTATATGAATGCATATAAATATATTTGTATTAATGTGACAGGAGTTAGGCCTTCAAGGCAGCCATTAACCATAACAGATCTTACTGAAACGATTGTTTAAAAGCACATTATCGTAAATCCATCATTGATCACAATAGAATCAAGTTCCAGAAGAACCTTTCATCAGTTTTTCTTGTCACTCGTTCTTTGGAGTTGTCCTTGTCTCTATTAATGCTTCTTTTGAGGAATAAAAACGTTTGCTGTTGATTCATGGTATTGGCAGTTGGTATTGGTGTCATTGCATGTCTTGAGATTTACTCCAAATATAAGCATATGATTAAAGTGGCTGTCACAGAGAGGTAATGTCTAGACAGTACTATGTCATTGTACAGTTTATTCAAAATGGCAGTAAAGGGATGTTATTGCGGTCAAGTTTTTTTTTAATAATAAGACTGCTTTCATGTTCAGTTGAGGTGATGAGATTCTGCTTGGTTCTCTGATTTTGGATTTGGACCTGCTATATTAAATTTGTTTAATTAAATGAGCTTCAGTTTAAAAATACAGAAAGAACTGACACTATTCATATGCACAGTTTAGTCTGGAAGGTTATCACAATATTCAGTTTAGATATAATTTTCTCCCCTTTTATAAACGTGGCAGTTAAAGCAATCTGAGAACTTCCTTTCCTCGTTTGTTTTTTATTTTTATTTTTTACAAATATGTAGAGATTCATGGTATATCAGTTAACATATCAGCCAATATTTGTTAAAAATCGCGCCTGTTGGTGTTTAGGCATAGTGACACTAAACACATTTTTGGCTTTATCGTCATCGCCTATGAAATGTGAAGTGAAAATGATGATATGGCTTATAAAACAGTACTCTGCTTCCCTAACAAAAGCAGGTGAACCAGTCTAGCAAGCTGGCCTCAAAAGACCTTTATTTAAGAATCTGCATAAAAGAGAGTCCTGTTTCCTGGTGACCTTCCCAGCTGGTTGCTGTCCAGTAGACTGTTATGGTTATGATCTGCTTATACAAGAGAGAGTAATGTGCGTGGTATCTGTTAATGAACCCCTTACCCTAGAATAACATCCTTCCATTAGCAATGGGTCAACAAAGTAATCCTGTAGTTAGACAGTAGAGCTGTACAGTACACACACGCACACTCACACACACACACGCGCACACACACATATATAAACCATGTATATATAAACCAGCCAGGTAAAGGGCGGAAATTACATTCTAATGCCAGAGATGACTGTTACCTTATTTGACAGTCTCTCAGATGACATCAAGTGACCTTCAAAAGGACTGGGAAACATTAAGTGCAGGTGTGAAGTGCACTGTTAGCTCAGTTCGTATCAGGCTCCTAGAAGCAGGACTGAAATCCAGTAAGGCAAAGAAGAAGCCCTTCATTAATGAGAAACGGAGAAGAACCAGGCTGCAGTTTGAAAAAATATATTTACGCACACCCATAACCTGAGAGAGTGAAATGAAAAATTATTCTGTGGACTCTTAATTTGTTCCCATGTTTGTATATAACACACAACGTTGGTTTAAAAGCCTATTCGTTATTTCTTATATCAGATTAAAACATGGGGTGCGTTGATTCATTGCATGTAACCCATAATAAATAATCAATTTGTGTGTGTGTGTGTGTACTGACACACACTCATTTTTGGTTAGTTTTGTTGTTTTTTAGATCTCTGCAACACTTGCCTTGGATTGGATGAAACACTTAGGTTTATTGCATAAATAAATGGTAATATAACAAAACTACATATTGGTAATGAGTAATGAGTTCATGAGAATAACCTAGATACTACAATCTGCCATAATTCTCATAATTTAGGGATTATTTGTGCAAATATTTATGATTGTGAGTTTTGATGTTACATGTAGTTATGCATGATTAATCACAGAAAACTGCAATTTTATTTTTTGATTGATTCACAGCCCTAATTATAAATATGGTTCTGAATGAAAATTTGGGACAAGTTCTGGTTTTAGTGACTGTAGTAGCATGAAAATTCTATCCCTTCTTTCATCCAACTTCCAACCATTTAATCTGGTGGAGTCACAGGGGTGTAAAATTTCAAAGAAAAGTTAAACCCACATTACTTATTGCTTAATACATACTGGCAGAGTTGTGCTATACTTTTGGAGAATATATTTTGACATTAAAAGCTTGCAAGCAGTTTTTGTATTTGATTACTGTGGATGTGCTATTTACAGTTCAGACCCGTTATCCCAGCTACAGGTTAATTTTTGATCCAGGGCTGATGTTCTGTAAAGATACGCAGCAAGCCTTGAAAGCCATTCATTGGCTGAGCATAATATTGGGCTGCAACCAAAGTGCAAATAAAGTGCATTTTAAGATAGCTACGTCACTGTTGGCCATGCAAAGCCTTTGATCATGTGTATGTGCATCATATGTTTTGCACTGACAAGTTTGTTTGTTTACTGTAATCCACTGTCAAGGCTTTTTGCTTCCTTGCTCCCATGTGAACAGGGCACTATTGTTCGGTGTTGGCAGAGAGGCAGTTCAGTGTAATCGGAATTCTCCTCTGTTGATAGCTCCCGGTAATGCTGTGAGAAGCCAGTATTACAATGTGGGGGATTCTTTTCTCGTGTCGTATCGTGAGAAAGGACAGATGCACTGCTTGGATGTGTAGCAGCTGATGAGGCAGGGCAGATATAAGGGGCTGACCTCTGCGTTGAGCAGGAGGAGGATTTATCCTCGTTGCAGTTTGGTCTTTTGCAGTTTCATTCTCCCTGTCTCGTCCTGCAGCCATAACCCATGTGTCCAGTACATTTCAGTTAGTGGTGCACCGTTGTGGACATTTAGACAAACGTGGATACCATGTATATTTTTGTATAATAGTGCTGATACCGAATGAAAAACAGCTGTTCATCCAATGCTATAATCTTCATTATTTGAGTTATGTCTTCAACTCTGGTGCTGCTAACTTTGAATAATAATGAAGTTTAAGTATCGGCTGGCGATATCAGCCAACACTGATTGCATGGATACAGATATCGTGATTTCTAACCAATATTGGCCATTACCAATGTGTTATGCAATATACCGTGCATCTCTAGTTTCATTACTTGGTGGGATTCTGACAGATATTCCCTGGGCTGTATGTTGAGCCACAGCATGGCCATTCTGATGACCTGTAGGTTAGTTAGCCCAGAGAATCCCATCATTGTCATGTCTTTGACGTTTTTTTGTTTCCTCTTTCGTGGGGTTTTTTTTGGCTTGTTTACTCTTACGCACACCGCAGATACCCGGGACGCCTGGTTCTGTTGCGGTATGTGAGCACTATCACGAAGGTATGCTTCAAAAAATGCGGCAATAAGGAAACGTTGCAGGGGGGTGAGATGAAACGGGATCTGCAACTGGTTTTGATGACGGCTGTTTGTGATGGTGGTTTGACTGTGGCTTTATCTGTGGAGTTAGTTTCGATTGTAATATTTACAGAACCAAGACTCTAGATCAGGACAGCAGATCAAACTGTCCTGGATTGTTCCATCTACACTTTGCGAATCTGCTGACATTTAAAAGCATTTTGCTGTCGATGGTGTGGTAAAATAGATTGCCATTATTGGCAATGCAATAAAAAAAAAATTTCATTACTTTTTTTTCTGTCTGCTTCACAATACCTTAAAAGGCTTTGCATGGGGATTATCCATCCATCCATCTTCCATGACTGATTATCAAGTGCTGGGTTATAGTAAACCAGGTACTTATGCCACAAAATACAGATCATGAACCGGAGCACACAAATTCAGAGGGTCACAGAGTGGCCTGGAGCCTGTTCCATGAAGTACAGGGTGCAAGGGGGAGCTGTATTCCAGATGGCATGCCAGTCCATCACACACATCATGCCAGTCCATCACACACATCATGCCAGTCCATCACACACATCATGCCAGTCCATCACACACATCATGCCAGTCCATCACACACATCATGCTAGTCCATCACACACATCATGCCAGTCCATCACACGCACCCACATACACGTTTGCATTGAAGTCTTTGTGGGCACTATCCTTTCATTTCTATAGGTAAAACCCTAATCCCAACATGACGACCTAAACCCTCACTCAACCCTAACCTTAACCAAAAGCAACCAATCAAAATACAAGTCTTCCGGCATTTTTAGTTTTTTTTTATTGCTGTCACATATTTTTATAAAATTGAGTTTCTCCTCAAAATGGTCCGTACAATGACAAAACAACAGATTGATTATTATCACATTGTGAGGACATCTGGTCCCCACGATATGATATCCACATAAGCCACACACAAACACACACATAATCACTAATGTCAGTTTGCTCTGCTGTGTGCCTGCAACACAGGTGAGATGCAGGTTCCCAAATTTTGAAATGTGAGGGAAGAGAGCTGCCCAGTAAAAGCCACCAGGTCTCTTCTGCGCCTTGACGGGGACACAGGACCTGCTACTCAGCGTCTCTGTCATTCTGATTCCATTATAAAGATCACAATGATTATTTCCCAACGCAAAATTTCTGGCATGGTATTGTTTTCCTGCTCTTCCAAATAGTAATTAAATAATTCCTGTATGAACTCAATGTCCACTCGTTAAGTTCAGCTTCGCAGATACTGGACATGAGAGGTGAAAGGGAAACCAGAAGAATGTCAGAAGTCCTGGTGTTTGGCACCCCTCAGTGCTGAGTGTGAGCGGAAACCGGCATGTGATACTTGCTGCAGCCATGCTGATTCAAAGAGAAAGATCAAGAATTCCTACCTAAAATTTCTAGCTGTTCACGGTACAGATACACTGTCATACTTTGTCTCAGCCTTTAACGGACAGGTAATGTTTGTCAGTCTGCATCATATTTAAATAGTGAGACAGACTTCTCTGGAGCTAATGACATTCTTACATTTAATGTAATTGATTGATGCACAGTATATGGTGAAACTCTACAGGTCCACTGAAACACTTTACAGGATTAATTTGTGAGAAGTATTACTTGAAGCACTTAAAATATTCCTGTTTGTCCAACTGGAGCACTAAGTGCACTTTAAAAACAACTGAGCTTCTGCCAAAACGTAAATGGCCTGAGCTTTTTGAATCTCATTTTATTAACTGCATTTCATTTTATGCCATGCAAAGAACTTTATTAAGACTAAAGCTTGTCATGCTTGGCAGTTGGAGGAAATATATATACACATTTATTTAAATCTGTTGCAGATAACCAATCAGTGTGTCTTGATGAACGTGTCGACCTTTTAGCTTATGAACGCGTCGACCTTTTAGCTTAGCGGTCTGAAGATTAATGTGGATGGTACATTAGATTTTATGTGGTCCAGAGCTGTTCCTATGCCCTCAATGAGAGTCTTGGGAGGACGTGATGACTGGGACAGGCAGATATCTTGGAAGTAAGGGTGCTATGTGCTAAACAGACAGCTGGTGGGTCCAATTGCAGAGCCGCTACCACGTCTATGGGGCGTGGAAGCAGAGCCTGAAATCCTACCCATTAGTGTTCAGGAGAAAACGACGGGCTATTGGTGCCTGACCTGGTTATGATACGCAAGCCTCGGAGGACGTGTATCACAGGGAGCGGAAACACTGTAGTGAGAGAAACGTGTTGTCATTTATCGACTGTATTGCCCCATGGTCGTACTTCTATATATTTTCAGTGACTTTCAAGGTTCAAAAGACTTTACCGTCATGTAAACATAGTACAATGAAATTCGTGGTTGTCCTTCCATTGCCAAATAAACAATTTGTAATCTGTTTGAGTCTGATTACCCTTATAGATTTTTTTGTTTTAATTGCCTTCTGGAGATTTTATTTGCTTTTCTTGTACACAACTGAGTCTCCAGGTTGGAATGCAGTTGTGTAACTCTTCATTTTGTAGTGGATCCACAGTTTGCTGTTTGGGAATGAGCAAATAGTTTTTGCTGAAGCATAATCATTTCCTGTCTCATATTCATCCTGACCAGATGAGGCTATGAACACGACCCAGTCTGCAGAACCAAAATGGTCACATAGCCTGTCCTTCATTTTGCTGATGCTGTGACTGCTTCACTCATCCTGCATTGCTGTACTCTGCCAGCTCTACACACCAGCATCTGCCGGTAAACAGGAAGTAGAAGTGCTGGGAGGTGTTCCAGCTGGCTCAGGTGCACACATGGTAAAGAGTGATGGACACGAACCATCTATACCATTGTCACACTACCAGTAAACAGTGCCTAATGGGGCAGTGCATGTACTTTGTCCCCAGCAATGGCAAACTGTCCCTTGAGATTTTTTTTTATATGTTTGTAAATGATGGTGTTCAGTGTACTCAGTACAGGGCTGGTATTCCCCTGTGGGGGGGGTACAGGTAGCAGGCGTAAAAGATTGGGAAATTCCTTTGGTGGGTAAAGTGGTGAGCGTGTGATCATCAGATACTCCTGGTCAGGTGAACAACACTGACAGACCATTTCCAGGAATAAAAAAAAGCCAAATTGCATCATAGACATTTTACACTGAGTTCTTTGTATTCCATTGTGAAAGCATTCCACGCGTAGCCTTGTGGACCTCTAGCACAATAAATCAGAAATATTCATTAATTTAACAGAAGGCTGGAGTATTATTTACTGCTTCAGCTGGTCAGTTAGAGGTGTAAGTTTTGGACGCTGTGTGTATATTGGAGAGTGTGTTCTGGGGGTGAACTTGAGAGAATTGGACGAATTGGTCTGTAGCTTCCTGAACTGATGCACCATAATTGTGGACCTCTGAAAATATTCTGTGATCCCTCCTGCGTTACCCACCTCACCCCGGTCCCCCCCCGACAGGATGGCGTGTGTGTCTACATGTTTTACCAACACAAAACACTGCACCACCACGAGATTGATCAGATTGCTAGCAGTAATCTAACTTGCAAGTTTCATAAGATGAATCAGGCTTCTACTGGAGAGTATAGCTCTGAAAGAGAACGCTGAGGTTTACGTCAACCCCCATCACTTAATTTATGTTTTAGAGAGTAACAGATGTTTACCAGAATTATATAGCAGGAGTTTGGTAGAGCAGGCATGGTTTACAGCCTTTAGGAATGAGTAGAGAATCTTAACCATCGAAGGCCAAAGGCAGGTTGGTTTGGCACGTGCAGCATTTGAGTATATTTTAAAGAGAAATATGTCTTACGCTCATAATAACTACCTCTAATATTCAGGATTACCTTCCATCTGTATTATGCATATTCATTACCCAGAGCCACAGTGCCAAGAAGCTGAGCTATGTGTCAGTTCTTGCTTTAATTTCAGTTCTGCTCTTTCTCTTGTCAAATATAATGGCTCACACCTCACTCAGCCTGTTATGTGGGTCACATTCTCATGCTGTACAAACTGGACCACGAGCGCGGTGGGCTTTTTGTTCAAAGGTGTAGCATTTCATTGTGTAATGAGTACCAACTTGCGGCATGCCGATTGATGGGTAAAAGTATTTCTAGTCTGCTCACTGATTGAAATACAACTGAAGCCTCTCTAGTGTTTTAAAAATCTATCAAAGGCAATTTGTCTCATTTTACTCTGAAATTAAAATTTTAGTTCCTATATTATTACTCTGTGCCGTGTACAAAAGTGCTTTAGAAGGCTGCTTTGTTACCGGGGACCATTTAACTAGCTTTTATGTTGAATTGCAAAGAATGCTGGTCATTTACAAACTTTAGATTCCTCATGGCTGTGTGATTCCTAAATGAATGACATAAGATTTGGCTTTGAAGGGGCACGATCATGGTGTTTCAGTTAAGGGCCCCCGTCTCTCTCTTCTTGAAAGGCCTTCAGCTGTTTATAATTTACTTCTGAGTTCCTTCAGAGGATTGGGAATAAATTGGCCAGCCTTCGTGTTTGGGGGATCCTTTTATGTTCCCCAGCTCTCTTTGCAGCAGAAGGATTTGCACTGAGGTGAGGCCTGTGAAACTGCTGGCCGCCCTGGGTCACTAGGCCTTAAGATGCCCTTCATTCTGGCAGCCTTTTGAGTGGGGTTAGCTTTGTAGTGAAATTACCCCGTGAGCACACAGTCAGCAACTTAACATTTCATTAACTTTGAGTTTTAGAAAAAACAGAGTTTGTCCGTACGCACTGTTAAACAATTATTAAATGATATCAACAGATATGAGCCAGCTCTGGCAGTCATTTTTAATGTCTCAAAATGATACTCAGACTGTAACACACGGCATTTTACTGTATTGTCCCCACTAAGTTAGGAATCACTATATACACTTTCAGGGGTGGGATACCCACTGAAATGAGGGAGCGGAGAACCTGGCAGAGCATCAGCTGTGCCGCTTCACAGGGTGGCATTAACCTGGCAGAGCATCAGCTGTGCCGCTTCACAGGGTGGCATTAACCTGGCAGAGCACCAGCTGTGCCGCTTCACAGGGTGGC
>JABFEB020000002.1:6971187-7004025 GCA_019775895.2 Stomatorhinus ivindoensis | reverse complement strand
GTTTTATTTTATTACTCTTTAAAATGAATGTTTAACTGCCAGTTGTGTTTCTAATGTGATTATATATATATATATATATATATATAATATTTTTACTGAATTAAGCAAGTGTCCCAAGACTGTGTGCACTGTAAGGCTAAAAGTACTATTTGGGATCAAACATTAATTTTCAGTAATTTATTTTCATTCCTGAATAGATTCACCAGGATTTGTTTAAAGTCAGTGTCAAATTGAAGCTAAAAAGCACTTAGATGACTTAAGTTCAGGCTTGTGATGAGCTGGTAAGGAGATACCTAAAGAGAGTCCTATTTCTTAACTGATTTTTTTGGAGATATTATTAGATGTAAATATACTAATATTATTTAATATGTTTCAGTGTAACAGGGTGTTCTTTTTAGTGGGCGTGAATGCAAACATGTGAAAAGCTTGTTTGACAAGCTACACTGAACACTGGATGCAGATGCAAAGCCAGTGGAAATGATCGTGACAGTGATCTTTTGCCACAGCCAGTGTTATCTCATTAACATCTTCACACATATATAGAAATTCCCTTTGCATATAATGTAAGACTAATAAGTTAAAACTGCTTTGTTTTTTATTTTTATTTTTAATTATTCCAAAATTCTAATTACCAAAACAATGGATAGATTTTCACTGCAGCATTAACCCAAGATTAGAAAAGTCAGGGGGCTAATGTTAGCGTCGCAGGCTATGTTTGTGAATAGGGAGCTAAACAGGGAGGACTGAGCTCTAAACACTTTGATATTTCATTAGATATCCTCGCATCACGTGTCATGAACCATCACTGTTTTAAAGGCCCATCCTACATAAACAGTCCTGTAATTGCCAGTGTACATAGTAATTACAGAACTGATTGTTCCCCAGGGTGCTGGCATTTTCAGCATACGCTACCTGTTTAGTTGCATACGCTTAGTTAAGTTTAATCAATCTACAGTCAAACGATTGACTGTGAAAAATGTCATTTTAAAAAAATTAAAATTGTGACGACATAGTCCTACAGGATGGGACATATTGATTTTAAGAATGGGCCCCTGTTGTTCACTGATAGCAGAAGCTGAGTGTCTCACTGGTTGCTGATCCTGTGCAATTTTCATGGGAGTTCTTCTCCGCTCTGTTCATATTTTTATGCATGGACAGTGTTCATAAGTCACAGAAATGCTCAAAATCATTCACTGATCCTTTAACAGAAAGCTCTTTCAGGCTTGGTTATTCGATACTATAAAGTCATCCTGTACTTCGTGTTAATGGTTTTGGGGGGAGTTCGACGCATAACTTGGAATCATGTTCAGAACATGTTAAATATGCCTTAAATACAACCTGTACACAAATTTTGTTTTTAATGAGTTTGTTTTATTTAGGATGGCATTGCTATTTTATCAACGGCTTATAGAAATGGAAAATTGCACAGTTTAAAAGCTGTTAACCACGCAGTGCAGATTCCTGTTATTCTGAATTATTGTAGGTTTGAATGTGAAGTAAGTGTGAGTTTGATTTAATTTGGCATTGAATTGATGCTGTTTCATTTTAACTGTTATGTACCTGAGAAAACTCCTGGACCGAGGGTTCATGAGCTTCAGATATCCGATTCCAGAAATGCGGATTATATTCTTTAGAAAGAAGTAGGAAATCAATTGTCACTTAAAAAAAAAAAAATCACAATATTTTTATAGTCAAGTTGATGTGTTCTGTGACAGGTAATGCAAGACGCCAAATTAAATTAATTGCATTTTCTTTCGACTGTCTAAGATCATTCATGGGTAAATTGTTTCACACAGGCCCGTTGGTAATGGAAAACGATGTAGCTGAAGCCCAACTCTTGTTTTTGTAGCAATTTACCGTCATGTAGCTACGGCTTGTATTCACTTGTCTTTGCCCAATAAATAAATACAGCCTCTTCTGGTGTAATGTGTAACGCAGGCATTTGCTTTTATTTGGTAAGATATTGTGACACTCGCTTCCACTTCTTTGATCTAGTTCTCTTTCTTTCATTCTGGTTCAGTCTCGTTTAAGGCCGTCGGCTTTTAAGCTGCTCACACCCAAAAACTTCAGCTCCATCCAGAACCTCTACCCTGCCAAGGAGGAGCTAGACAATGGCTTGTCCAATGGGCTGCATGCGTCCTACGCCAAGGCGGCGCCCATAGCCGCCTCCGCCTCCTCCGCCTCCTCGTCACCCTCCCGCCAGAACCCCGGCACAAGAAAGCACTTGGCGGCATCCGGACCCAGCCAGGAAGAGGAAAACATGTCCGACTCCGGCCACCACTCCCTGAGCAGCCTGCCCCCCTACCGGCCTCCGTTCCGACCCCACCTGGGCCAGATCAGCGCCTCAACGGGCCACATCAACTGCATCGGCTCCCTGGACCGGTCCGTGGGGCCGGGCCGCGGTGGGACCTCCACGGCTGGCGAGTTGTCGTCCCGCAGCATGGCCACGTTGAGCCGGCTACCGGGCCCCAGTGGGGGCGAGGCCCCGCCCCCTTACGAGTTCTCCCACTCGCTGGAGGATGTGGTGCGGGACCTGGAGGACCAGCTGAAGGAGAAGGAGCACGAGTTGAAGCAGATGAAGAGGAACCTGGATGAGAGTGAGGGGGCCATAGTGCAGGTACCGCTATTCAATCCCATCATGCCCCCATGCTGGGTGAGAGAACCAACGGTGCTTTTCCACTGCCACCAAGAACCAAACCATACCCGAGCTGTAACAGCGCTGACATCGCCCTAGCAGAGCAGAAAGCTTGACCAAACCAAACTGGTTATGTCACCACTGTCCGGTTGGTCGAAATGCATGGAGATACTGCTGTTATGCACATTGTCTGAAGGAAAAAAAGTCCATATTCTGTTATTTAGTAGTAGTACTGGTGCATTCCTGATTACTCAGAACCGCCTACTTAAAAAAGTACCATAGCACAGCTGAATGGAATGGATTTGTAACACAAATTAATGCAAACGAATGCTAATTTCCCTAGCGTTTGGTGCAAACATAACATGGCAATTCTCACAGACTTGCTAGCAGAAATTAGCATGTAATAAATCATGATGTATACTGTGTGGACAGTCAATAAGTATCTTTTTGGTTTTATGTCACTGTCGCTCTACAAACTCAGCAACGCCTTTACTAAGTTGACCTTCCTGCAGTGGAAAGTGAGCTTGGAACCGCACTGGAACTAGTCTCTCTTCACGGTATGGTTTGGTTTCTGTATGCCGATGGAAAAGCACCTCGAGATACTGGCATCACGTGCCTAATGTAATGGTATCCATTTCGGTTACAATATAAAAATAGTAAAATAAAATAAGCGGAAATTAGAATACCTTACTGAGACCGACTACTAACTTTTCCAATGCAAGTAAAAATGATCATTGGGTGACCAGCAGGGTTAAGTAATTAATGACACTGAATCCCATCCATTGCACCGTAGCTGTTCCCGCCAAATAAGACGAGGCTCAGGAACAAACATAGTTACCAGCATGGCTTTCATGTCTATTTCTAACTACTCAATGGAACTGAATGGAACTCGGTGAAATCTGGGTTGTTCTGCACCACAAACAAATCAGGCACATGCATGTCTGGGAAAAAAGTAGCAAAATCTGCTACCTGAATTTTGGTAAATAAATGGATAAATTAGACAAGTATATGGAAATGGGAAAGTAACTGGACCATTTGAGATTGTCTGACTGATTGCAAGTATGATAAATGTAGTGGGATCTTTGGATCCGGAACCTCCATTTGTTCTAGAAATGTCTGAACCTGCAAAGACTGGTCGTCTTTCTTTCCAGTGATAATATTAAGTCCTTTATCACCAAAGAGCTGATAAATTGGAAAGTGGAGATAAATTATCCATAGAGCTTTAGCCAAAATATCCCATCTGTCT
Source organism: Stomatorhinus ivindoensis (assembly GCA_019775895.2). NCBI lineage: Eukaryota > Metazoa > Chordata > Actinopteri > Osteoglossiformes > Mormyridae > Stomatorhinus > Stomatorhinus ivindoensis. The sequence goes on along the minus strand of JABFEB020000002.1, from coordinate 7,000,144 downwards.
CTGTACGTGGCCATTGAATTATCTTAAGAATGTAGAAGTATGTGCAGGAAGCAGCGTCGGCGTCATGCATGTTTCTAAAGAAGGAAGGTCAGACAGAAAGGTAGAAAATGTGTGTGCATCGTGTATATATTACACTGTGAGAACAAAATGTCCCCACAACGCAATGAAAAACTGTTTTTATGTTGTGAGGATCATTTTTTCAGTCCCCACAAGGGGAAACTGAATTTTATTAAAACTTGTGAATACAAAAAAAAAAAAATCTAAAAATGCCAAAAGACTTGTATTTTGTTTGGTTACTTATGGTTAAGGTTAGGGCTGGGTAGGGGTTAAGGCTGTCATTGTTGGGATGGTGGTTCTTCCCAGAGAAATGAATGGATGGTCCCTACAAAGATCTCACTACAAGTGTGTGTGTGTGTGTGTGTGTGTGTCCCTGCTCACAGTCAGGCTGAATTGTGCTCTAACGCTTCCGTCCAGGTGTTTGAAGGCAAGCAGCGTCTGTGGGAGAAGGAGGTGGAGGAGCTGAAGCGGCTATACACAGTGCGATTGCGTCAGACCTCCCAGAATGCCCAGCGCTCTCAGCGCTCCCTGCAGCTGCAGCTGCAGAAGGCCCAGCAGGAACGGCGGCGGATGCAGGAGGATCTGGAAGCCCTGCAGACTGAGTGCCAGACCCTCAAAGGAGGGGGTGCAGCCTCCTGCGCCCAGGACCACGACCCCCAGCTGGAGGAGACGCAGTGGGAGGTGAGCCTGGCCAAGGGGAGTGGCTCAGAGGAGGACAGGGGATCAATACGAGATGGGAGAATCTCCCTGAGCACTACTCTTGGAGATTAGCAGAACCGTAGTAGAACGAGGTCACCAGTTCCTCTTCCCTGAAATGTATTTATGCCCCTGATACCTGAACGTGCTGTAATACCCTGTCTGTCAACGCAGGTGTGCCAGAAATCAGGGGAGATCTCTCTGCTGAAGCAGCAGCTTCGCGACTCGCAGGCAGAAGTTACGCAGAAGCTGAGCGAGATCTTCCACCTGAAGACACAGCTGCGTGAGACACGCACTGAGATGCACGCCAAAGACAGCCACATCAGCACACTGCGGCTGGCCCTGCAGGGGGATCGCCGGGATTGGCAGTCCACCGCCACCGAGGCCCTAGAGGACGGGAGGCCAGAGGCCCACGGAGCGCCTCCTAGCAGTGTGGAGGAGCAACTACGGGCAGAGCTACTGTTGGAGAGGCGGCAGAGTGAGGCCCAGGCCGCTGCCTTCGAGGCAGAGCGGCGCATCTGGCAAACGGAGAAGGACAAAGTGATTCGCTACCAGAAGGAGCTGCAGGGCAGCTACCTGGAGATGTACCACAAGAACCAGGCTCTGGAGATGGAGCTGCGAGAGCTGAGAGGAGGGGATAAAAGGGAGAGAGCGGCTGGAAATGAGGAAGAGCAGGCTGCCAGGCTGCCCTGGATAGAGAAGATTGAGTCTTCTGAAATCTGACTGTGAATCTCAGTGTGAATTAGACAAACCGACAGTAAGAGTAACCAGTCTGATCGTTATTTAACTTTAAATTTGAATTGTTAAAATAACCTTTATATGGCGATATTATTGCTTTAACTACTTGACTATTACATTGTTTTAATTTGAATTTCACTCAAAGCATGTGCAGCTCACCATCAGCATAATGAAATGTTTTCCTGTAGGAAGGGAGAACTGAAGTACATGAGTGAACTATTTACCTCAGATTTCTGTTTCCCAAAGAGCCAAAATGCAAACAATCATTTTTTTTCTATGTTCAGAAATAGCCTTTCTCGTTATGCTTGTTGCAATTTGATGCACTGGTTCCATTTTAGTGTCACACAATAGAAATTCCCCCCCTAGCATTTTTGGAAACTATAAGCAATTGTTTCTTCGGTTCTCTAAGAGGATGGACACTTATTTATGAAATATGCCTATTAGACAAGTAAGAACATGTATACGTCTCTACCTGTATTATTTTTTTCCTGCTGCGTGCTAGCCTTCTTCCTTAAAGTGATTATAAGATAATGTCTTCTTCCGAATTGCTGTCAGTTCACTGTTTAAAAATATTCTGCCGCCGTGGCCACGAAAACACAATGAAGAGAAGCGCGCTGTGTGAAGAGAAGCACGTTTATGTTCTTCCCCAAAATGAGCATGGTTCCGTTTCAGTGGTCTTCGTCCTATTAAGTTAGGGGGGGGAAATGAAGGAACGTGGGCTCATAAACATTTAAGCAAGTGAAATCACACGGCCTGCTCTACCTTCTGTGACCTGCACTCGGATAAATCCTGGAGACACGTAATATCCTTGATAACCAGCCCATCGCGATTGCAAAAGTTTGCCTGAGTTTAAAAAGCGTGACCATTTGAGGCGACAGAAACTTCCAAGGTCAGATGGAGCGGCAGTCCAGAAGCTTTCAAACAATTCACCGAACGTAGCTTAAAACGGGCTCAAGCAGCTGCTGCGGCCTTCGCAGGCCGCCCCGATACGGCAAGTGCACTCTGCAGCCGTGTCTGTCGCTGCCAAGCCACATGCATGCGCGCAGTACATGCGCACAGTACATGCACTGTGCATTTTAAGCTGCGCCGAATCCCACAATGCGCGATGCTGACCTGCTCTGACATTTGGCAGTCAGCGAGAGAATACAGTGTGAAATCTGAGTTACCGCCTGAATAATACCTGATGCATCTTGGGTGTGTCTTCAACGAACATTCAAAACAACATATTCCTGTTTTCTTTTTTTTTTTAAAAACCTCTCACGTTTTCCTTTCGAGAGAATGGAGTATACTGTGATCCGTGGACCACTACTGAAATGAAAAACATATGTGTAACATCCCTTTTTGCTTTTCTTATATGTTCAGGTCAGGCAATGGTGTTGATTGTTAATAAATCAATGTTTCTTTTCTGTTCAGATTCATCCATCTTTATGATGCCCCCATGCTTTGTGATGGATGCTGTGCTCTGCCACCTCTAACTTGTAAACTATTAGGGCCGGAGCTTTTTCTGTGCTCATTTGCATCACTAAAGCGTCCGTTTTGTGATCTGAATTCGTTGACCCCTCGCAGTTTTGTCAGCAGGGCATGTTCTGCAGCGGAACTGAAAGAACCAAGCTAAAATATTTAACGTGATGTACTCCTTCAGACCCATAAGACTCCTCCGCATGGCTGTTACCTCCAGGTTTTCAGACTGCCTGTGCATAGTTTCATGCGGATTGCTGTTTGAATGCCCTTTCCCCCGGAGAAACCTACAAATAACTAATAATAAATTAAAATATGGAGAATACAGAAATGCAAAAGTGCCAAGAATATTGTGAGTTTACGTAAGATTAATAAATCCATTTTCAAACTTGCCTGCTTTCTTTAATTTGCAGTCTTTTGCACTTTAACCCTGTAAGGACTGCAGCCCCGCTTTCCAGAAATGTACCAGGGACAATTCACAAGCATTGCTCTTCTCCAGGATACACAGAAGTTGGTCCACATCACTTATTTTATGTAATTACTTACTATGCATTTCTCTCCAAAGGAATTTGCTTACCTCAACATTGTCTTTATAATACTAGGATGTTTCACCATTTCAGTTTCTTAAGGGTACAACAGTATCTTCCTTTATTTACTAGTCTGCAATATTTAAGTCCAGAAGTCATTCCACTATCCAACTTAGCATATCAAGACACTGAAGCAAAATAATACCACCACCACAAGGTCTTAACAATACATAAAAATTTACAACTGAGAAATTACCAGACATCTCCAAGAACTCTGGAATATGTAAAACATCTCCTTGTTGTATGAAAGCTCTGAGGGTGCAGGTGCTGCTTTCAAACCCCATCTCACAAACTGAGAGAGATGGCCATGATGGAAAGATCAGGTTGTTTTTTTCAGGGATGATATTACCTTACCTGTCCTCAAAACTTCACAGCTCTCAGCAGATGAGTTTCTTCACCTTACACCATAGATTAGCGTAAACTGGCACTGATTTTGAGTGCTGAAATATTCTCCTTTAGCATGTCTTTCAGGTCCTCTTTGGAGGGGGGGGGGGGGGGTGACTTCCCTGTTGGATGCTTATCTTAGACTCCTGCTATGCTCTTCTTCAGATCGCTCTCTTGCATACTTCACCAATTTGTTTAGAAAACTGGGGTCAGAGGTCTTCTAAGCCGAGCTTTTGAAAACACAGAAGGGCCTGTATTTGCTTAGGGAACAGGTGTTTCCATGGAAACCGTCAAAGGTAGAGCAGAAAGGAGGGAGTGTCCTGTTCAGTATTTGAAGTGAAGCGGTGAACTAGCGCGCCCATAAAGGACGGGGGGGCCTGGTCCTTCACCTTGGAAAGGCGCAGTCACGCTACCATTTACTCAGGGAGAGAGAGAGAGTTACTGCGGTGTAAAAAATCAAAAAGATTTTAGGACTATGCCATTTTATTTAATGGCTTTTTTGCAAGATTTAACAAGTACAACTTAAAAGGCTTCAGTGACAATTTTCTGAGTCCTCCAGAGTCCACTGTCCCGTAAGGGAAAAAAAAGTTACAAAAATACTAATAAAACAATAGTATCATATTCATCATTTTTGAAATGGCTGATCAGGACTTTTCTTGAAATGTATCAACAGCTGATATTCCTAACATAGAAGTAAACATCACACTATGGTGGGAACAACATCCGGTGGCTGGTGACCCTGATCATACCTGATGGTATTCTGCAGCCGAGATGGTTTGTCTAGGTTTATATTGATGGTTCAGTTAGGTTGCAGTTCCATTTCCTGTGCATTACATTATGGCTTGCAGTACTTTTAGTCCCTGCCATATTTCAAGATTACTCTGCTTATAATCTAGCTGAGCCCAGCTTCATGAGTCTCCATACTAACTCAAAATAAAATTGCATAAAATATGCATTGAGACAGTTACATCAACATATTATCAAGGACTTCCCAGAATTTATTTATAAATGCATTTTTAAAGTAACTTGGAGCAATTTCCTTAAGAGTACTTTACAAAAATTACATTTTCTCTAATGAATACAGTTCCATAACTATCAACATAAACTGAACAAATACTGAGTTGAAGTACTTTTATGAATCTCCACATTAATTTTCAGTTACTGCTCCAGTGTACTAGTCTCAATATCAATGACGTTATTGCCCTCTAGTGGCATTAAATGTCAGGATTTATGACCTGGGAGAATCAGGGTCTACTAAATGCTTATATTGGCTTACTGTATAAAATGTATATAGTTAAAAGTTTGCTGGTTTATCATTATAAATTTCATGCAAAGGAAGTCAAAACTGTATGATTTCAATTTAAAAAACAGCTTTAAGTAAAAAGATTTATTTTATGGTGTAAGCACATATGAAATGAATTTTACTATTAAAGGATAAATATTTACAATAAAAATTGCATTAAATGTAACAAAAAAAACGCAGTGACTTTCATACAATCTACCATGGGTCAGTGCTGTAATCTACCATGGGTTTGTGCTCAATGTGGGAACTAGAAGCTGTACTCAAAGTACTCAAAGTAGAAACAAGACCCAGTCAAGTACCCAGACAAGCAAAACAATACCAATGAATACAGAAATGCCCCATCAATGTATGTTTCAGGTAAGGTGGCTTTATGTGACTGCTACAGTAAACTGAGGTTATAATAACGATATATTCTGCAGCTGTGTTTAAGCTGCCTTAGCCTGCCTCAGGATTACATTTGAGACATTACAAAATAAGCACGACCATTCTGACGCGCAATAATCTTAAATATTTCCCGACAAGTTTTGTTTTTTCGTTTACTGCTGCTGTTATGCAGACTAAACGTACGTACTCACCCTTCCAGCTACTCTGGCTTACCGTTATTTTACATGCATACTACAGAGATACATTTTATATGTTACAGCCTTACTATTTTGAGCTTAATTCATTTATCCACACACTGCATGTATCAGAGAGTGAAGTGTAAGATAACACCCTGAGAAAATAAAATTTAAAAATAAAAAACATACACAGATTAACTATCAATGTGCTATAATGAGAAAAAAGACCATAAAAAGCAAACCAACAGAAAGTTGTGAAAGCACTGGCGAATTAAACACAGCATCAGGCTGATAACCCCCTTTCTCACTTATATGCCGCTGCAGAGGGTGGTAAACTGTGTAGAGTGACACGCACAAGACCGCCAGTGCTGTTTAAAGGGCAGAGCAAGAAAGCGGGCACTCTGACTGCACACGCAGCAGGAGAAAATGACACCAAGTGACACAAGCCGAATTTTAAAAGAGGAAACTCTAAAGAACTGGATCGCATTAGTACAGTTTTTCCTAACAAATCTCTGCTAACAGAAAATCAAAACACAGCACGTTTAAACAGCAGTACACTTCCCATAAGAAATACTGTAAGTCACACACAAGTAACACAGCCCCGAAGGTCCTAAATCTCAAATGGTTAAGATACTTCATGAACCCCGAAAACCAGCATTCCTCAGAAGGAAAAAAAAAACATAATCCTCATATATAAACCACACTGATACATTTCCCAGCACTCAGGCCAACATACTGAAGTCCATGATACACATGTAAGCATTCATCACATGTACACGTACAGTGTACACACACACACACGCACTTTAATTTATACATTTATTTTACTACATCATCAACTGCTCTGAATCATTGCCTATCAGTATAAATAATTTGTGAATATATTGTGGTTGCAGCCACTTTCGCTACTGATAAATGTATAGAACATTCACGTATAGAATATTTGCCAGGCTTGAAAGGTTTTTCCAAGTCACAAGCAGCCATTTCCCAGGTGCGCCACCCATTAAAAATCGTTCTATTAATTGTCAAACGGAGGAAATGGCAACAGGAAATAAAATAGTAAGTGAGAGTCTGAATAGCCTCTGATATTTACACCTACCAACTGTCTACTTGTAATCTGCTATCATCAAAGGTCTCTGTGAAGGAGCACCCTACGGAGGGAAGGAGATACTGTAAAGGCTTGGCCTTCGACCACCGCAGAAGGCACGCCCAGGCCCAGGCGGGGGGGTCCCGGGTGTTTGCCCAGGTCTTCTGAGCTTTGCCACTTCCTCCCCAGTAACGTCAAAAAAATATCTGCTTGGCGTCCGAAGGGTTCTGTTCCATTGGACAGTACGGACATTTGAGCCTGCAGAGAGAGACACACGACGGCGTGCTGAGAGATTTTCACAAATTATATGTCATTCCATGTTATTATACAGCTGGGCACAGGATCCTCAGTAAAGACACGGGAGACACACTCAACATCACAACATTTAAAGCGCCCCAGTGTGGACCCAGCAGAAGCACAGAGAGTGAGAGAGTGAGTGAGAGAGGGAGGGAGAGAGAGACAAAATAAAGGTGAAGTCTTACTTCCCAGCATTGGTAAGCTTATTCAAGGCATCTCGAGAGATGACATGACCGCAGATGAGTTTCATGGGAGGGTTACTCTCTGAGGTCTGCTGCCTCAGAATGGGACAGGCGAATACAGAGTGATACCAACACTTCTTCCCCAAGTCAATCTCAATCTGCGGAAGGAAAAAAAAAAGAGAGAGAATGGCATCATTACTGGATAGAAAACTAAGCGGTAACTCCGAGAGGCCAAAAAGTACTAATACTCTAAGTACTAATACTCTTCCAAAGATCTCAGCTGCAAGTAGCATTACCAAAACTAGCAAGCTATCACACATCCTTAAAACAGACATCCGGCATGCGATCCATACAACAAAAATCATTTCTCTCCCCATATGCATTAAATTACTTCAGAAAATCACCCATAAAGAAGAACACAAACCGCGAGTTCCTTACCGGCAGCTCGTCTTTGTGTGTCCAAACACCACTGCATTGCCTCTGCTCAATGACCTGCTTAATGTTCATGAGCACCGGCAAGGCCATGCAACCAGATGCAAAGCTATAGATACAACAGAAACAGAAACATGACTTATGCGGGATATCAATTCTGCCACTTGACAGGATCATGGGAAATATAGTCCTGTATTACAGTAGGGAGCGGAAACACACACATCTGCTTAAATACCATAGAGTTGGATTAGCTATTAGCCAACAATAGGATTCACATGCAGAATGTAAAATATAAAACAACATATTACACATGTAATAAAATCACTGCGCATTAACTAAACGAACAACTCTTTTGCAGTGTCCCAACCAAAATGTATCACCAGTGAAGAAGCAGTGGAGCACATGACCGGCTCGACGGCTGAAGGTGCCCTGACCTGACGCTGAGTGGTGACTCCACCGACAGGCCCAGCAGAGCACAAGCATCCCTGGTGAAGATGTTGCAGATCTCAGCCCACTGGTTGGTCTCCAATAGGCTCCGGTACGGAGAGTTTTCAATACCATGTCGAAGGTACACCAGACTGCCCATCAGGATCTGGATATCTGAGCCGCAAACACAATAATAATAACAATAATAAAATAATAATAATGATAACAACAACAGTAATAATGGCACTTTGTTGATCCCTCGCGGGGACATTCTCTCTTCAGCTTCTCCATCTTACTCCCCTTGATACACAGACACATGTAGGTGAGAGTAAGCCTGGCAGTGAGGGGCAGCCACCTGCAGGGGGCGCCCATGGAGCTGGGGGTTAAGGGCCCTGATCAAGGCCCACGGACGTGTGACTATTCTGAGGAGGCCGGGTCCAAACTGGCGACTTTCGGATCACGGTCACAGAGGCTTAGTCCGCAGCACATCCCATCCACATACCAGACCATAGCATAGGTCCTTGTTCATGACTACAAGACTGCACTGTTATAACAATTCAAGTGACTGTTACAGTGGTAAGTCACTGCCATAGAATGAGTCACCCATCCAGTTTATAACAGGGGTTCTTTGGACTGCGGACCGAAGTACAAAAAAATCCAGACCCAGTCGACTGTACACCCTATGCATCATTCTCTTTAATGTGAAAAAAGCTTCCTATTTTGGGTATATATTGATGTCTAAACCAAAGGTTATCGTTAATTCATTAAAGTTCATGAAAAGCTGCTTTGTTATTGAAAGACGATCCAGATCTATGACCAAAAGGTCTGAGAACTCCTGGTTTACTCATTCTGCACAGCTCACCCCTCTGGTGCTGCGAAGCGAAGGGCTGGAAATGACGCGCGTACTGCAGAACCTCCTGCTGGTTTGCCATGCCCCCATTCAGCAGGCTAATGAAGTACAGGCGGTGCAGCTTGAACTCCAGCGTGCTGTTCAGATCCAGGAGCCGCTGTCGGTTCGCCACGGCCCACCTGCAAACCACGCGGACGCATGAGTGCTTGAACCTCCCCGGCCAGCCAGCGACAGAGCAGGAAAACGAACGTACTCCAATGCCGGTCTGAGGTCCTGCATTCTCAAAGCTTCTAAAATGCGATTCAGCTCCAGGAATGGCTGCTTCAGGCTCATGTCAATCACAACCCCTGATTCCTGTCAGGCAAATTACAAATTTCACATAATGCCACACAGTACAATTGAAGGAAAAAATTCTTTAACAATCAGACATCAACTTAGCATGCAACACAACAGAACTTCTGTATATTTCATTAATTAAAAATAAATATTCATCATCAAGTAAGGGTGTGGATCAATGTGCGAGCCAGATTTAATTTTTAACAGTTACAGTTTCCCTGACGCTAAAGCCTAGAGTAGCCTGTGAATTAATCCACCCCTGGCTTCAGATAATCCAGACTGGGATAAGCAGATAGAAAATGGATGGACGGATGGATGGATGGATGACAATTTTGCGCCCTTTTTTGTAACAGAGAGCACCATCTAGTGGGGCCAAAATATATAGCAAATGGTTCATGAGGCATCATTTTGTCCATCACGAGTGTAACCACATTTCTCTGAGCTCATTACAGAATTCCAAGATAAAGAAGACCAGAAATCTCCCCTGGTGGCGTCAGAGGGCGAAAGTTTTTAAGAAAGCAATTTTTCTGTGCGTAGGCCCTGAAACACGTTCACGAGACATCCAAGACATTCAGTGATTAAAAAAGACAGCTTACCTGACAGAGGTCCTCTGCCACACTCAGCATTCCTTGCCGATACAGATGCTCTACAATGGTTTCACTTAAATATTTCTGCCTCTCTGGGGAGTCCCACACTGTCTCAGCCACAACCGCACTGACCTCTGCGTCGAAATTCTGAAAGGAAATAGAATATACACACACGCGCATATTTCCAAAAGGTCTCAACAACTGGACGCAGCTCTGAGCATGGTGAGGAGTCAAGGTGTTTTGGGGGTGCTTACCCTGTCGATGGCCTTTCCCACTTTGGACACGCTGCCATGTATGTCCTTGTGCCGTGAGGCAAGCATTTGCACTGTGTCTTTGACGTTTCTGCAGCACTGCGCCATTGACTGGGAGAAGACTGACAGGTCGGCGTCCTGGACCCCTACATGGCGGCACTGAATATGAACGCTGCCACCAAAGACCAACTGTCCAATGTGACCAACTGTACACAGACAACCTTAAGGCTGTGATGCATCACTGTATAGTAGTGATGGACAAAATGACACTTTATGAACCACTTAGCGTATTTTTTACCCCTTAGTTAGTGCCCTCTGTCCATCACTACTGTATGGTGAGACCCCCCCCCCCATTAAGTTAAATTGAACAAATAAAAAAAATAAGGCAGGCTCTGATAAGGCGATATGATAAGCACAACCCCATGACAGTTTTATATATCAAGGTCCCACACAAAAAACAGTCATGAACAAACTTGTAAATTTATTATTGCATTATTTACATAAGGATATAACAACAGTTATAAAGAAGTCATTTGGCCTATATAAGACCGCATTTCAATAGATCTAATTTAAATACTTTTTTAAACACTAAAAATTCTAAAAGGAAAAAAAGGCAGGAAACCAACACATATGATGTAAAGGCTGCCAATTCCAAAGAGACGCTACTTGCACATGCCTTACCGAATGCGACCAGCTGGCCTCGCAGCTCACAGACGTAGCGCAGCAGTTCATCCAGACGCTCCTCTGACATGTGGCCATACATGACAAACCGGTGGAGCACCTTCTCCAACTCCCGCTCTACACAGGCACACTGCTCCATTGTTGGGAAGCACAGACACCACCTCTGCCACCCACCAGGAAGGAAGGACTAGTTAGGCTGGTAATGTGTTAGTTACCTCAAGAAGTATCAAGGTGTTACTCAGTAAATCACGCTTCACCACAATGACACTAGTGTGTAACATCAGATAATAACCTTACACACACACACACACACGCACACACACGCACACACACAATAGAACTGAATTTTTTATCCTTTTTCCAGAACAACTAGCCTTTACACTTTTTTCCTACAGTATGCTAGTTTGCTTGTTAAGAAAAGTTCACAAAGAAATCCCAGGTGATCAGCAGAGACGACTGAAAATCAGAACACATCTGTATGATTATTTCAACATAACTAACGCAGCAATAAGACCAAAACCGCATTAGCAATATATGGGAAGAAATGAAGGTTTAATGACTGTGGCTGTAAATTTGTGGAGACGGACAACTAGACATGACAACTATACTCTGTCATTTTATTCGGATTGGGAATCCTTAAAGCAAACCTTCCAAATAAACTGAATTAAATTAAACTGAATTGAAACTCAATAACACTTTTGAGTAAAATCTTATTTTTAGATAATACAAGCAAGTGGTGACGATTAACATACGTATATCATATTTTATAAGCCGTTTGGCTTACTTAAGAATATATAATTCTTGAATATATTTCATAAAATGTTAGCATAAAGCAGTGGCCACATGCATTTCACGTTCTTTTCAGTCAAAGTTATCCCAGATCTCCGTCTTAGCCAGACACTTCGGCATTATTTATTTCTACGACCACGGCAAACTGTATTCACATTTCACTAACTAAACTATCCACTTACATTTAGGCAAAAGCATGACAGTTGCCTGCCAAGCATCAGACTAACAACCAGATAAACTGCTTTAGGGACACGATTAACGGAAGGAGAAGGAAAACAACAAACATGTTAGGACAGACGGCTATACTGTCGACTACATATCTAAATATGAAATCAAAGGCAAAACAACGAAGCAGTATATTTAACAGTAATGACTATTAGCTACTACTAGTGATGCTCGGGATACAACTAGCAGAACTGTCACAGCGCACCTTGTAGCAGCCCGTCCAAACAGCCGAGGCTAGCAAGCGAGTAACGTGGGTAAATAAGACATATTTAGTCTCAACTTCTAGTCACACGACTAACCGTGTAGAATGGTTACACGGCACGCATCTTCACTGAACAAAAGGGATATTCGTAAAATAACACATCAATTGCAAGGCCAAAAATGCCATTTACCTGCAGTTACAGTGTTCGTTTACTGGCTCTTTAACTTTACTTCCGGTGGAAATAAGCAGGAGCGACGGGAAAACAGAAGCCGAAGTGCGCATGCCCACTATCCCGGAAGTGACGACTTGTGTGAAGGCTCGTGGTCGGAGTCGCGTGGTTTACAAACAGGGGTTGCAGGTTGTAGGTGGGGAACAAAAGCGAGCTGACCCACAAAGGGCACACCCCAAGCAGCAGACCTGCCACAGTCTAGCTTTTAAGCGTGAATATACTGTTTTTATGCTGTGAAATGGTAAAAGTACTGTAGGCGTTTCTAACGTGGAAGCGAATCTACAATTCTAGTAGCTGCAGGTTCAACGGTATATTTGAAAACGTGGGAAAGTCACTGAAAATCTTTCGATTCAGACATTTGAGATATGTATGCTGTACTGCCACTGCGTCATATACACTGTGGCTGCAAATAGATATACATAAAAGTTTTTGGTAAACGTATTATTATTAGTAGTAATAGTAGTAGTATTGCTGTTGTTGGTGGATTTGCCAGGCAGTCTTATGAATTTAAATTTTCAGTAGTCAAAACAGAATAATTTACCATCATCTTAGTTAATTCCTGTTGTATTGGGAGTCTGTGGTTCGTTCTAGAAAGAGCTGAAGAGAGATTTAAGATGTGATGGCTGTTGGGATATTGCCAATATTGCTGCTTGCATTTAACCAATGTGAACAAGCAGCAATATCAGCAATTTTACCGATATCCCGAGGGGCAGAGATCAAGGTATGTAAGTGCAGTTTCAGTGAGTTAATGAAATTCCCATAGGAACTGTAATCAAATTCGTCTAATTGCAAGTTGGATTTTTTTTGATGCAAAACATCACAAATATTTGTATAACAAGTATAACAAAAGTACAGCAGTTATCCCAAATAAGTTGTTATACTCCACGTTGACATTTTTGTAAATAAATATTCCTGTTCACATGAATCACTCTTTCTGTAGAAACCATTTACATTTAACGTTAAATGATTACAAACGTGGAAATTACACCTCATATATTTAACTTTCTGCCCGTGAAACAGTGTATGTTAGGGATTGGCAGGTACAGAAGATGGAAGGAAGCTTTATGAAAATGCCCTACGATTAAAATGCTTTGAAGGCATTTGGTTGGCTTGTGTTTACTTTATAAATGCATATTGCTATACAGTATTACATCTGTCTGCTATTATACAGAATCGCTACCAGTGTCGCTCTTCTGCATAGACATTGGGTGGCGCCATCATTTAGACCCGAACACGTTGGTTGTGTTGGGCTGTTTCTCTGGTACAGTCCGATCGAAGCGCCGTCGGTCCCGAGCGGTAGGACGCGGCGTTTCCTCCTCCTCCATGCGGACAGCAGGGTAGCCGGTTAGCTGGTTTTAATGAAGTCAGAATGCGGCTATGCAGCGCACACTTTGCAATAAGGAGGATCGCTCAGAAAATAAGCGCGGACACAGCGCTGTAGTATGTACGCATGACTTACAATGACATTACTGCAAACAGCACAGTCTGACTCGGTGCTGCTCCCGTGTGATTTTCATTAGCTGTGAGTAACCCCTTTTGTTTGGTAATATTTATGTATTATGTTTTTAGCGTACGATAGGGTTTATTTTTTATGATCAAATAGAACGATGTGGGGTTAGTAACCCGCTAGCTGCGGAGCTCGGAAGATGTAGCTTTAAATGAAGTTGTTTACTTGGGTGTGTCAAACGTGGATAACATGGTTGACAATAACGTTCATAACCAAGTGTATTGATAAGATGTTAAATATGCCCCAGAATTACTTGACAATGAATGTAACAAACAGAGACGTGCTAGTTAAATGTACCATGAAATATGCAAATATTGAAACTATGAAATGTATCCATACCCACGTTTTTTGTATTTTTGTCTTTATTTATGTGCTACAAAAATTGCCATATAAACAAAAGAAATCGTATCTATATATCTCAGCCTTTTGGAGGCTTCATGAGAACTGTAACTATTTTTTTTAATGTCTGGGTCCAAGTCTAACCTCTTTACAAAGTTATATTTATTTATTTTTTAAAAACAACAACACTGAAATATCACTGCTGTACCCAAAACTGGGGTTTAACCTTGTGTATGTGCAGTTCCTGATGTATGATTTTATGTATTATATGTATATATAAGTATTATTCTGCCTATTTTCTTGGCAGACTCGTTTTATTGCTTCGATTCACTGGCTCTTCTCACGATGAGTGGTCAGCGAGTGGATGCCAAGGTGGTCATGCTGGGCAAGGAGTATGTTGGGAAAACAAGTCTAGTGGAAAGGTTTGCACACAACCGATTCTTCTTTGGCCCGTATCAAAATGTGAGTATGATTTGTTTGTCTTTGGTATTACATGTCTGTGTATGCTGTACTGATGTAAAATGTCATTTACTTTTGAAAATGGATGGATGGACGTTATTTTTGCGCTTAGTTTAAGTGCAAAGTGTTTCTTGGTGCTACATAATGAAGTGTATTTTTAAAATATAGAAATCATTACAGAACAGATGGCGACTTCTACAAAACAGGCAAGAAGCATCCCTGAAGGGGAAGAATTAACATTTATGACAAAAGTGGTTGGATTAAATTAGAAGTGACTGAGACAGATTTGATTGCATTGGTCAAAGAAGAACTGATCATAAAAAGAGACAAATGTTTTAAATTACTAGAATCTAAAATTAGAATTTAGTCTTCTCAGGAAAATGTATTGTGTATTCATGATATGATAACCTCCAGAGCAGAGCAGCTACCTAGTAAGTGAGAAGCCTTCTCGCCGTCCATGCTGAGGTGTTATCCAGGAACACAGATGTGTTCATCACATATGTTGTCACAGGGTTGTTTGAGAAGTGCAGGGCCAAAGTTTCCTTCATCTGCTTGACGCAGAGGAACAACCTCATGGGGAATTTGGGGTGTTGTTCAGAGAAGCCTGCAGCTGGTTTGAAACTTAGTGAAAGGTGTGTGAAATTTACATGCCTTCTAATTGGCCATGTATAACATTGTAAGTGAATTATTATTTTTTTTTTTACTATTTGACACTTTTTAAAAACTGTTTTTACCTCTCCATGTGGTTCAGCATGGGGAGTGTGAAGTAATCAGTATATCTAGGGCAGGGGTCTCCAACTCCGGTCCTGTAGAGCTACTATCCAGTAAGTTTTCTGTCCCCCTTGGCTTCTGATGAGCAACATATGTTCCTGGTATAAATTTACCTGAGGACTAGTGTGGCTCATCAGAAGCCGGGTAGGATAGAAAACCTACTGGACGGTAGCTCTCCAGGACGGGAGTTGGAGACCCTGGATCTAGGGCCACTTTATGAGAACATGGTATGAGAAATGTATGTATATATATTTGCCAACAGACTATTGGAGCAGCATTTGTTGCCAAACAGATTCAGATGGGAGATAAAGTATTGACTCTTGGAATCTGGGTAAGACCTGTTGTAAGATTGTTTTGCACGCTGGTTTCACTAAAAAAAAAAAATTGAATCAACCAATATGTACATTGGCCAAAATATCAGCCAGTATTACGGTTCCACAGATACAACCTTGCACTGTGACCCCTAAACATGCCATCACCATGTGTCTGTGTTTCATGGAACCTGATTGGATGAAGAGGGAGTATCTCTATGGAGATGCATCACTCTTATTCTATTTTGTTAAATAGAATAGACTGCACTTTTTTTTTCTCATGAGAATGTATTTCCTTATTTTAAGGTAAAGTTTGAATATGGTAAATCGTCAATTGTATCCGTCAGTACATTTTATTAATTGTTAGGATTCTACTGTGTATTCAACAAATTCTGCCTTGGAGCTTTAGTGAAGCAAACCTTTGGATGTTACTGGTGTCTGAAAATACATGATGGCTATATACCACTGGAAATACATGATGGTTTTATACCACTGAAAATACATGATGGCTATATACCACTGAACATACATGATGGCTATATACCACTTAACATACATGATGGCTATATACCACTGAACATACATGATGGCTATATATCACTGAACATATATGATGGCTATATACAGTACCACTGAAAATACAAGATGGCTATATACCACTGAAAATACATGATGGCTATATACCACTGAACATACATGATGGCTATATACCACTGAACATACATGATGGCTATTTACCACTAAACATACATGATGGCTATATACCACTGAACATACATGACAGCTATATACCACTGAACATACATGATGGCTATATACCACTGAACATACATGTCTGCTATATACCACCTCTGTTTTTTGTGAGGCTGAGTGTTTCAGTGGTCTTGCTATAATCCACTTGTGCTTACCCCTTCTTCTTATGCTTACCCCAGGACACAGCTGGATCAGAACGTTACGAAGCCATGAGTAGAATTTACTACCGGGGAGCTAAAGGTGCCATTGTGTGTTACGGTAAATATTGGACCCCTTCAAAAATTTTACTCGTCAGATTTCAGCCATACATTTACTCATGCAGAATCTTTCAAGGTCCATTGGTCAAAAGTATCGATAAATATTAATTGAATACAGAATACTTTGATAATTAAATTTCTTAGTTCAAATCCCCAGTTACTGACTAAGTGCTAGTAAAGACTGTGCCTTCAAATCCCTGATAGATTTGATTGGATGTAGTTTATCTAGGTCATCTGTCAGTCTCGATGCAGTTAAAGCCTTCATGTATAAACTAAGACGTTCACCAATAAAATGGTCTTTTATTCCAGCGGGTTTGGTTATTTGCACAGCAGTCGTGTTGTACTTAGTTAGGCTTTATAGGTCCAAGAATTGAGAACACTGGCAGAAAGGTTGTTGACTTCAGTGTAAGTACATTGTAGGCCTACTTAGCTTGGCAATATTGTAAACACCTCACTGTTTATCTTTGAATGCACTGTAATCTATAAAGCTCTATTCCAGATTTGACTGACAGAAGCAGTTTTTTACGTGTGAAGTTTTGGGTAGAGGAGCTGCAGAAGTGTGAAGAGGTAAGTTTGTTTTCTGTGAAACATCTTTATATGGCTTTCTGTGCTATCTGACTGGTCTCATAATCCATGCTTTGATGAATACCATGAACGTGAAGCATAGTGATCCATCCAATGATATTGTCGATCGGTAAATGGTTGTATAATGTTTAAAACCATTATGTTTTGTTCTCTTGATTTAAGCACTGCAAGATCTACCTGTGTGGAACAAAAAGTGACCTCATTGAAACAGACCGCACCATGCGGCAAATGGACTACCATGATGTACAGGATTATGCCGAAGGTATGAACAAAACACCGCAATTTCACTATTGCCTTTAAGGAGCATTACAGCAAGGATTACTGCAAACATTACTATAGACATTACTGCAAGCATTACTAAAAACATTACTGCAAGCATTGCTATAAACATTACTGCAGGCATTACTATAAACATCACTGCAAGCATTACTATAAACATTACTGCAAACATTACTATAAACATTACTGCAAACATCACTATAAACATTACTGCAAACATCACTATAAACATTACTGCAAGCATTACTATAAACATTACTGCGAGCATTACTGCAAACATTATTGCGAGCATTACTACAAACATTACTGCAAACATTACTGCGAGCATTACTATGAACATTACTGTAAACATTACTGCGATTATTACTGCATATTGTAACTTAAAAGAAACTAATTAAATGTAAAAAAAAATTATAGAGCTTCTAGCAAGAAAAGATTAACGTCCTAAAATCCTTGTGTAGTTAAAAAAAATGGATCGGTCAAATACGCCCACTAAAAAGGCTGAACCAATGGTTGGGTTATTTCTAGATACACTGATGGTGATAGCACCATTGCAAGCAAGTGACCCCACCGTGGTGCACTATGGATCTACTCTCCCATTCGTCAACATGCCATCTGCCTCCTGCCCTGAATGATTGCACACCAAGCTAGTTCTGTATTTGTTTAATAGTGAATTAGAAAAAATGTTGTGCTAGGTATATATTCTGTATTGTATTTAGAATTTTTTTATTTTTGTGACTGTTGCTTCATCATTGAATGTTTTTAATGTCATGCTGCAGAAAACCAATTTTCCCAGGGATCCATGAAGCATACATACCCTGTCTGATTTCTTGTCCTCCCTGCAGAAATTAAGGCTGAGCTGTTTGAGACATCCAGTAAAACCGGGAAAAATGTCGGCGAGTAAAATATTACCTTTCCAATGCACGCTTCCTGTCATTGTGCTAAATAAAGGTTTTAATAATGGTTCTATTTTAGTTTGTGCTGTAACATGATACATTTTAGGGCACCTGTAATGAATAAGTTTTTTGTGAGGATGCGGACTGTATCAGAGCTGCTTCTTGATGCCTTCCTTACAGATGAACTCTTTCAGAAGGTAGCAGAAGACATCTATAACAACACCACCTTCCAACTCATGACAGGTGAGTGCTCCTTCATGTCTTCTTCTGTTGGGGGTTTTCTACAGTTTCATATGTTTTTTGATTGGGCTCTTTTTAATTGTTCATTGATGTGGAACTTACTGCATATCAAATGTTTCCTGTCAATAGCGGGAAAAGGCTCTTCTGTGACTGAAAGTCAACTCTTGCTTTTTGTTTCTTTTTCAGTGGCTTAATAGCCATAATTATATACTCTGCTTCTTTTCAGAGGAAAAAGGAGTGGATCTGGGACAGACAAACAACTCCTATTTTTACTCTTGCTGCCACAATTGACAGTGGGCATTATGCAATTGGAAATGATCATCTAACGTAGGATTCTGGGAAGAAAGAAAGAGGTTTGGATGCTTTGTGCTCAGAGGCCAATTGAGCAGAAGCTACACAGCAACCAAACACTGACACTGCTGAGAGACTCTTGACCTGAAGCCTGGAACGGTTACAAGTCTTCATCTTAGTAATATTACTGCTTATATTATCTTCTCTTCTATCTGATTCTATCTGACTTATTTTTTTGCTTGATTTTTCTTTTGTTTTTTTTCCCACTGTGTTTCTGAATGTTGAAGCTGAATGCTTCATGGTTACAACTGCTTTTTCAAATATCTGGAATTTTTTTCAAGAACTGGTTTGTAGTTTGATTGTTGATTTTTTATAAACGTGCCTGTATTCTGTTTTCATGGGCAGGATGCAGAGGTGGGCTGGCAGTGGAATTTGCATGTTCTCCTCATGTTGTTCTCCCTCTGCTGTGCCCTGCGATGGGTTGGAAACCCATCCTGGGTTGTTCCCTGCCTTGTGCCCATAGGCTCTGGACCCCCCGCCACTCTGAATAGGACAGTTACAGAACTGGATAAATGGATGGATGGATAGATACTGAGGCATAGTTGTGTGTGGATGGGCTCCTGTAGGAGGGGTTTGAGGTCATACACCTGCTCTTTGCTGTTCTTTTTTCTTCTTCTGACCACACGGGGATGAGAGTCTTTGTCTCCTATTCCCTAGAGCTCTCTCGGAAATGAGCGTACTGTAATGAGAGTGGCTCTGCCCTTAGTGAAGGAGTTTAAGTCCATTAGTGAAGGTAAGAGTGAAATTGACAGGCAGGTAGGTTGAGATGTTGTGGGCATTGTGTGGGTCTGACGTGGGGAATCGGAGCTAAGCTAGTGGCAAGTCTCTTGGTGTCCAAGTCCTCAGGGTCTCCAGCTGTGAATAATGACTGAATCATCCCAGTGATGTTCTTCCACAGGCTCGACTTCCTACGACAGAGGCCATCTTACAGGCCTCGGGGTTGTGATCATCTGTTTATGCTGTTTTATGTCTTTAGTCTTCTGGAAGGAAGTAAATGATCTGCTTGGACTGAAAGTGCATGGATACAACATATGTTCAGTGTTGGGCGCCGAAATACTTTTGAAGTTTCCTGAATGTCTCATGGCAATGTTTACAGCTTTCTAACACATGTGATAGTTATTTAAGATAAGCTGAGTGTTTACACATAGGGTTACACGTGAGCTGAAGACACTGGATTGGAGTTTCGTTGTAGCATTGCTGATAAATGCAAACTTTATATGTTTGGCCTAAATAGAAAAAAATGTCTGAATCAGGTGAGAATGGTCTAAGATGCTAATTCCCCATCTCTCTTTTAACTACTACCAACCTAAGAAAGAATGCTAAATTACCTCCATTTCTGTGACATGAAATATCTCAAAGGCATTGCTGCCCTTTAAGGTTGCAGTTGAATGGGCTTCACAGTAGACGTGACCTAAACGTCATTGTTCTCGATAAACCTTCATATAGTTTCTTTAATTTTTCAGAGCACATCAAGTATTCATTTGACATTTATTAAAACAATGTATTAGTATTGGAATATTGTTATCAAAATGTTTACATGTTTTATTTGTACAACTATTAAAATGCTCAGACTGAAAAGCTAAGATTAATTATAGCAGGTAAACATGTGGATTTTCTCTGGGGATGAAAACTACAGCATCGCTGCACATACACTCATGGCGTTCACCATGTTTACCATTTTTACCATATTGCTGTGCACAATATTATATTTTACAACTTAATGTTAAATTTTTTATTTCATTCTGTGAAGCACCCAACAGCAAGAACTGTTCTAAGGTTGGGTGGTGAATACCTAATTCAATACTAAATAAAATTGATTAATTTAAAGGTTACTTTTATCATTATTGTTATTATTATTATTATTTTGAAACACCACAATTCACATACGGAATTTTTCCCAGTGTGATGCGATATGGAGACCAGTTGACTACACATGTGCAGCTGATAGCAGGTAGCAGGGTGATTAAGAACAGTAACAATTCAGCGTGTCATTACCCATGTGAGACAGTAAATCTGTAGCCATAGTTAAAAATGTTTGGTTACGCAGCCAAGCAATAACAATATGAAATACAATTAAAATAATAACCGACATAACAAGGTTAAAAATAAATTTGAAATCGAAACCTTCCACCTGTCAAACACGTCGTGTGGTAAAAAAAGGAACTTGTGACTGAACAGGTAGCTCGTTCCATACAGTAATCTTTATTATATACAAAGGACTACAGTACAGTTCGGCGACCCTCTGAAGGCAGCAGCGTTTCTAGTTTGTGAATAGTTTCTCTGCCTGTCCGGACCGAGGTGCAGAGAAACACGGTGGGGTTCCGAGGACGAAGGGCATGAACACATTTTCAAAAATTACAGTGGAAGGAAAAAACTAGCCAAAGCAAACAAAAACAGCTATAGATCAGTCAAAGACATCGGAACAAGGAAAGGTGAGAGGCCAATGAACTGCTTATATGGGAATATAGACAAATACATATACAGAATAGACACACGACTAAGTATGAAACTAAAAAGAAAATGTCCGCAAATAATTTCAGGCAACCCATACAATGAGTTAATTATAACAGCAGTCAGTGTAATGGAGGGCAATTTAATGTAATATGTGAGGTAAACATATTCAGGAGACTAATACTAATTCGCTGAACCATCTAAATCTGGGGTCCAACAGGACCTTTGAGATGTGAATCATCACAACATCAGCATATGACCCACTTGCTGTCAGTGGTAAATATTGGTTTGCTCCCTTTTTCATGACTGAAAACATAATGACCCAACCGAGTAACTTCCTCTGCAACCCATTGAACATATAAGGCGTCAATAAATATTTTACATGCTACAGATAAACCAGGGCTGTTTGGTGACCAAAAGAGAGCCGTGTTGTCTTTTTAATGCTCAGCATCACTATGCACTTAATTCCCAGTTACGCTTTGCCACAATTAGTTTTCACATATATCTAGTTAATAGATACAATCAGATGGGTAGTGGTGTAAATATATGCAAGTAGAAAAATAATTGTAGTATTTAAAGCATTGTTACTCTGTAATACTACCGCTTTCCTCAGGATCGC
Organism: Stomatorhinus ivindoensis; assembly: GCA_019775895.2. Classification (NCBI taxonomy): domain Eukaryota; kingdom Metazoa; phylum Chordata; class Actinopteri; order Osteoglossiformes; family Mormyridae; genus Stomatorhinus; species Stomatorhinus ivindoensis. Next base: position 6,977,969 of record JABFEB020000002.1, on the reverse strand, counting down.
GACGTACGTCACCATGTTCCTGTGTCCTGTTGGAGCAAAGATACATGCCAAAGCGTAGATGCTGATAGCATAAGGAAACAAATCGAGGGGAAATTCAGTTACCTCTTCTCTATATTACCTAGAAATTATTCATCATTTCAAATGTGTAAATGGCAAACATCAAAATATACATATTTTTATTGATGGCCCCAAATGTAAAATTATCATAATGCAACATATATGCGATATATTACATCTTTATGGATCACAATCAAAATGAGAACTTCAGTCACTTCACAAAGGCAGTGTCCTGTGTGTGTGTGTGTTATAATTTAACCATTAGAATCACAACATTTTAGTCCATCCACTTTCTATAACTGCCTGTCCAATAATGGCCTTGGCAGCCTCAAGGCCTTGACTGGGAAGCAAAGATGCCAGTATATTGCAGGAGCTAAAAAGTTTCTTAAAAATACAAAACTTTAATTATATATTTTAAAAAATCATAATTTGCATTTAAATTTTAAATACGTTACTATGTAATGTTGCCTCTGTCACATGGCTATGCCATATGCTCCGAGATAGCATCACACCTGTCCTTTAGGTGATATATGTGGGAGACAATCCTGGTTTTATTCATAAAACAACTATATTCAGTCTTTCCATGCTTAACAGACCACGCATTGTTTAATTATTATTTCCAAGTCACATAGAGATAAGGTAAAAGTGTGGTGCGAAGAGGTAGAAGTGAAATTCTTAAAGTTAATATCATCAGTTCATTAATAAATGGGGATTCTTACAGCCTTCTCTAGCACAGAACTGTATGCTGCGGGACTTGGTGGGTACCTGCTCCACTCTGTGCAATGATTAGCATTTTGTTGGTGAGTAATATGGACCCAGTCTGAGCAACCAAATGCTCAAACACCCCTCTAACCACCCAGTGAACAGACAGCCTGGTTAAGTCCATTTGTTGAACTGTATAGGGTAACATGAAAGAACATCAATGTTAGACGATGTATGAAAATCCATATTATTTTACTGTGCATTATAACTGAAGATAGTATCATTATATACATACAGTATGTACTTGTAACAAATTAGTTTAATCGATAAGAGCTGTGGATTAAACTTTCACTTTCACACACAAAAGTGCACACACAGTTCCATGATTACGAAGCTAGCTGACTTTATGACTGACTTAGCGACATTCTCACAGGCTGCTCAGTAATGACGTCTAACTTCAGAACAAAGGGAAGTACAGGTCAGGATGGGAGTAGACACAATGGCGCAGTGTCCGCAACAGCTCAGCACAACACACTGACAAACGCAGCCACGCCGTGGTGTAGGTCTAGAGCAGCATTCATGGACTCACTGACTTGAACGGAGTGAACTTCATTCCTTAAACAGCAGAGGCTGTGGTTTGGGTTGCAGCCGCTCCTTAACTGCACGATCACATTTCGATTGATCGTTGACAATGTAAGAATACAGTGATAGAACAGCATACAACCTTTCGAATACGTCATTCAAATCCATGGCAATAAAAGAAAATAAATAAACCTAAAATCCTCAGGTGTTCTGAATAAATGATTTAAAACATGAATTCAGTGGTACATGCAAATGTACATACACAGTTGGAGAGTTCAGAGAAGAGAGGGAGATTTCTGTAACTGGGATAAATTAGATTACATTCGGCATGACTGGGGTATTTCTGGATCCCATTTAAGGTCGTTCCTTTAACTTTTGCCAAATGAACAAATGAACAACTGAACGTGGTTTAATTCACTGGCAGATGAGATGCTAATTATTATCTGACAGGAAATATATTCATTCACTCTTACCAGAACTGGTAATAATATGGCCTTTCCAGTGTTCAGTTTGATGGGATGTGTACTATGCCACTAAAACAATCAAACAAGATTAATAAAGTGCAGCTGGTGAAATGCACATATTCATGTTCTATGACCCTGTACGGCTAGTACTTGGTCTGCAATGAAACTGCAGGGATGGAGACTTTTGAAGAGAACCTTAGATGGGCTGCTCCCAAGCGAAATAATCCACTGAGAGGATGTAGTTCCTGATGCACGCACATAGCACAACTCCGGGAGGCAGTCTAGGAAGTTAAAATGTCATTTGTGATAGCTCTACCACAGCTCTACCATGGTGTCTGTTATAAAATGTGAATCGTGATAGCTCTACCACAGCTCTACCATGGTGTCTGTTATAAAATGTCATTCGTGATAGCTCTACTACAGCTCTACCATGGTGTCTGTTATAAAATGTGAATCGTGATAGCTCTACCACAGCTCTACCATGGTGTCTGTTATAAAATGTCATTCGTGATAGCTCTACTACAGCCCTACCACGGTGTCTGTTATTAGATGGTCTTTGGCATTGAGCTTTGCGGTGGGTTGATCAATTGTGGCATATCAAAGAGGGTTACGTCAATTTTAACACACTGCAATTAATTTGTTTTTATTCACCATTTGCTTGTTCAGTTGATCTGCTTGCAGTTTAAGGAACTAAAATAACTGCTTGGGGTGTAAGTCCAATGGTGCAAAGTCACGTTTCCATAAGTAAGAAATGAGGCCAGGCGTAACTTTCGATATGTCGCCTTTGTTCGTCTGTTAAAAGAGCGCTCTCATTTGTCTGCTAAAATCCCCACATGAATGAATATATCTGTATGCTTGTAAGTATGAACGCAGTTCTTAGTGAGCCAAATTGAGTAGATCAATTAAAGTCTAAACATTATTATTAATAGTTAAAATCTGACAAGTAATACGTTTTGTATAAAAAGTTATTTTTAAAAACAAAATAACTTGCAATTGGGTAAGAAATCATTTGCTAAGACCAACCCTAAAGCATGTAAGATTACTTAACAAGGGAATTCATAAATACTAGAAGGACAGAACTCTTCTGGATATTCTTAGCTCATGGTGCATTTACCTTGGCATTTGCTTATAAAAGCAACCTTCCAGCTCTCATTAAGTAGCTGCAGTGCTGATTTTGGCCTTAAATTTTTGTGTGTTTGAGTTTCCCCCAGAAGAGTTTCAGATTAAATGTAAACAAAGTAAACAAAGATGAGCATACAAAAGTCCAATCTCACAATAAAACAGCACCAGATATTAAAAATGTATGAATGAGAAAAGTTGAAACTACACAGACAAAACTCCATAGCACCAGTTCCACTCCCCTAAGGAGACGTTAAAGACGGCTGGGAGGTCGGGGTCTGGGAAGAACTGATGGAAGTAGCAGCTCTTTGACATTCTGCAGGGACCGTCTGAAGGTGTTGCATGCATGCAGAAAGCAAAGGTTAAACTCTGTACCGGGTCTCCGCTGGTTGGTCAGCCTCCTTCAGTTCTCCCCACATGTCACTGCCCCATTTTAGACCTGCATCTTGGAAAAGCCTCTTTATAGTCCAGGGATGTAGGAAGGCTCTTTACATTGGCTCCACTAAAGTCTCCACCCCCCTACGCCCTTGGCTTTTGACTTTCAATCACTTCTCCTTCCTCTTCATCCAAGTACTCAGGGTCTTCATCATCCATTGTCTGCCCATCCTCTACCTCCAGGTCCAACCCCTCATCCTCCACAATCTCTCCATCCTCTTCTTCATAGTCATCTGCATCTTCTTCATCCAGCCCAATCACCTCTCCATCCTCAATCTCTCCATCGTCCTCAAGGTCGTCTTCTTCACCAACGTCGTCGTCGTCCTCGTCGTCCTCGTCGTCTTCGTCATCTTCTTCCACTTCTTTGTTGTCCCTAAATTGAGAAGCGGAAGAACCCAGGATGCTTTTAGGGGCACTGGACATGTAGGGGTGGCTGGGGGTGCTGTATAGAGGCAGGGGGGCGGAGCTGGTCACGGGCGGAGGCCGTCCATTGGCGGCTTTGAGCGCAGGCTGAGCGGCAGCCACCGAAGGGGCTGCAGTAAGCGGAGGTGGAGCCACACCGACTGCTTTCAGTGGGGGTAACACATATTCGCGGATCTCTCCAGGCTCCAGGGGGTCAGGCCCACATGGATCATGCTCGCTACAGGACAGGCGACCATCCAGCTTGGAGATGAACAGCATCCCCTCACGGTGCTGCTTGCAGAAGGAACTGGGGCACATTTCACAGAAGGAGGCTGCTTCCTTCCCACACACGTCACACTGATGCCATGGACACTCCCAGCGCCCTACAACACCGAATGAAATGTGTTTCAGACAGAACCATAACAGCAGCATACTCAGACTGCACAGACCTGATTGCCAAGCAGAAGTATGGGTGGTAACCAATACAATTAGAAAACTTCAAAAGGTTCATGCGAAAGGCTCATGCAAGTCCAATCGAATGCTATAAAGCAGGGCTTCCCAACCCAGTCCTCAGGGACCCACGGACCGTCCAGGTTTCTGTCCCACACAGCTCCATACTAGATAGTCCACACTTTTACTCCCTCCCAGCTACCGGAAGGGAGCAAAAATGTGAACTGCCTGGTAGGGAGCTGGGAGGGAGCAAAAACATGGTCTGTGCAGCTAGGAAATACTGCACTGAAGTGGTTGTGTAAAAGGCAAAACAGAAATGGCTAAATATGTACGCCTAAATTTCCTTCGAGATCAATAAAGTATCTACCTGTTAAGATTATACACAAAACACTTTGTGCGATAATGATATAAGATATAAGAGCCCGTCATGATGAAAGCTGAGAGACACGGACCTGCTGGTCTCTTTGACAGCTTGAGGCAGTCAGCGTGGTAGACTTTAGGGCAACCAGGTTTCTTGCAGGATACAACCTGTCCTCCGTCACCACAAGTGAAACACTCATCCTCCCGCTCCTTGGTCACCTCTAGTTGGCTTTTCCGCTTTACTGCAGCCTTTTTCTTCAGCTTTCGAGCCTTGTCCTCTGCCGAGGGCTGGTTCTATGGCAAGCAAAATTCAACTTAAGCCCTTCAAACAATACAATGAAGAACACAGCGTGCTTTCTCTGCAAACCCGAAACACTGTGGTATCATTCCATACAGCTAGGAGTAACCACTCCCTATTACAGTACAGGTAAAAGCGTCAATTCGGAAGGTCGACGGAAGGTCACTGCTGTTGCTCTGTTATTTAAAGTACGCCTAGGAACATCCCTCAGGCCACCAGCTCTAGCCGATTCATTACCTTCGGTCTCTCGCCCAAGAAACCGCTGCAGTTGGAAGCCCCACATTTGCAGACTGTCTTTCCATTGCCCAGACATTCCAGGTTGTAATTGAACGTGAGTTCCACACCTAACAAAAGACACAAAGTTATACCTTATCTCTCTAAAGCTCTACCCAGAAACCAGCCAGTCTCCTGCCACATCGCCCCTCGTGCAGATCATCATACATCAGAAAGAGCAGAGGATTATGGGTCAGACTAAGAGAACGGCCCACCAGCAGGGATGTCCACCAGTGCGAATAGTCCAACCCGCGTGTCCCCGTTGACGGTCCACTTCTGCGTCTCACAATTGGGCTGGCAGCTGTGGTTCATGAATCGCGCCTCATTGCCCTTGGGTCCAGCGTCAATGATGCGATCCTGCAAACACAAGACACACACAATCTATACTAAAAGTAATAATTAACAGGAAATAAAACACAAGATCAAGTAAAGTAAGGCTTCAAATGTATATTTTCCCCACCATTCCTAAAAGATTAGGCAACCTATTAAGTCAGGGTTCTTTCTGAATGTATGGTGCAAGAACTTCTTTGGAAGTTAAGGCAAAATGAACATAAGAGTGCAGATGAAACTCACAGCTACATAACAACACCAATGTCCATCAACAATCCCTGTCAGAGCCAAAATACAATGTTCTTCACTTCTATTAAAGCCAGCCAAGTAGATGTCACCTTATCCAAAGTCAGCATGTAGAAGTTGCAGATGTCATTCTCCTGCGCGTGCTTGATCCGAGTGCGGCACTCCTCTTCATCAATCACCTCGCCAACATACTCATTCACAAACGCACCCTAAAAAGTGCAGAAAGTGGTCACAAAAATTGAAACTGTTCGGTCATTAAGTCTTTAACTCTTGGATGAGGTCCACCTCACGTAAGCTTAAATTAATTTATCTAAATTGATTAAATAAGCTCCTAGTGATCAACTAATTAGTAATTTAATTAGATATGTTATATTCGGAAGTAAACTTTGCTTTTTAATTGTGGAAAATTAAACATTTCTGTTTAGTATGTTTGGGTGAATATCTTGTTCAGTCAGCCGGCAGTCAAATCTTGGATTCACACACCTTCTTGATATTGGTGATGCTGCGCAGACCCCAGCCACGTGCCAGCGTGCGGAAGATCTCCACCTGGGTGTACTGGCGCTTGGTGAAGCACTGGTTCTGGCAGCCCTCGCCCGCCGGGCACACCTGAGGGTGGCACTCGTACATCAGCATGCGGTTGATGCACTCGGAGTCCATGCCGCAAGGGTTTTCATCGGTCGCCTTGCAGTTGCAGCGGGGGATCTCTGATAGGTCGGCGGTGAAGATCTGCACTTTACCTATTGGCCGGTTCACCTGCATGAGCAGAGAATGATAGGAATGAAGAATGAGAAGCAAAGAAGTGGGAAGAATAAACGAGACATTCAGCCAATACAACAACCTTGCAGGAAACAGGCTAGTTTTATATTCGTTTCCCCATCTTTCTTCTGACCTTCAAATGATATCATCTGATACCTTAATGTGCCTGTAAGAAGGAGGTTTCTTGTCATTCTTCCTGTCCTCCTGAAGCTGCCTGATCTCCTTCTCAGCTTGCAGTTCCCGGAATCGTTCTGCAGCTTCATGCAGCGCTGGAGGCACATAATCACCGTCACGCCGGAGACCAGACC
>JABFEB020000002.1:6958442-6968602 GCA_019775895.2 Stomatorhinus ivindoensis | reverse complement strand
CGCCTCCTGGACGGCTCTCTAAGGAGGTGTTTCGGGCAGGTCCAACCGGGAGGAGACCCCGGGGCAGACCCAGGACATGTGGAATGAATGAATATTCCCCTTTTTTCCTCTCATTCATGTGTGTCACCTGTCTGGTTTACAGTGTCTGCACTTTAAGTCTATGCACTGCACCGCGGTCTGGGAGATCATCGTGCCACTGCATGCTTGGAAGGTATATAGATGGTAAGACGATTAAAAACCTACTTGACTTGTGCTTCACGCGCAGTATTAGCTCCTATATGAGCTTTAGAGAATCCCTGCACTTGCACAGAGGCGTCATGTTCTGAATGGCCTCCTCTGCCGTGTAACTGTAGCAGCTGCGGTGCCGCGTGCCGGCCTGGCGACGGGGCACCCACCTGACGTGCACTCCTGACACACGAAGCGGCCCTGGGGCATCTCCGGCAGGCCGATGCACTCCAGGTGAAAGGCTCCGCAGCACTGGCCCTCGCAGAGCAGCAGCTCCCCCGTGTTCTCACACACCTGGGTCAGTGGGCGGGGCCAAAGGTCAGGATCGCCGGCCGATTGGCCGGCTCGGAGGGCTACGCGCACTTCGACGGCACTCACCTGACACACGTTCTCCTTCATGGAGGCGGCGCCCCCTTTCTCCGCCATGGATTTCTTGCCCCCGCTGAGTCCTGATTGGCCCAGCAGGTTGTCCTTGGATGATAACTGGCTGTCATCGTTACTAGACGAGAAGCCCTAAACACAGGATGATGTCTTTGTGATCCAACAGTGGCTCCTGATTCCTGGACACTCAACAATTCCCGCTAACATTCACGACACTGTTCTTTAACAACCTTTAACAAGCTCTTCAGCTGAACTAGACAGGTAAACTATCCAGTTACAAAACAATATTGTACTGCTTGAAATAGTATTACTCAGTAAAGGCTCAGCTAAGAGACCAAATGAAACAGTACTGCTGTGACCTTTATTCTTCCTAGTCGTGATACAAATTGATTCTTCATGCACAAGAACGGTGTCCTTGTCAGCGTTTGCATCCTTCGAAGGACATATTCTACGTAGCTTTTGTAAGCTGCGTCTTTCGAAGGTCCACGTGATGCATCTTGGGATATATCCAATGGATGGATATTTTACTCGGCTAAAGGAGGACGCATTCCTAGAGCACACTGGAAGGAGCCCTCGATATGGGACAGCCTCGTCACGTCAGCATGACTCAACCAGACTTTGAATGCAACATCAGAAAACATCATGGAGCTCCTGAATTTGGACACTGATGAACTCTTGACCTCTGTATGCAGCTCTTACTGACCTCGGGGTCCACACTGCCCTCTGTGTTTTCATGTGGTCCTTCTTCTTCTGCAACCACAGTTAGGTCCCAGTCACTCTCCGCCTCTAGACTGCTGTGGTCCGAGGCCTCCTTAAACGGGGGGGGGGACTCTGCCTTTGGGCGCTTCTTCTTCGGTTTATGAGACTGCTGCACAGAGCCTGAGAACCAGCAAAGCAAGTTAATCATACGCAGGGGCGGCGGATGGCTTGGTAGCTGAAAACATCAAGGTTGTCGCTTGAGGTTCCTGAAGAATGTCAGATGCTGTACATTTGAGCAAAAGAAGATTAGTCTCAAATTCTCCAATTTGAAAAACTGGCGAAAATGCAAAATGTACAATATAATGTACAATGGCTGCATAACTCAATGAGTTGAGCATGTGACTACCTGTAATCCCCTCAGTCGTGTGTTTGAATCTTAAAGGCCTGATGAGGTGGCCGAGTGGTTAAGGCGATGGATTGCTAATCCATTGTGCTCTGCACGCATGGGTTCAAATCCCATCCTCGTCGACTCTTTCGTGGGCAGTGGTGGCTTAATGGTTAGGGACGCGCACTTGTAATTAAAAGATTACTGGTTCGAATCCCCATCCAGCAAGGCACCGCTGAGGTACCCTGAGCAAGGTACCACCCTCAAGCACTGCTCCCCGGGCGCTGAATTAGCTGCCCTCTGCTATGTCACAACGTCACATATGGGTTAAATGCAGTGGACACATTTTGTTGTGGTGTGTCAACAATGACCACAGATCTTCAAATTCTTATTCAGTAATGTACTAGAATAACCAACAACAAAAAATATTAAACAAAATCAGTCTAAATGTAAATTAGTGAAATTGTAACTGCTTTGGATAAAGACATCAGGAAGCGAATAAAAATACAACAATGGCTCCCAGTCTAGTAGGAACAAGTGACCGTGTGAGTTACCATTACAACACATGCTACAGATGCACGTGCATTATGCTGCAAACCACAGAAACGACAAATCACAGACAAGGCAAATCACAGACAAGGTGTGTGCTCACCTGAAAAGCCAACATGGCATGGAGTCGATCCAGAAACATCCTTCTTTGCAAACTTAATCTGCAATAAACATTTGTATTTACTAAAGGTGGCTGCACTCGCATGTCAGACAGTGATGTGCGATGACACACATAAGGAAAGTACGCAAACAAAGAACAAAGGGAATGCTCTGGGGAGGGCTGTGTCAGTGAGCTCGCGGGACCCCTCTGCCTCTACGCCTGGTGCCTGGTGGCTTCCCTCACCTCTGTAAGCAACTCCTCTTTCTCCTGGAATCCCGACTTCTCCTCTGCCCATTTACCTTGTTCCCTACACTCCTGAACCTCCAGAAGAGGGGAAGGAGAAAATAAAACGGGGAGGGGGGGGGAAAATTCTGTCTTTTAACGACATGCATCGGACACACAATGGCTGGAAAACCTCAGCGTGGGATATAATCCCCACACCAGGCTGCTGCCCCGTGTCCCAGATGTTACTGGCGTGTTCAGATCGCATTTCATTAAGCAAACACAAAACGACAACAGAAATGCACATGAAATGAGGTATGAAACGTGTGCGATGCAGAATGGAGGATTCTGAAGAATGTCTCTGCTGAAAATACCTTCTTTTTTGGAACCACAACAGGTTCTGCTTCAATTGAGCACTCAAGAATCTTCTTGGTAGGCTTTCGCTGTCGCTTTTTGTCTTGACATTCTGGAGAAGAAAAAAGCGAATCAGTAAATGTTTCAAACAACCTCCTTGAATTTTCAAGTTTACTGCATTTAGTTTTTTTTTTCCTTGAAAAAAGCAAGAGGGAACATAGATCAAAAATGCACTGATTCTCCAATTATTCTCTGTTACAAATAATTACAGTCTGTATTCAGACTGTAATTAAGTTAAAAATCTCTCAAAGAGCACATGAGTAAATACCCTCATATTCATCAACACTAATGTGTGACCGAAACAGAATAGTCCCTTCTGTTGGCTGTGAAGGGATCTGAACGCAAAAGCAATTCAAACTTTTGGCAAAGGCCGCCATGACACCATCATGCTGAAGAAAGTTCTCAAAGAAATGCAGACAATAGGGGAACTTTTGCCAAGATGTCAGAGAAATTAGCCATAAAACAACCACAAATCCACAGCTAAAAGTTCAAAACATCTGTCTTCCACGACTGCATCGCAGGGGTAAAATGGCTCGAAAACTTCAATTCTTTCAACATTAACATCGTGTTAAACAAAGCATCAATGTGGATGTCTTCCCTATACCTTTCATTGGCCCATTATATGTCAGATGGTTAAAAAAAAGAAATTTCCTTGTTCTATGGACATGCTGAACACTGCAATGTTCCAATCCAGAAAATCTGAAAGAAACTTTTATAAATATGGCACTATTTTGAGTCTTCTGGTACTGATGCTGATTAATATTTTGAAAGGGAGTTTCAAAGTTGCTATAAAACAAGACAGGTAGCAAAACTGGGTTTTTATTTTTGCAAGCTTTCATTTAAATTTTTAAGATTTTTATTTTGAATCAAAATATTTGCTTTTTGTAATAATTTTTCAATATGAAAGAAAGAGAAAACACAGCAGTCCTCAGGTGGGTGCAAATTATATAAATAAATCCATTGAGCAATACGGGAGTGGAGAATTAGGCTTGTTGGGGTAACGGTTTTCCTCAGATATCAGTGTTATCTTCATCTAGATAATTAAGTAGGCGCTCATAGGTAAGTAGGGATTTATATCTGTCACATACTAGACCCATGAAAGGAAGTTCAAAATCTATCAAATCAGCCACCTAAAGGCCATAGGATGTCATTACACCCAAGATGGCTCATAGAGGTAAACACTGTGTCTCCTCTCTTTAAAGACAAGAGGATTCGTTTACCAGAAGACTTTGTTTTTGCCGATTCCCCATCCGCCACCTCTTCTGAAGGAGAGGGCGCTTCTGGGGGCGGGGTTAATGTGTCAATGGGAAGAGTGAGATCATCCTGGGGAGGAGTATGCTCTAAAATAGTCTGGGTTTGTCCAACAAGGCCCTTGGACGGTTCTTCGGGAGGTGGGGTCTGCATCTCTGGCAATGAGCTCAGAAGGTCCTGCATTATGCTCCTGCTCTCCAGTTGCTCTTCTCTGGCATGTTCCATGTCATAATTCTGAAAGGCAAAAGTGGAAAGAAATTGGCCAAGTGTTGCTCAACAACACGACTGCAGGCCGTGCTCACAATTTGTCACATTTGCACATACTTGGAACACTCTATGCAAATTATTGAAATTTACAGCACATTTTGTTTAGTCCTGACCAGAGAGACATCCTGATTTTGCCGACCTTGATGTGTCCCTGGGTCAATAAGAGAAGGGCTTGCGTTTCACTTCTTTAACCAATCACAGTCTTCATCGTATGACATCACTGCATTAGTCTGTTTATTTTTCTTTTCATTTTCAAACTCAAAGCTTCCATCCATCAGCACAGGAGCAGTGTGAGGCTCAACAGGCTCAGCCTCTGTGCCGGCGATCGCAAGGGTGCTGGTTCAAGACAGTTATTTATTAGTATTTACTATTAGTAGTAGTAGTAGTGTTGCTGCTGTTGTTGTTACTACTACTATTACTGTTGTTGTTATTATCATTACTACTACTGCTAATATATACTACTGCTAATATTATCATCATGTAATGAAGACGCACCCTTACATTGCTCCGTACAGTCTTTGCAGGTAAGCACGTTCCTACGTTTTGCCTGTTTATCTATGACAAATCCCTTAACAAAAGGCAGACACAGTAAAACAGGAACTTTAGAAATCTGTGCACCTTGCCTCTTAACAGAAAACTCTGGTTTTAATCAACGTGGTGATGTCATACGACGAAGACAATGATTGATTAAAGAAGTGAAATGCAAGCCCCTCCCTTACTGACCCAGGGACATGGCAAAATCAGGACATGCCTGAGCAGAGGGTGACCAATTTCTGATGTAGATTAAGATTTTGGTTGTGCAATTCAAGATGTTCATGCAAGCAGTCATGCTTCAGACATCCCATCAAAAGAAATATCTACAATGATGTAAATTCCAGTGATTCCAGTGAACAAATTCCAGTGACAGTCACTTTTAATAAATGTCATTGCATGGCCCACAATGTTGTCTTAAGAAGCAAAATCACTATACCAAACAGCAGCAGACATGTTTTTATAACATATAAAATGGCAGTGATCTGACAGACACTGCTGGATAATGAGGCAAGGCAAATCATTGATGACCAGATTATGAATATGTGCTTTACTCACAGTTTACTTTTGGTCTAAACCAGGAATATGTTACTGACGTGAAATCACCATGAAAACACGACCACGCTGTGAAACACCCACCATTCCTGAAGCGCCTTGGGTTTTCTTAGCTTTTTTCTTCACTGAAAAAATGTGATCGTACTCCTCAGTCCATTCCAGAAGCCTTTTACTTGGTTTCCTGAGACGCTTATTTTCTGAATGTGCTGCTGAATAAATGTAAAATTTCTCATGAAATACTGGACGATGAAACACAATACTCATCAATCACTGTATGGGGAGAAAAATAATGGATAACTTACCTGAAGAGACTTCATTCACCTCTGAAATGCTTTTAGACATCTGAGTGTCAGTTTGCTTGCTGACTCCCTTCTTTGGATGGGAAGATCTTGACATATCTGGAGTGTGACCGATGTTGTCCCTGCAGGCCCTACTGTGTTCTGAAGGCACCACGGTCAGTGGCTGCTCAATCAGACTGCTGTTATATTCCCCTGACTTCAGTAGCTCAGTGCCACCTTCCTCAAACCTCTGCCAGCGTTTTTTTGGTGCCACCCTAGTGATGCTGTTCAGGTCACAACTGTCAGTGAGAAGATCGGCATACTCAGCAGATGAATCTGCTGCCCCATCAGTTGGGCCAGTAGGCTGACCCTTCCCATAAGCATCCTCCAAATAAGTATTGCCACCACTCACTCGCTTCGTCAACAACAAAGATTGCTTTTTAGAATGCTGATTCAGGCTTGAAATATGCTTAACTTCTGTAAATAAAAAGTCCTTCTCTGCCTTGTCTCTAATACTTTTCTTTTTTGAGCTCGGCCTTTGCCTAACTTTTTTGAGCTTTACTTGAGAGCTCTTGGAACTCAATGCCGTCTCCTTCTGCCTGACTGCTGGAGTCCAGTTCTGCTCAAAGAACTCAATCCTTGTACCACGAGCCGTTCGTTCTCCTGACCGAGGCGACAAAAGAGACGGTTCTTCTTTAATGAGAGCAGAGGTAGGTCCGTTAGCACCGGGCACAAGAACCAAAGGAGAACCATCCTTTTCTCTGCTATCATGCATATCTTTTAGCAGCATCAGAAAGGTACTGAATTTGTAATTGGTGTCTGCTCGAAAGGTAGTAGGCTTACTACTGTTCCCATCTTCATCTGCCAAGGACTTAAATGAAATCAAGTTGATATCATGGAAAGCATCCATGGGTGGTGGCGGTGAAGAAGAAGCACAGGAGGAAACGTCTGATAATGAGCTGTTCTTATTTACTCCTGAGCCCAGGCATCCAGAGATGGAGCTGCCGTCATCTTCTGATTTCACAGACGATCCATTTGAGGCGTTATTTTCCTCAGACTCGGCAAACTTCAGGACAGTAGCTGGGGAGGTATGATCACTGGAAACAAAAGGAGCTTGTTTATTCTTTGCATGCTTATCTGCTATTTCCAGTTTATCGGGTGGAGTTTTTGTTTTGACAAACACATCCTCCTCTGTATCAAAATTGGGAAAAAGAGGCTCAGAGTCCGGGCTAGAGAGGGGCTTCTCTTTCAGCTTCTCCTCCATCGCTAAAGCTCTTGTTATGAGGTGATTACTGGCAGAAAGTCTATCAAGAGGGGTCTTTGAAAAGTGACACAGATCCAGGCCTCCTATTGAACTGGTGCCCTCTGGTTTTCCTATAGATGAAACCGCGATGCCCAAAGTTAAGTTGTCAGCTAGACGATGCCCTGAGTCAGACTCCATGCTGCTTCCATGACCTTCACAACTTTTTCCCTCCCCCACCACATGAACCAGCGACATGGACTTCCGTACTGGTTTCTTTCTTACGTCTTTTTTAGTGGGCAGGGAGCGCTTACTCTGATCCTCTCTGGGTGGTGGGTCGGGAAACTTGGTAGAAAAGATCCCAGCTAATGAATCACTATCAGGATGCCGCTTGTCTCTGGTGCTGTTTTTAAACTGGTCTGGAGTAACAAGGATTATGTCCTTTGTAGTGCCTGATAACGTTTCTAAGTCCAGCCCATCTTTTTCTAGGATGTGTGTCTTGGGCGAAACGCCCTGCCTCTTTCTAACCACCAGTTTCTTTCCGCTGTTTTCGCTGACTTGAGGGGTCTCGGGTTTACCGCCGGACAGGAAACCTGACAAGGGGGACAAATTACGAGACGAGCCGGACGGTGCTTCCAGGATGTCGTCCTCTCTCACTAAATTACTCTTTATGGGAGAGGAACCAGGAAGGACCTTTTTCAGCGGCTCTGGAAGTAGAGCTTCGGCCTCCAGCACACTGACTTTCCATGACTCTAATAGCCGCCGTGGTATCTAAGGAGAGATAATGATAAGCATTCCTACAATCAGACAAACCATGAAGTTCATGTGGAGTACACTTACTATATTTAAAGTAGAACTAAAATGTCAAATGATGCAATATTGACATTAAACAAAATAATTCAAAGGAATAAACTGCGTAAGATCGCAGTGCGGCGGTAACGGCCGTAATTACAGTGTATTTATAGTTTTCGTCCTTTTGCCTTCCTCTCCTCCGCAGCACTGGGAGATGTTCGAACTGATAGCCGCCTTCAAAAGGATGAGTGGCCTTTCCGGGGACCCAGGCCTGATCCACCGTTTCCCCAAACGTCCTGAGAAAATACTGGCGACAAGGTCTGCGGCTGGGCTCTGCAAGAGAGCGCCGCGTGGTGCGTCACAAATGCGTAATCACTGCAAACTCACGGGGTCCCCTAGCCTGACTGCAAGATGCTTGGGTCAGGGAGACATTAAAGGTCACGACAAAATAAATCATCAGACAATTAAATACAGCAACCATCAAATAAGGAATTTTTTCAAAAGTTTATATTTTTCTCTAATTACCATAATTTTTTGTATCATCAGAAGTCAATTGCCCATGGCAATGTCTTTTTCCAAAAGTATTTTAAAAATTTCAACTACATCATAAATTATTATTATTATGAATATTATAGAAACCAAGACAGGTAATTCAACAGTTATTTCAAGCACTGCATACAATAATTACTGAAATCAATTATGTTAAACAGCAATACATCTGGAATTTTACATAAGCGTATTTAACAGGCCAGTGGGCAGCACAGACTTGAATGATTCGAATTTGAAACCAAAGTGTAGCTTGTTGCAGCAGCTCTGCTGTTTGCCCTTAAGCAGGGCACTTATAGCAAATGGCTTTGGTTAATATCCCGCCATACGAATGGACACACTGACATGGCATGAAACCGTAATGTCAGTGTCCTAATGGCTGTATGAGAAATATTGTTAGTTTCATATATTTGTTGAAAACTACACTGGAATATGCTTACATAAATGTTTGTTTTCCAATCTCCATGTTACATACTAATAAGCAAGTTTTACAATTATTTAGGGCTATGGCAGTTAGCAGATTTGCATTAAATATTAAAGCAGCACTATGTTCTACATAAGTTACTTACAAAATGGCTAGTCATATTTTCACACGGAGTCAAACTGTGATGAGCAATCAAATTGTGACAGCTGACATTACTTGTCTTGTTGGAATGAGAATCCAACCCTGCTTTATAGAATACTGCTGACTACACAGACCTTTCAGGTGGACTTCCGGGCTCATGTCCGCTGGCCACGAGCGGGAGCCCCTCATCCCAGACACCAAGACCAGGTACCTTACCGATGGTTTTATTTTTCGTCCTCCACGCCTGCTTATATGATTGCTGGCTCTGGAGTCTGATTGCTAAGTCATTATCGCTTTTGTTCTCCTTTGAAGTATTATAAATGGTCAAGAAAAGTGTTTACTTGACTTCAAAGATACTTAAAAATCAGATATGGCCGACGGATTTTTTTTTAATTAAACTGGTTTCTTTTGTGTAGATAATGAAAGAAACCCACCTTTCATTCTGGAGTGGGTTCCGTATTTCGGGTCATTTGAAACCTGACAGGGCCACCAAGGTCTCCGGTTGAACTTTGCCCACACTAACTCACCAACTGAGTACTTCACTTCTATAACGAGTCGCTTCTTTGGGCTACTGGGCTGCAAAAAAATAATAACAATAATAAAAGTTAATGCACAGAAACAGCATTGCTTTACTTTCAAATATAATACCTGGATTGAAATATCTTTGTACGTAATACACAATACCATTTAAAAAAGCACTTCTTTCTATTGTGGTAGCCCAAAGTTACGACACATGACATTTGCAAAAGCTGAAACATCCATTGCGAAAACTTAAAAGAATTCTCTATAGTCAACCTGACCTTAGCATGACAGATAAGTAAAATTTACACTGTAGTCACAATTCTTTGAAAAGATGTTTTTGTTTTTAATCAGATCAAATAAACTTGAGAATTTTAGTATATTTTCTTTCATTGATTAAACTTAATTGATTAATCAGAAGTACTTGTAGGTGTTACACTTTGGCTATAATTTTTGAAAAGTTAAATCAATGCCGCCTAGATGAAATGTCCAAATGTTCAAAAATCCAACCATTTATGAAGTACAGGGTCATGGCGAGGCTGAAGGCTGTGGCAAGAAACACAGGCCAGTCTGGAGGGACTGCACTCTGCTGAAGGACACACACTACGGGCAACTGAGAAAAACACAGGCCAGTCTGGAGG
>JABFEB020000002.1:6924439-6958342 GCA_019775895.2 Stomatorhinus ivindoensis | reverse complement strand
AAAAACACAGGCCGGCCTGGAGGGACTGCACTCTGTGGACGGACACACACTACGGGCAACTGAGAAAAACACAGGCCGGCCTGGAGGGACTGCACTCTGTGGACGGACACACACTACGGGCAACTGAGAAAAACACAGGCCAGTCTGGACGGACTGCACTCTGCTGAAGGACACACACACTACGGGCAACTGAGAAAAACACAGGCCAGTCTGGAGGGACTGCACTCTGCTGAAGGACACACACACTACGGGCAACTGAGAAAAATACAGGCCAGTCTGGAGGGTCTGCACTCTGCTGAAGGACACACACACTATGGGCAACTGAGAAAAACACAGCCTGACAGCATACATTTGGACTCCAGGTCAGAACCCACATGTCCAGAGGAAAACCACGAAAAACACGGAAACTCCACACAAGCTGCCTTGAGGAAATGAGAAGCTGATACCTGGAGGAATCAGCTACAGTGTTACACACTGAGCCAGCAAACCACCCACAGCTGCCCGTTCAGAATAACAGCTGCTTATTTGGTTTATGATAACACACTGAACCTGTTTCACTGTGTATTGTGGGAAAACATCATAATCAGTCTGACAGTAATGCATCATAGACCAGAACTTGCCCAATTACATGCTAATGAATCTACCATGAAGTCATTTCTTACAGTGTTAAGAATAAATGTTCACTGGAGTTCTGGCTCTGATGCTGTATATGCCTCTACCTGGACGTTCAATTGAAGCTCAGACTATCTGCCCATAACAGCGTCTATGTTTGCAATGCGCCATTTCCCTCACTTGTACGTCAGTTTGGACAAAAGCATCTGTTAAATATGAAAAATGTAAATATGTAGAATGTAAACACGGCCTCGAGTATTACAGAGGGCTTCATAAAAAAAAATCTGGATTTAGAATGACTAGAGATAAGAAATTACCAGGCAACGTGATACATTAACTGTACCTATATTATGCATTCATGGAACATTCTGCATACCTTCATAACACATTCATTATGCATTTGTAGAACATTCATAAGCAGCGTGTAAATATATCTTAACATGTCTTAAATCATCGCATTCATAATTTTGGAGATTAGTGATCATTGTTGACACACCACACAACAATGAAATGTGTCCTCTGATTTTAACCCATATGTGACAATGTGACATAGCAGGGGGCAGCTAATTCAGCACCCAGTGCTTGGGGGTGGTATCTTGCTCAGGGTACCTCAGCAGTGCCTTACTAGTCAGGGATTCGAACCCACAACCTTTCAATTACAAGTGCGCATCCCTAACCGTTAAGCCACCACTGCCCAGATATGATAAGGAATAATATACATCAGTAATAAATATTATAATCATGTCTTTTATAAATGTAGATCAAAGTTATTAATGTATCTTACGAAGCTAAGATATGCTTACATGCTGCTTATGAATATTCTATGAATGCATTATAAAGATAATGTGCAGTTTATGTGAAGCGTCACAACCATTATACTATTGTAAGTCTAAAAATGCAAAACTGCAGTCATAAATAAACTACTTGCATTTACTGGAATAAGAAGTGAAACGATGTATGTTCAAAATTACTCAAAAGGAACTAAAACTGTATGTTAATAGTGACATATAACAGACACTTAAGACAGAATTGGGGAGAAGACCAATAAACACTAAAATATGTACTTGCTGGCCTGATTTCACAAGGGATTTCGATAATGGGTCTACTGGGTGGCGAGGCTCTTAAGGTGAATTGCTTTATATAATAGGACTTAAACATCCGAAGAATAATTCATTGTAAGGAACAGAAGTGATTCGCAAAATAGAAGTTATTTTTTTATATTTCCATTGACGTCATACAAAAAAAAAAAAAACTTAAGGCAAAACATTCTTGTCAAAGAATAACCAAGGACAAAAAAAGTAGAATTTACGTGAAAATGGTTAATGCCCATCACAGAGGTCAGATACAAAAACACAGAATATAGGAATCATCGACTTAGTAAAATAGAAGAAAATGATGAGGGTATACTGATATACTGTGTGCCAGCAATCTTACAGGATTAACTTTCGGGCCTTCGGGTGAGGAGGGGCAGCGGTCAGCGGCGTCGTGAAGCAGGCCCCTGTCAGGAGCAGCCATTCCAAAGCCAGGTGAGCAATTCTCCGACACAAGCTCCTCGCAATCACTGTCTGAATCCTCGTCCCAACTCTCCACGTGAGCCAGATCGCAGGGAGGCGACGCACACTTTTTCAGTGGAGGGCAATGGCCCATTATGTTCTTGGCCACCAAAGTTTTGTGAAGACCAAGGTCTTGTTTGCTTGCAGTGAAATCCACCCCAGGACTTTCAGAAATGCCTGTGTCGTCAACCTTTGCCTCCCTGTCTTTCTTCAACGAGTGTTTCAACAGTGGCAAATCCTCCCCGTCTTTACTGTCTCCGTTCTCGAATAAAGTTGATTCAAAGTGCAGGCAGCCATTGGTAATTGGACTGGTGTGCTCCTGGCAGACTGGGCTGGCTGGGGCAAAGCCGGTCCTTTCTACACCCGGGCCAGCCAAATAATCTCCCGTTTCATGGTTGCCAGGCGATGGAATCGCGTCCTTCAGGGCAGAGATGTATTCAGTACCCCCTATAAGGCTTGGCTCGTGTAAATCATTATGACCATGCAGATTCCTCTCCGGCATTCCGAGATCCGGCCTGTGCACCATCGAAGTTAAATCCTGGAGTCTTCGCAGGGGACTGTAGCAGGACAAGCTGTGCTGGCTGTACATATAAGACGAGGCAGGTCTGAAAGTAGATGATGTTGACAGTTGCAGGGACAGTGGAGAGTCTAGCCCAAGGTTGGTGCCATACTGCTTTCCATAGGGAGTGATGCGACCACTGGCACTCTGGTGCTCCGGCGAGCTGGAGCAGCACTCAAAGGGATCCCTAACTGTCAGTTTATATGATTGATTCATTCTGTCATTGCTCCATCCTGGTAATAGAAAAGCATATATTTATAAACATACAGTATAATAACCATACAAAATTATGACATTTCAAACACTTGGACATTAAAACACTTTATAATCAAAACATCTCCTTCCCTTCCGTTATAAAAGAATTTAATTTAGTCAAATTTGAAAGCTAATATCGGCAAGAAACACATATTGCCAATTTTCAAAAGGCTTCACGCGATCAATGTTCTTATATTTACAAATAAGAACTAAACATGTGCAACACTACAATAATCTTAGCAAGCAAAGAAGCAGACCTGCCTTTAGCATGTATATTGTGGAAGACCGCTCTTTATGATCGTTCTCCAAGCACGATCTAGACAGATCGCTACGATTTGCCGGTCACGTTAGTTACAGTAATAGGTAGTCAGACCAAAAAAAAAAAAATGACGCACTGTAGTGCCCCGTCTAGACTCAACTGAAGTTGACATTCGTATAAAAGTCCTACATTATATCCTCTACATAACAAAAACCTTAACAGACACAAAGCTGTCGATCGATATCCTGCCTACCGTAGCTTGTAAGATTGTGCGATCGAAGCTGGTCACCGACACACATGCAAACGTACACACATCCACAGATGTAGGTTACTCACTGAGTATCACGGCGTGAAACACAGTAACATTCCGGATGGTGAAAATCCCTCAGAATCTTACCATTTATGTCTCGGTCACAACAAAACGGACTGAAACGCTCTCAGATTCGGACGCCCGGCCTGCTTTTTTCCCAATTTGTGACAGTGGATGTGTAAAATCCCAGCCGCAGCAGCACTACTAGGCCCGGACCCTGTGCTCATTCTCTACACTCTACCAGCACACCGGCGGTTCCTTAAAAAAAATAAAAATAAACATATATCAATTCAGAAAACAAAAGCAGATCACCCCGTTAGCTCGAAGTATCTACCTGCTGTAAAAGTTTGCACCCCAAATACATATCTAAAATTTACAGTTTTACATGAAATAAATGATTGTTTCCTTGCTGCCGACCTGCCCCTGGTTACATTAAAGCAAGTCCTGACTGTATCTGCAAGCAGCCAATCGGCAGGCACCCATCCCCCCGGTCTCTATTAGGAGCAGCTCACAATAGTGCATTAAGAGGAAAAAATCAGAGCCACAAATTACAGCTTTTAACTTAGTTAAACGTCAACCTGCTATTCGCTTCATGTATCGCACGACAAATTAGCCTATTTACTCGTGTCGAGGAGACTGCCATAATACCATTAACCAGCGCGCCATTTGTCCTTTATCCCAACAAAGGCGTGACTTCCTCCATCTTAGGTTACAAGTATGATAAGATTATTTATGTTGTTTTCAAAAAACAAAAGTAAAAACAAACCGCACTTGTCAAAAATCAGCAGATTGGCATCAATTATATTAATGATCGTCTCGCCTGGCGATAATGCGATTTCCGGGCCGTCTGCTGCTCGGGTTTGTCAAAATGGGCTCTGCGCTGCTCACAAGTGAATAAACAGGCCACAACTTTACACGGTCGGCTTGGCGATCAAAATTCACGTCTGAAAGGAAGCTAGTCGCGCTAAAATCGATGTGTGTAACCCCATATTGTTTATTATTTTTACAAAAATGATCTCACATACTTTATACAGAGATCACGCAGTCGTGTTAGAAAGAGCAGTCGCAGCCAAATGGATTTGCGTTGTTTTTTTTATAATTTGTGTATATCATCTTATTTTTATTACTCGGGGTTAAATATAACGTGACACGTAACACTTGGCAGAACTGGCCATATGAATGATCGTTCATTTGTTTGGTCATGCAGTTTTCTTCCCCTTATATAGATACTTCTTTTATTTTATTCCGTCATGGGTTTATCGTCTGCCGTTCAAAGGAAAAGGGAAGCGTGTGCAGGTCTCATGTGATCGGTGAAGGTTTACCATAACTCATAACCACTGCTGAAATGCAACACAGGCTGGAAACTGCAAACATTTCGCGTGCACCTTTAACTAACTGGTTTTATTTATTTATTTGATGGCCATTTTACGAGAATCCAACTCGTGTTGTATCTTGGCCAAGCGTTTTATTTTCACTATTGCCTGTGAGCAGCGCCGCCACGCGCAGCCGGGCCTGCCGGAACTTACCGTATAAAACAGCGCCCCGATAGTTCACCTCCTTAAAGCCTCAAATTACATTGTTTTATTGCCGCTTCAATATGAAGGTGGTGTTTTATACGTGCCATGTCGTTTTAGTAATGGTAAATGTAAAAAAAAATCGAGTTTGCTTAGTCACGCTAAATTAGCGAACCAGATAAATAATTTTCTTTATCGTGTATACTATACAAACATTACCGCCTTACTGCGTTTTATTCTCTTAAAATAATGCTCTTGATTGGCGTGGATATTACTGTTCGTTTGGGAAATGCGGTTCTATATTTAGCCTGCAGGGCTTATTCACTTAAGAGAAGAACACAAAATGTCGTCCCAGTCCTGCCTCCGCCGTTCAGAGACCCACCAAGATCCATCTTGTTTGTCGGCATTAATCTGCGTCATTAGTTTGGCTTCGCACAAAACAGAAGAATTTATAACCACCTTACTTTGTCAGTTTTTGGGGCGTTTCAATACTCTAAATACCGAGTATTATGCATGTCTAGTAGTACAGTTACGTCCCCAAGTGCTGGATTAACGTTTTACAAAATTACGTAACAATAATCATATAACACGTTGCACAATTTTGTTCCTACGTTATATCCGTGCGAATATTTTAGGTGACAGAGTATTCATTTGCTAATGGAACAAAAACAGAATGTGGCCTGACAAGTCCGCATATGTAATGAAATTCAGCCGTAATTAACCCGCAGTTCCTGATTAAGGCCTTCGATAGCTGCCGTCAGCAGCCACGTCATAGAGACGGACGGCTGTAATCATTTCATAATGTGAGTCACCTGTAAGTGGTAGCTGTAAAAATGCCCTTTATCGTTTATCATCTTATTCTGTATTCCGGAACCATATTTCCCCTGGAATGGATTCACTGTTTCGCATATATTGCCCCATGTACAGAAATTCAAAGGGCAAAAACATTATTTTCATATGGGTACATTTGTCAAGATGTGACCCAAAAGTCCATTTTTTGCCAGCTTACATTAGTGTGACCTTCCATGAAAAGTATTTGATGATCCTATCAGTATACTAAATGTGAACTTCAGAAAGAAAAACTTTTTACTTAGAAAAACTACAGTCTTGAAATATCTATGAATTCACTACTGGGTAGTTTTCATTCATTTTCTAACTCCACACATGTTTACAGAACTTTTCACCCGGGTGTATCGAGCAGGAAGGAGGGGGTAAGGAGCACATGCGAAATACAGTGCATTGCTGCAGCCCCAAAGCCACAAAACAACAGCTCGGGGATGAGAGCCTCAGCACCACACTGGCTCAAGTGGAGGGCAACAGTATGAAGGATTTTTCAGCAGCTTCAGTGCCTCTCCTGCCACCAACCCCCACATTTCCTTGTGAGTTGGCCGACCTGCTTGCAGGGCTGGATGTATGTTAACATCACACCCAGGACAAAGCAATTGGGCCTAGCTCAAGGGCCCAACAGAGTAGGATCACTGGTGACATTCACGGGAATCAAACCGGCAATTTTCTAATTGCCAGCACACATCCCTAGCATCAGAGTCACCACTAATTATGATAGTTATATGTATAATTATTAATTGTAAATTTCTGCATTAGCAAACATACACTCTTGTAAATGATTTCCTTTATATTTTGTTTAAAAAAAGGGAATATATACATAGGCACAGACACACAGAAAGGGAAACTGGAGAAAAAGGGAGAAAATATTGTGTGTGCAGAAAATGTGAAAAGACATTTCAAGTCATAAATGGCTTCAATGACTGCGAAAACATTATGTGCTCTATATGATCTAAGTCGCTGTTAATAGGTGGCTAACTCCCTCTACTGGTCACTAGGGAAATTTACCATTTTGCCTAAGGCTAATGCTGCGTGTGGGATGGTGGCTCCAGGTTTGTGGATTCGGTTATTGCCTCGAGCTGCCGGACTGTGGAGTTTAATGAAAGAAACCCAGCCATTCAGCACAGTCACCTTTCTCCCTCCTCTGCCCAGAAAACGCTACAGGTCCATGAGGACCTGGATTTCAAGGCTCAGGAACAGCTTTTTCCCCCCAAAAGTAATTAGAATGTCAAATATACACTGAAAACTTGCAGTATGATCCAAGTCACCACCGTTATTTTTAAATCACTTTAAATATCAGCACCCTTGTGTTCCCTTTGTATGTTGTTGTATTTATAATGTATATTGATTCTTTTTGTATATTGCATATATTGTATGTTAGTTATCGTTCAGTAATTTTGTTTTTACAGTTTATCGTTCTAACGTCTGCAGTGAGGTATTTCGTTGTACTTGGACATGCACAATTGACAGGAAAGCTTTTGAACCCGCGAATCCTTTGTGACTGCGGCTTTCGGCGTGTGCCCTATGATGAGCTGGCATCTGGCATGTTCTCTCCCTTGTGCTCAGTACTTCCTGACATAAATCCTAGACTCAGACTCTGTCTGTACTGAATAAGTAATTGTGTAATATGAGTGGACGCACTGCAGCTTTGTGCGCTGTGCTACCTGGGATAAGATTTCGCCCGTTTTTCTGTCCAGAAAAAAACGTGTAAAAGTTATTTAATGTGTCATTTACTCCTCAGATAACTGAGTATTTTTGCCTTGTTGTATTCCGTATCTGTGGTGTATGTCTGGGGTAATGGTTTGCTTTTTTTAAGGTACTCCCAGCACGTGTGTAAATTGTATTGAAAAAGAAGGTAAGAAAAAAAAAGGACGGAACTTTTTAAATAACAAGAAATTGAAGTTCATCACTAAGAAAACTGGCAGGGGGCAGCATAATACCAGAAAGGCATCGGAACGGTATTTACCATTTTACGTGTAGAAGCCTGTTACAAGTCTGTGATTCATTGAATCTGAACTTTTTGACATTTCAATGATATTATCTTTCTTTTGTAGAACAGGGAAGGCTTTCTTTCAAACACTGTCATGTTTCTGCAGAATCCCATGTCCATAAAATACAGATTTCTTTCCCTTTCTTTATGCATGTTCTGAGCGGATACATTGAGCAGCTGTCTGGGAAATAGCCAGGCATCGTTGTTGCTCAGGTCTAGTACAGTTTCCTAGACAACATCTCAGGATATGCAACTGTTCAAGATAAGAGTTCGCGATGAGTGGTTCTCTCGTATAAGAGGGAACAGCAAAGTGAGCAGATGGCACTGCTAATTGATTAAGTGTTTAATTTTAAATAGCAGTCATGCATACCAATTTTAAATCAAGGGGGATACTAAAATAAAAGACACATGCTCATGAATGTGAGTTTTTGGCACTCGAGTAAACGGGAAAAACGTAGTACGCGAGAAACATGAATCAGAAACAATGACACATAGTAAGGGTGTCTGGAGGTTTTAAGAAAAATCTCGTAGATTTGCTTGAGCATGGAATAATTTTGTATGAGAACATGAGCGGTCTGCTTTAAATTAAACAGAACTTGTTTAATGAGAGCCGAGAGCAGCGTAGAATATAGACCACTATTGTGTGAAACAAGACGGTAAGATAGGATGCAGGTTAATTCTAGTAGTGAGAAGGGAAGAACCCGACTAAAAGCGGGAGATGACACGCATGCTGTGGTAAAAGTATTACGTGGTTTTGCAAAGGAGTTTCCAAAGGAAGTTCATATAACAGCGAGGCACGTGCGTGATGGAGGGAAATAAAGAACGATCTAGATAATCCAGAGGAGTGACCGAGATCCTGTGATTATAGATCACTCCCATCTGACATGGTGTCTGGTCTCTTGGGTTATTTTATAGCCAAAGGCGCTCATTCTCACAAGCTCACCACAGTGGTTAGCTTAATATCTGTCTCCACAGAGACAGTTTTCTGCTCTTTCTGAGATATTTTCCGTGTTGAGGTTTATTTGGTAAGTGTCAGTAAAACTTAGCAACAAAGCGCATTTTGCCAGAATATATGCGCAATAGGTTTCATGTTTCACTACAGGAATCTTTGTGAACAATTAATAATCGGAAACAGTTGGTAAAAAACGAACAAGCCAGCAAAAAATACTTTATTCGTACAGTGAGGTCCACGCCTCTGGTGTAATTTAATTCTCAGTCTCATTCACTTATTATCACATGGGTGATCTATGCATGAAACAATTTTTTAAAGTACAAAATTCTAATTAAGGCATTTTAATTTATTAAAAATGATTGTGACATTGGAACTACTGATAGGTAATTTGTGTGGGTTTGTCACTGGCAGAGCATGGTTGGTTTTTCAGTGATGGGTGGGGGGGGGGGGTTCTCTCTATGATTTGTGCTTCTCTGACATTATTTTTACGTAATTTGCTAAGAGAATCATACCACGCTCCTTTACCAGTTAGTTGTTTCAAATCCAACCAAAGTTCCTTCATGGGAATGTCCACACATATGAGTATGAGGGACAAACACTCCTAAGCCTAGTTTGGAAGTAAATCACACGTGGGCTGAAATGGGGAGAGAAGGATGATGGGAATTTCCAGTGCGAAGGATCACAGCGGCCAGGCTGAGGGTGAGAGGGACGTCGCTGTATTTCAGGAGGCTCAAAACCTGCGCTAATGAGAAATTCCATAGGATTTAAGAGTGACGAGAGGTCTTAATTTTCTCACTTTGCACACAGGACCCACAATACCAAACGACCCCCCCGACCTTTTTTAGCTCTGCTTGGAGAGGCGCTAAAGGCCTATTGAGGAGAGCTCAGTGGATTATGTATATTAGCTGGGATTTCAGAGAGGCACAGCCAGAACTGGCCCCGCCCACAGAAGGCACAGCGTGTACTCGGCCCCGCCCACAGAAGGCATGGTGTGTACTCAGCCCCGCCCACAGAAGGCATGGTGTGTACTCAGCCCCGCCCACAGAAGGCACAGCGTGTACTCGGCCCCAGCCACAGAAGGCTTGGTGTGTACTCGGCCCCGCTCACAGAAGGCCTGGTGTGTACTCAGCCCCGCCCACAGAAAGCGTGGTGTGTACTCGGCCACGCCCACAGAAGGCACAGCGTGTACTCGGGCCCGCCCACAGAAGGCCTGGTGTGTACTCGGCCCCGCCCACAGAAGGCCTGATGTGTACTCGGCCCCGCCCACAGAAGGCCTGGTGTGTACTCAGCCCCACCCACAGAAGGCACAGCGTGTACTCGGCCCCGCCCACAGAAGACATGGTGTGTACTCGGGCCCGCCCACAGAAGGCCTGGTGTGTACTCGGCCCCGCCCACAGAAGGAATGGCGTGTACTCGGCCCCACCCACAGAAGGCATGGCATGAACTCTCAGAGTGTGTAATTGAAGGGAAAACAGTGAGGATGGGTCTCTCCTCACTATTGTGTCAATTCAAGTCAGCTAGACGCTCTCTTACTGTTTACCCTTTTCCCCCACTGGCCCAGCGGACGGCTCAAGAAAACCTCACTGCGCTCTGAACACCTTAGAGAGCTTCCCTTTAGGATGCAGGCTTCTTAAAAAGCTAAATGCACGCAAGAGGAAGTGAAGTCCCAGTGGGTGCCAGCACTAAAAAATAGGCCTACATTGCCACCACTAAACAATAGGCCTACATTGCCCAGCACATAATGATACTGGGCTGCAAATAGATGACATCTATCTTGATTTTGGAAATGCAGGGTGTTCATCCAAGATGGGCTGGATGCCTCTCAAATCAGCATTGACGGCTTTGTTACGTCAGGAGAATTAGCTGAAATGGGAGACGCCAAAATAATAATAATTTGGGAAAATACTGACTGTCCAGATGAGTTAAGAAGTTGAGGACAAGGAAATCTGGTCACTCCTAGATAGAGCTGCAGTGAATGGCTTGATTCATTTTGACGTAGAATTTTGAGTCCTGATAGAGTTGTTAGTCTGCTCTCTCCTGTCACCAGTTATCTTTATTGAATCAGCTCTGGCCACTCATTGACCCCGTACAGCTGTGCCGTTATCCTGCTATGCTGACTGGCACTGATTCCTCTGCTGAGAAACAAACAAAAGAAAAGATAAATCCTTATTCTGGTAAGTTCCATTACATGTCATTGAAGACTTGTAACTGTACAGCCACAAGGCAGAAATTCACAATGATATATACAGTATTTTCAGGTCTTTGATGCATTTGGCTGTAGAACGTACAAGAACTCCATGAAGCAGTCGGTGTTCTCGATGGTACCAGCAGTGAGAACCGACTTGCTGCTATCATGAGCAGGAAACAAAGAGACACAGGTGTAGGACAAGGGTCGATTTTCAGAAATGCAATTAGAATTATCAGCTATGACCTGAACAATTCTTAATCTGGAC
The DNA here is from genome assembly GCA_019775895.2 of Stomatorhinus ivindoensis. NCBI lineage: Eukaryota > Metazoa > Chordata > Actinopteri > Osteoglossiformes > Mormyridae > Stomatorhinus > Stomatorhinus ivindoensis. Next base: position 6,947,042 of record JABFEB020000002.1, on the reverse strand, counting down.
TTATCCTTAATAAGTCTGAATGATGACGTGCTGGAATGGCACTCAATTAGCTGTGAAGGAGCAGAGATGAATCCGTCGGTGCCTGTTTCCAGACATGCTTAACACAGATTTAGACTTGGACAATGGCATGTCTATTCATATGCAGAGGAGAAGTTTGAAGCTGGGAACTTAGTGGTCAGCGCTTCTTCTAGCAACTGAAGGGCAATGGGGTGTGACGGCTCCCCTCCCCCCAACCACACTATACTTCACTGGCATTCTCCCCTAAATGCAGAGATACCATGGAAAGATCCTAACGGTGAAATGCTTGCTGTGAAAGGTCACCGCTTGCCCTTCATTGAGATGTCAATCTCAAAAACAGCTTTGTGAAACAAGGCTTGTCATGGCTGGAACGAGAGAGGCAGAGACTGTGTGTGTGTGTGGCGGGGGGGGGGGGACGATGACCTGATCCACTCCTCATGACATCACCCCCCTTAATGAAACCCTCTTCCCTTATTTTCTCAGTAACAGAAGTAATATGCTGCAGCCTGCCGGGATTTCTCATGAAAATGCTGCGTGTAAAAGGTTATTAACACCAAGGAATAGTCAATGCAGAGCTGGCATATCAGCAGAAAACAATGACATAAAAGTAAAAAAAAAGTTTTTGTGCAAAGCATACAAATCACAACTACTGAACTACTAATTTTGTAATAAGGTATAATTGCTGATTGATGAGGAATTAAACCTACAAAAAAGATCAGGAATTAAACCTACAAAAGCTCAACCATTCATGCCTTTTAAACTGTGACTGATTATTTTTTTCTCTTAATGCAAATATCGTCTGTGCAAAAAATCATCCTTTCGTGGGCCGGCTTTTGCCCATACCCACGGGCACAGCTGACTTTTAACCTGCTGTGGTGAGTCTCTCTATTCATTTGCTTCCAAGGAGCACAGACAGATACAAGGCTGTTATCTCCCCAATGGCTGCAGCAGACTCTCCCATCGCCGGACTTATCGGCTTCTCTGATGATACGTTGGCTTCTCCCAGTGAGAGCACCGAGCCACACGCCTCACTGGCTCTGTGCGATGTCCGTATGAAGCGTAAGGACAGATCGCTAAGCTCTTTTTTCCCTTTGTCCTTGTTGTGTCAAGGTGCAGCTGTATAACTTCTCTCATTCTGTCCTTTGGACAGACCTGCCTCGTCATTCGCTTTGCATAAATCTGACAGATAATTTTCCGACTGTCCTTTGTATTGACTTTTCCCGAGACTTTGTTCCTTTCCTTCCCAAGACACCAAATGGTTTCACCTGTGGCCAAAGTTTTTTTTCTCAGTATGTAATGTTTAGATACGCCAAAGGGCTGCACAGAACAGCGTGTAACTTTTAAAAAAGTAATATGAGCTTTGTCCAAATAGCTAAATATGATCTCATGAATTCATGTAATTGTGAAGAGTATCACAGAACACCCCTCGTCATGACGGATAGCTTCCTACTGGAGGCCTATCACAGAGAACATTATAAAAGTGGAATATTCAGAACTACAGAAAGCGGTAATAAAACATATGTAGCTATTGCAACGTTACCACAAAGAACACATTTTTTTGTTCTCATTCAGTCTACATATATGCTATTTTTTGCATGCTTGTGTTAAGTCTGCGGTGCCACACTGTGGGACGTCCCATGCTCTCCCTTTGTGACCGTGGGGTGTCCTTTGGTACTCAGGTCTCCCAAAAGCATGCTGAGGTTACCTGGAGTTACCAGACTGCCCATAGGCGTGCCCGTGTGAGTGAGTGGTGTGTGGCTTTGCCATTTGATGGGCTGGCGCCCCATCCTGGGTTGTTCCCTGCCTTGCCGCTGTATCCGCCAGGACAGGCTCTGGACCTCCTGCCACAAGCAGTTACAGAAAACGGTTGGATGGATGTTAATTCTGCGATATTTGTTTGTTAGTATGGAGACCATATTGTGGTGCCAAGCTTCCACAGAGAAAGGCAGAATGCGTCGTTAAGTTATAATGGTTGGAAAAAGACAGCTTATGCCCCCATTGGCTGTATGACCCCTGTCCACCCACTGTGGCACATTGCTTTCCATAGCCCACAATCTACATGCCTGTGGAACAAGAAGCCCCAGACTCTGCTCTGAAGACATATAAAGTATAATAATGGACCTTGAGTCAAGTTCTGACTCACAAATACACTGATACCGCCCCATGGACAGAGTCATACTTCGCCTAAGTGAAGCACAGACATTAACATGCTCCACGCATTCTGTCCTAGTTGGATTACTTCTTTACTGGCATGCAGTACATGCTGATCCCGCCTTGTGCCCTGTGCTGCCTTGTGATTGGCTCCATAAACAGCCAATTGGAAGACGGCTTAAAGGATTTAGGAATTACTTTCTTTACACTTGGAAAGTTTATGAAGGTGCATAGTCATTTCTCTTCTATGTCTAATCGATATGCATATATATATATTTTCCCAACTGCTCATATTAATTTATGAAAAACCATTTGTTAATTTAAATCAGTATCTCAGCAAATGTCTTATTTTTTTAGATTTATGCATAATTTCTTCAACCGCAATAATAACAGCTCAGAATGTTCACCCATCACAATGTAATTTCTATTGTCTCTCTAGTGGATTCAGACCAGACAGTGTTTGCTTTGAGTGCCCTGTGAAATCACTGTCACAACTTTCAGTCTGTTTATCTAAGCTGGGCATTCCAGCTTGAAGTGTGGGAACAGGACCTTCATCAGTAGCATTCATACATAACATGACGAGGGGGCAACATTTAATGAAAACACAGCTTGAAGTTTAACGACTGATCACACATTGCGGAGTTTAAACAAACACAGCCACTGTTGTGAAGTGTTGACATCACACAGCTGAAAGGCAGATTTAGTGTAGCTCTGCTTGACGTTTCCAAATTAGTTCAACTGTCGCTGCGAGTTTGTCTCTGCATCCACAACCACATAGATTGAATAGCATGTTTGTTTGTTTTTTTTTTTGCCAAGTGAAGTTTTGCCATGTTATTTTAATTACCTCCCTACAGGTACCTCTATCTGCACCCATATGTAAATAACCCCACATCTCCAGCAGATGTGTATGACCAGATGACCCTGGCAGGGAACATGACCTGAAGCTCAGTCGGCGGCCGTCTTGATACATCAGACTCACTATGGCAGATCATACCCTTCTCATGGTGTCCCATTCCCTTCCGCTGCAGAATATCGTTTAGCAACTGCTGATAAACATTTTCAGTCATCATTTACATTATAATACATGTTCCTTTGGTCTTTGTCCTAGAAATGTCTGCCTCCCTGTGATATTTTGTCCCGGGTTCCTCTGTGTGTGCTTTGAGGTGGTTCAATAGAAGAAAAAAATAAAAATAAAGAAATAGCCACTGGTCCACGAGTATGGGTTGGGCTTGGAGAATCTGAAAATCAGGCTGTCAGTCACCGACTTGTATCCACGGCTGAAGGCTTGGGGCTTCCTGCAGGAATGTGCCAAACATATGTTAGATTTCCATGTGGGTCGGACTTCTAGCAGGGAATAAACAGGAAATGCTGCCCAGGGGGTCTGGCCACGGCATCATATTCTGCTTCAACAGGATTGTGCTGCCCCCTCCCCCCCAACGAAAGTGCCATTTCTAAGCTTTAAGTGAATGTGACTCTTGCCAAGGTATTAAGTTCTATGGACGGCATCTGTGCTTCTGCACCCACATCCGCCTGCTGTCTTCCATTTTCAGCCATGAAATTGGGACCATGTGTCTTTGCCACACTGGCCCTGAGCTGAGAACCCAGTTTCGCTCCCCCATCAGGGAGGGTGCCATCTTGGGAAACACCCCACCCTTTATTACCAGCATGCACCACAGCCCATTGGATTATAAGGCATTGCGAGACAGTAAGAGTACAGTCTGTGTTCTTCACGTATTTACTAGCATTCCTAGAAGCATAACATTTGCTTTCCTTGACTTACTATTAATAATGCTAGCCTTCGGCAATATACATATGTAAGAGTCTGACCAAGACAAAAATCAGAATGGTCTGCAATGTATTATTCATTTACTTGTAGTCATTAGGACACTGTTGATGTAGAGAAATGAAGTATTATAGAGCAGTGTTTCCCAACCCTGAGAGGAAATAAAAACGTGGACTGTCTAGAATTCCCCGAGGACTGGGTTGAGAAACACTGTTATAGAGCATCCAATGCATATACAATTACTGTTATACTTTACTTTACAGAAGCTCCATAAAGTATAAATCCAGACCATGATTTTGTTTCAAATAACCAGTTGAGTACTCTGTAACAGTGACTCTTCATACGCAATTGATTGGTTGAAACAAAATCCCGGTCTGGATTTTTACTTTCTGGACCTGAAATTCCCACCTCTGCTTTACAGACATTGGTGTTGATACACACTCTTAATTTGGAATAATGTTGTTAATTAACGTAGCCGTATAGATTGTGTGTCAGGGTCAGCGCCCGTCTGACCCCACCCTCTGTGACCTTTCCCCGTTTGGCCAGCAGTCATTGCTGCTCATTCTGCTTTCCCCCTCTTTCTCATTTAGTGCATCTCTGTCCTATGTGTTCAGTTACTGTTTGGCCAGCAGGTGTTGCTGTCCATCCCGTTCCCTCCTCTGTCAGCCCTAAGTCCCTAGTGTGTCTTCCTTGCTCTGTGGACTGCTGTGTAACACAGTGGGTTTAGCGAGTAGCTTAATGATTACTAGCTCTCTTGTTGTGAGTGTTTCTTGTGTTCTTCTCTGTTTTCCCGGTAATCGGTTGCCCTGCTGTGTTCCCGTTCACTTCTGGTCTTGTTTATATTATTTGGTTCTGTAAATCATCCTGCTGTATTCCCAGAGTGTCGGTTAGTGTTTTCTAGATTTAGCGTTTGTAGTATTCCCGAGCTCTGTGCTTGTTAATTGTTACACCTGTTGCTCGTTGTCCTGCTCCTTTTGTAATTGGTTAATTTGATTATGATTTACACCTGTCTCCCGTTTGCCCTGTATTCCTGTGCGTATTGTGTATTCTCTGTGCTCCTGTTCTGTAGTTTTCTCCCCTGTTTGTTTTGTTCCCTTGTGGTCTTTTCGGTTTCATTGTTTTTTCCAGTTTAATTTCTTTAATAAACTCCTTGTCCTGGAGCCGCAAAGTGGATAGTCGCCTTTTCCTGCCTGCACCATGCCCTGACTCCATGACACTGCGGAAGCCAAGGCCGACCTCAGCAGACATCCCTCCAGCTATGAGTAGAGTGTGGGAACTCTTCATAGGCAATAGATGACACTTTTAATAACACCCTAACGACACATTTGGAAAAGCTAATCGTAGGTCTAATGTTGTTAATTAATGTAGCCGTAGGGATTGTGGTAGCCAAGGATGACCTCACCGCAGATACCTCCAGCAATGAGTAGAGTGTGGGAATTTCTTCATAGGCAATAGACGCGCATCTGAGGATGCAGTTCAGCTCTGTGACACCTTCAGCCTTTAACCCGTCCCCATAAGGTCAGCTATTCAATACGCACTCCTCTCCCCCTTTCTCTCTCTTTTCTCTTTTTCGTTAACTAATGTTAATCAAAAGAACAAGAATACGTCCTGCGAAGACTGTCTAATTATAACAGGTGAACATTCAGAGAGGAGAAAAGTCTTAGCTGGCAGTAAAAGCCATCTTCCGCAAGCCATAAGGACAGTGAACAATGGTTAAGCTCGCAAACAGAGCACAAGTAGTTATCATAAAACAAAGGCTTGGACATTTTAATTATGAAAATGTGGGGGGTGGAATCTGCAGTACTCCAATAAAGTGTTCTAACTGCTTCTGTGATACCAAACCCAGTGAAGCAGAAAAGCGTCAGAGACTAACGTCTTCAATCTCCAGTATATCCACATGAGAAATGTCCTGGGTGCTGGAGTCTTTATGGGTAAAGGGCAGCATGAGTTTATCAGAAATGGGCAGCTGAAAATGTGCCAGAGTTGAATGACTTATAGACAGCAGAACGTGTTGGGGGGTGGCTGGGCTCAAGCTCTACGGGAATCTTTCCAAACCCTTGTTTCAAGTTTACTTCGTCTGTTGGGAGGCCGTGAGATGGCTGGACCTCCAGCAGAGCCACAGGGAACAGCCACATGGTGTTTGTGCTCAGAGAGCAGAGACCAAGGCCCCTCCTCCACAAGTCCAATGTCAATACAGCCACTGCCAGGGAGGAAGGAAGCACAGAGCTTCACAAATGCAGTGCAATTCTCTCAAAATGCTCCATTGTTCAAAGTCCTTGTGCAACATCAGCCTGTCCTTGGCACGGTACCTGAAACAGTACTCCTTACTCTCCTTACTCTCCTTACTCTCCTTACGCTCATTACTCTCCTTACGCTCCTTACTGTCCTTACGCTCCTTACTCTCCTTACGCTCCTTACTGTCCTTATGCTCCTTACTCTCCTTGCGCTCCTTACTCTCTTTATGCTTCTTACTTTCCTTACTCTCCTTACGCTCCTTACTCTCCTTACGCTCCTTATTCTCCTTACTGTCCTTACGCTCCTTACTCTCCTTACGCTCCTTATTCTCCTTACTGTCCTTACGCTCCTTACTCTCCTTACGCTTCTTACTTTCCTTATGCTCCTTACTCTCCTTGCGCTCCTTATTCTCCTTATGCTCCTTACTGTCCTTTCGCTCCTTACTCTCCTTATGCTCCTTACTTTCCTTACTCTCCTTATGCTCCTTACTATCCTTACTCTTCTTACGCTCCTTACCCTTCTCACTTTCCTTATGCTCCTTACTCTCCTTACACTCCTTACTCTCCTTGCGCTTCTTACGCTCCTTACTCTCCTTACACTCCTTGTACTTCTTACTTTCCTTATGCTCCTTACTCTCCTTACGCTCTTTACTCTCCTTACTCTCCTTACGCTCTTTACTCTCCTTACGCTCTGTCCTATTTTGAGGCATGAGGACCTTGCTATGGCAATGGCCTTTTATTCAGCAAACATATAAATACCAATTTCACTTTCACTGCAAAATTTGGAAATCTCACTTATTTTGTCTGTTTTTATATTTCACCTCTACAATTCAAGTTCTCTGCTGGTGTACCTCTGATCAAAGCCTTCAACATGACTGGCTTGAGTAAAATATCCAGCAGAGTAGACTGTTCCGCATTGCAAAAAAATTAAAATGGGATAAAGATTGTAAGAAATCTGAAAGTACCAATGCCAGTAACCATATAAGTGTCATAATTTTTAAGATGATTAATTTATACACACACTGTAATATTTAATGAAATACAATACACTGCATACTAATCCTGATACTTCACAGTTCCCACTGTCATTAAAGAATTGTTCTTCTGGAGAAAATTGGCACAATATTTATTTTCCAATTGTTAAAGAGTTTAGATGTCTTTTAACAACACAATGTCAAATCTCAATAAGGTTTCAAAAAAATGTCAGTATTTGCAGTGAACCAAGATCGTACACAATTGCTGTTTCAAAATGAGAAGGATTACAACAAAGAAAGTAGATTCTGGTAAGCTAATCAGTCCAGGAACCAAAGTGTTCCAATGCATTTTAATGAAAGTGTCTAAAATAGTATTTTTCAGCCCATTAACATCCATACCCAGACTACTAAAACACCAATCAGAAACACCTGATAGCTGAAAATACCCGTCTTCATTAAGAGAGAAAACAATACAGGTCGTTACTTAATTATTAATCAGAAGGACATTATAAAACAAAATTCAATTTGCAGCCGCGATCTGTTCCAACTTACTGGTCGTAAATCGATTTGGTCATAAGTCGGCCTTCTATTTTATACGTAAAAATGATCATATGTATTTCATACTGTATATTAAAATTATATCATCTTTAAGTCATATTGTTTGGTGTTTTTAACCTTTTTATCACAGTGTTCTTAGTCCATTATTGTTATAAGCATTGCAATTTGCATAACAAACCAGATAACAAAGTTGTGCTAAGTCTTTGGATCCTCCATCTTTGGTCTAGATGGAGCCAGGGGTGTCATCACCACCGCGGCCCCTGACCTCGGGGCCCCATGGCCCCAATAAGGGGGCAGAAACAAAATCCCAGAAATGGCTGCCTATTTTACAAATGAAACACTTTACTTAACAGTATAGATATCACATGTAATGCAGAATTGGATGTATATGTGACAGCATAAATTACAAAATTCGAGGCTTGGTGTATAACATCGCTGAAGCTAGCAGTTATGTTTGTTTCAGATTCTTCACAAAAACTTGTCCCTCAGTCACAATAACAACAGAGCTACAGCCCTTAGTAGCCAGTAGTGAAGGTAAACAGCCAGACAGACACAGCTCTGCAAGCGGTCTGCTTCTAGTCATGTACAAAGGAAATACCACTGTAAAAGAAGAAAAATGTGAATAATGCCAGGCACATATACACTATAAACGTACATTGCGTGTCATCTGCATAACAGAAATATTTCTTGAACAGAACCATGTAATCCATTCATTAGCAATTCTGCTGTCATTAAAACCACTTTCAGTAGTCTTGCTAAATTATTAAAATCTTAGCACTTTAATATAAATCATTTATTTTAACTATGTAACAATTTGAAGTCTCATTTATAAATAGATTGTAGAATACTTAAATATTTTATTAAGGTTGAAAGGCAGGAGAAAATAACATGTGCCAAAGGTTCAGCCACATGCTTTTTTGGTCTGAGAGGGGAACTCTGTCATTTTAAATGTGGCGCACATTTTCTCTTTAGGTCTGTTTGTGTGAGGGGTTCTGCTTTGGGGTGTGGGCTAACCTGCGGTTGGGCCAGTATAGCATCAGGGCTACGTTTGAAGTATTCCTCAAGAGACAGTTTGATGATGTCTGTTATACGTAGCATTTAAGACTTATCCTTGCTGCCCATGAACTTGCTCAGAAGCACGCCCCAGATTTCTGCTGGATAAAACGTTTTTTTCCCCCTGCTAAGTTAGGGAGATGAATGAACAGCCTATTAGTATGCAAAAATTAAAGAGTGCAGTTCGAGCTGGGGAGAGCCCTCGCGTTTATGCTTAGCCATGCTCAAAATGTGGCTGTCACAGTCATGTTTTTCATCTGTATTGACATAAACATGTCAGAGCACAAGTTCACTCAGACGTGAAAGACGACGGATAGCCAAGCCATAATTTTCTGAAATACAAGAGTCCACTCATCCAGGCTCTGCTTTCTTTGGGTCTTTGATGGTTAAGTTTTGAGAAACAATATCTCACGGGGACTTTTCCAGGCGATTATAAGTATGGGTGGGAAGGCAGGCAGTTCCCTGAGTTTAAAACACGAAAGCAGAGCGACATCGGCCGCGATGACCCGACCTTCTGCAGCAGATTCTCTTCGCCACGTCCTCTTGATGATGTGATGCTCCGTGAATTTCCTTGCTCTGATCATAACCATGCACTCGAGTGAGAGAGCATCAGATTAAAGCTGGAACCATGTACCACATAAGTACAGACATTACAGTGTAAATGTCTTACCATGTGCCTGCATCTGCGAAACCACGGGATTACGCTCTGTAATGCCTATTATTAGCCAAACGGATCTAACCGAGAGCATTGGCAAAAAGTTACTTTACCAGACCACATTTTACCTCAAAATCAGTTCAGTTATATATTTCCAACATGCATAATATGACTGTGTGTTGCCAGTTTGTAGGTGCTAATTCTGAGCAATTTATTTTAGCTGCAAACGTTTCAAGCTTCACAGTGTGCTTTGCAGTTAAATTCCATCCATCCATCCATATATCTCAATACGCAGTTTAAGGACATTCATGTCTGATAGTGTATCTGGGGTCATTATCATTGTGAATTTTGTGAAAAGTACATAGTATTTACCCCCTAAGGTGCCCCAGATCCTGGAAATTATGCAACCATTCATGCTGGTTTGAAGGCATCGTTCCTCAAACTGGATGCAGAGAGAAGGATAAAAGATGACTTTTCCCATTGCTCCAGGGTTCAGGCTTCATGTGCCTTACACCAGGCTGAATCTGTGCATTGGCTAAAGTTTAAGGTTTACAATGTCTTGGTTAGACTGGCTAATAAAGATGCTGATCCAGTTTTGTGGTGATTTTAGAAATCATATGTTCATGGTATTTAGTCGCTCTCCTGCTAAATCTCTATATTCCTGTCTTGCAGTCACTGTTCCACTTTGCTAATGTTGTGTGTCATGTTTGGCATATACCGTTATAATTTTTTTAACTGACATTTAATACTTTTGCTTTTTTTTTTATCAATGCACATATAATCACCAGATCCTAATATGGCTCCCCTCCACAGCTGTTCGTAACTGCTATTTTAGTTACTTCAAAATTGTCTTTTCCTGTGTTGTTTCTGTTATGTAGTCATACCATCTTCATTAGGAACCTGAGCAGAGTGCCTTTGGCCATGAATATCACTGTTATTCTCTTTACCCCATTATAGATTGTGGCAATCTCCAGCTGCAAAGAGACTGACCCTCCTTAACTGCAAACTTGCCTGTTCAGCAGAAGCACCGTGACAGACAATGACTTGCACAAATGTAGCAACATAGAAGTAGGTACAATCAGGAGTACAGAGTGTGTTTCCTGACAAAAATGACTGTTTGTATTGGTTATGCGAAGGTAGCAAAAAGATCAACATTTACAACAGATATCAAATAGAAATGATTTACAAAACGCACAGACCCAGAACAAAGTACCAGGCACTAAAATCCCTTGTGATGCGTCAGTCCAACCACAATAAGACTAAATAAATGTTCACCCACTCCAGGGTAGGATCACCAAGCAGCTCATGCTAGTGCCCAGAGTTTATTTAACGTATGATGAGTAAGTGTTCTACAGACTGCACCTCTGAGTTGGAAGAGGGTTGGATGAAGGTTGTTTATGGAGTAACGACAGGAGCGAGTTGTGAATGAGGTCTCGGATGAGGAAAGTACCAGTCAGCGAGGGACTGCTGACGCTGCGGAACGTGGCTTGTTGGGTTTAGTCCCGAATGCTGAAGATTCCCTCGACCTATCAGACGGTCCCTCTGCTTGGCTCCCAAGCAGACCCAGCTGGGTTAGTTAGCTTTCTCGTCTACACACGCCACAGGGCTCTGCATGATGGAGAGCGCTTGTATGAGGGCAGTTTCATTGATAAAACCTTGTTAAACCTTGTTAACCTTGAATTTAGCCAAACATCATGCACCAAGTTAAAGTTCATTATACAGTATCCGCCATGATTGATTCCAGGACCCTAAAATCCTCTGATGCTCAAGTCCCTTATAAGAAATGGTGGAATATTTGCATATAACCTACGCAGCGCCTCCAATACATTTCATTGTCCATATCACATGCTCTATTCTGTCTGCTGTGTACAATGCAGCATTTGCACTTGACACTTTAAAGGAACCACTTCATTGCACCTGCTCTGTCTCAGCACATCTTGCAATCTCGGGTTCAAAACTTGCACAGGTAACTTTATATTGCACACATAACTTATACTCCTTATTGTATGTTATAGTTTTATTATTTTTCTTTTTTGTTCTGTTACCCCAACCTACTTATTTAAGTCAGTCTCATGTTTGTAAGTTTGTATTGTATTGTATTGTTGTTTCCTTAAAAGAGCGGATCAGGATACATTTCACTGCTTGTTGTACCTGTATAACTTGCACGTGACAAATAAAGAATCTTGAATCTTGAATCTTGAACACTTCACAACATCTCTAGACTACTTATAATTGCTGATACAGCACAAATAACAGGGTAACTACAGCAACTAAATACAAAATAAAATTTACGCTACAGACTTGGGATCATTTACTGAATTTTAACCGGTGTCCTTCCTTACCAGGACAGTGAAGCTGTGCAGGTAGACAGGAAAGGACAGAAACCCCCCAACACAGAACACCGGAACGCCAGCAGTGGAAAGAAATCTGCCCACAATATAGGACAGCCTACAGGAATAATATGTTCAGCGTAGTGCTCGGTGCACGGCAACTTCAGGTTTTGTTCCTTGGAACTTTCTGGACATTTTTTCCAGAATATTCCCAGTCCACAGTTAGCGAAACCTGGAGACACGGTAGGCTGACAGTAAAGTGCACACTTTGAGATGGGCCATTCTAACGCACTCAACACCAGTGCAGTAAAATGATTCAATTATATATCTTTTTCTTCTTGACACTTTGTCAAAATTTACTGAAACTTTGTTTCCACTTAGGGATCCCAGAAAACCATCTTCATCACTCAGAATATTATAATTGTGGCATCTTTCTAGCATGGAGGCTTGGCAAAGTTAGTCGTATTCCTCAGGTTATCCAGTCTGTATATGTCATAAGTCAGTAATTACAGTCATAACTGTTTTAATCCTGTGTCTCAGAGCACATTCTTCACCGTGCCCTGTTTGTCATTCACCTACATGCACGGTTAGGGTTTGCATTATAGTAAACTGAGACATATCATCTAGATCAGATCTTACTAACCTATTGTGTGCTTAAAAAATGGATAATGTGTTATATGCAAAATGCCAAGGAATTACTCTCATCATATTAACCAGACAACATTTTTATGCATATTCTACTCTTTTTCTCTCTCTCTCATTTTAGTGTTCCACCAAGTGGTTTAGCCAATTTACGGTGGCTGAGGTGAATGCCATAAAATCACAGCTTTTATGACAGCAGATAATTGCTCAGTTTAATACCTACTGGTTAAAGCAACTCATTAAGTAAACATGCAGGGTTAGGACCACACAGGGTGCTTTTGCCATCTACACTGAACACACTTTGCTGTCTTTATTTAGCAAACATGTAACTGAGGAAACTTTGAATGACCTGCGGCTATGGGTTTTGTTGAGAAAAATAATAAATCGACCCGTTAATGGACTGAAATGGACCATGAACATGCTGATTCATCCACTGATAATGCAATATGTGAACAGATAAGGTCACATGACTCTGGCCAACTTTTGTTTAGTTTCTATATTGTTTGTATGCTGCTTGTGTCACTTGTGAGAGGAATATAATATAATTTAAGGTTTTAAAATGTGTTTAAACTGTGAGAAAAACCTAAATGGTTCCTGAAAGATTAAGAAAATATATTTGCAGACACCAATTATGTAATTGCATAAATGCAAACAGCAATTATTGCAGTCTTAGGTATCAGCTAGCTTTGCATTCTCTGGTGTCTTGTGTTAAGCAACCCACCATAAAGCCTTGCTTATAATAAGACTCCTGGAATAAAGACTCCACTGTTATGCAAGTCCTTCATGATTCCGGGGGATTAATTGTCATAGACATGGTAAATCAAACCAGTAATTTTTAAAGGAAAACAATTCTATTGTGTGCTTTAGGACCTAGGATCCAGGAAAATAACAATCACATGTATATGTGTGTGTGTGTGTGTGTCTGTGTATGAGTGTATATATAAAATATTGTGGGGATCGTGTTTTGGGTCCCCACAAAGATCTATGAATGCAATGAAAATGGTTACATGCCAAAGGCCTCATATTTTGTTTGGTTACTTATGGTTAAAGTTAGGGCTGGGTAGGAGATAAGGTCGTCATTGGTGACATTAGGGTTTTTCCCAGAGAAATGAATGGACGGTCCCCACAAATACAAATGTGTGTGTGTATGTTTATGTTGGTTTGAAACTATAATTTTATGTCAGTAAAAGTGAGTAAACTTTCATTTCAAACCTCTCCTCAAGTTGTTTCACTTAGCACATAATGCACCAGTGTGTTTGTCGAACTACACCGCTAACACATCTTGTGTGGCTAATTAATACCTCATGAAGTTAATTAACCAATAGATTGGTCGATAGATTTAGTCCTGGGATGGATCCTGGTGAGTTAATTATATTAAATTATGTGTAATTGTGTCTTTCTCAAAGGAAATGCACAACTACTGCCCAGATAAATAGTTTCAATGTAATTCTGATGACAGCCTAATACTTTTGTACTGTATATATACTATATATATATAGTTATTTTTAGCATGTTAATGAATGCATTGTTTCCAAGGCTCCAGTGTATTTGTTGAAGGCCTTGAGCTGAGCCAAACCTGGCATTGAGTGCTGGGCCCCATTGAGTAGCACTGGACACCATTGTTGTGCTAATTAAGCACAGATGGGGACAGCTACAAATCCGCCTGTGCTTCAGAAAGTACACTTTGGCTGGAACGAAACCACACGCCGGCTCCACACATTGACCGGAAAGCAAAATCGCTATTCTGCAGAGGGGAAGGGCAGAGGCTGTTTTCCATGTTTCTCCCCTGAAGACAACCTGCGTTCCTTGTAAACTAGATGATGATTGAAATAAAATACTTAATTGTACATTTCAAGAGTAACATCAGTTGCACTGTTACTGCAATACCAGGCATAAAGCAGGTTAATCAGTAACACTTCAGGCATTATTGCAGGGATAAGTATGTCAGCTCTTACTCAGAAATGAACATGCTATGTAAATGGAAATATCTGATCACTTAAGACATAAATTCTCAGTTTTTATAAGAGATGTAAACAGTCAAACACACTAAAATTTATTCAAATAGAAGACACAGGAGAGAGTATTGTGTTGCTGAATGTGTCCATTTGAGCTCAGGTGACTTTGCACCCTCCTCTGGTCTTTATTCTATTTATTTATGTACAGAACTAGGCAGAAGTCTGGACACACTTACTTTCACTGCATTTGTCTTTCAGCTGTGTTAGTCACCTTATAGTAAATGGTAATTAAGTAATGCACATCAGATATTGCAAATACCAAGAGTATTGTACAATATTTCAAAGTTATCTCAATTTTTAGAGTCTTCAAAATTGTCTCCTTTTGCTTCGATGACAGCATGGTACGCTTGTGGAATTTCTCCAGCCAGCTTCCAGATGTAGCCGTCCAAAGTGCTTTTGCAACAGTCCTGAAGGAGTTTCCACAACTTCTGCTCACAAGTTGGCTACCTTGTGCTTACTATTAATCCAACTGGTCCCAAACCAGCTGTATAGGGTTTAAGTCAGGAAATTGTGGGGGGGGGGGGGGGTGCAGGGGCCGGTTCCACAAAGCAGGATTTCTCAGTTAGCTGGGTTAACTTAAGCTAGAAGTCATGATTGGCCAATAAGAGTTTAGGTAAGGTGCATTCCTATTGGACAATCATGATTTCTAGCTTAAGTTAACCCAGCTAAATGAGAAATCCTGCTTCAATGAACGCCCCCCCCCAGCCCCGCCCAGGCTCATGGGTTGCAGCGCTCTGTCTCTTTCCTAAAGATGCCAATGGCTGAAATCTCAGTTAAATTCTTTAGCATGATTGTTGTTAATGACAAAAACATAGATTGGTCATTTTACCTTTAACATTGTATGGATAGAAAACGAACAATATTGACGAAACATAAGCATGGCACTGATATTGCACGAGTCAATTAATAAGACGTAAATGAATACAAACAAAGGAAACGCAGACACATTCAAATAATACGTTTCAGCTGAGCGCGTGTTAATTGCAAGTTCATCAACAATGTATATTTAGTGCAAATGTTGAACAGACTGAGGGGGAAAGTGGCGTTAGACAAAAACACTGATGTTGCAAAATCCTGCAATTTATGCTCCACCCATCTTTGAAAGATGCCCTTAGCTGTTGCAACACTATAAAAGAAAAGAAAGAAGATGTTCAGGTTCCTGCTCCAGAGCCCCAGTCATACACCTGAGCTCTTCATCCAGCCTCACAACCCAACCCGGACTGCTCTTTTCCGAGGGGTTTGAGCTGATGCTCTGGAGATATACACTGGAGGTGTGTCCAAAAATGCTCAAGATCCAGATTTGGAAATAAAACTAGGCATATCCTTAGACTTAATGCTAATCTGAAGGATTGTGCCAGATTTTTCTTCACTATGATTTAGCTACTGTTCCAGCCAGTGGCATTATGAATCATTATTCTTCTAATGATTAATGAAGAAATCTGTGAAGAAGCAGGAGTCAAGGGAAACATTGTTGATTGTCAATGGAGCCAATTTACAGGCAATGAGGTAACAGGTATTCCCAGATCCAGGTGGAAAATATGAATGCATTTCAGTATTTACCTGTCTCATTTAAATGAACAACCACTTTGAAATATTTCCAACAATATGAGTGCCTGTATTTTATGTATTTATAGAAATGATTTGCAGGGAGAACCGCGTCATCTTAAAAATACACATCCACGCATTTATTTCTTTATTTCGCATTGACATTTATATTACTGACACAGCAGCAATCATTCTGTCCCCAACAACGACAAGAAATTTGTGCATAAACAAAGAAGAAACATTCTACAATGAAGATGTGCTGCACCCTTCAAGCACATTGCATTATTTTGTTTTTGCGATCCCAAGAATGAGACATTCAGGAGAATTTACATATTTAAATCCATCATAGACAAACACACGCAGAAACCTTAGTGTAACACATATAAAGAAGTTATAATGTCTGTCTTTATGTCCCTCTGGCCTTCTCAGTTCAGAACATTTTGGATTTTCTGTAATTTTATACCCTGTCCTCTGATTTTACAATACTGAAAAGCAACATGTGACAGTTTTATTGGTCTTAATGTGACTGCTTTGCTGCATGTGATTATAGCAGGCGCTAAATCTCGTAAAATCATTAAAATGACGACACTGAAACAATAGCACGTTTGTGCGTTAATGCCACGCACAAATACGCACCCAGCGTCGCTTTCAGAAGATCGCTATAACGTGTCGAAATTCTGATCCCCCAAAGTCTTTGAGGCATTTGTGCTCGCCGATGAGCGAATCCCAAGGACAGAGTTTAACGTAGGTTCATCTTGTGTTAGGTCACGCATGCTGCGCTTGGCCCTACTTCAAAGGGAACAGAAAGAGAAACACAAAGGAAGGTTAAGAAAAGATGCAAGTAAAAACAGTGACAGCTGTGATTTCCATCTTTATAAAAACAGCGGGTGCTAGAGAACAGAGTCTCTCCCAGGCTGTGTTTGTAGTGAACCTCCCCCCCCCCCCCACTTGCATTACTATAGTCCTTCTCCCACTGTCCTTTATCAAGGCAGCTTGTGTAATAATTAACTCTAACAGAGAACAATAGTCCAAAACCAATACGCTCAATTGAGCTCCCAAATGCTTGACCCCATCCAGCTTTCACACTGCATTTTTATACATTGGTCAGATCCTTCAGTAAATCATTGATGTAGCCCACCAATCAATATTTTCAATCACCCTAGGAGGAGAATGAGCTTAAGATCTCTTCCGAGCAGAGATATACATCCTCATACATTCTATGAAAAAAACAACAACTTACAAACCTGAGAGTTAAGGTAAGACACAGCTTCTTATCAATTAAAACATTATATACTTTTCTTGCCCATATGATATAACTTAAATGCCCGATTTTGTAATGTAGCATCGGAATTTAATGAAAATAATTCTGGTATTTTTTAAAAGCTGCTGATCTGCGTCTAAGTTGCTCCAGAACTTTATTCCTAAAGTAAATAATTTTGAATATCGTCTTTTGAAAATACCCATTCTCACCCCTGCTACACCTTTGTTTTGGAGAGTTATTAAAATGTTTAATATTGTTGTGCTGTTTTGGAGTACACGTCCCCCCCCCTTGTCTGTGTCCACCCCCCCCTAGTTTCATGCTCAATGTCGCATTCCTGAGATGTCTCAAGTTTATTGCCTTATCCGAAAACAGTCATTCACGGCCACGCTTCCTCTCTAAAGCCAGGGGTGTTTATGGTTAGGTGCACAAATCAGGCAGACACAGAATTACTCAAAAGGGAGGGTATTTTGAAGGGTGGAACTTTCCACGCCATCCCATAATAATTGAAAATAATTCAGCTGGGTGAAAATGCCCACTGTCACCGAAAGGGTAAACTGAGATTTCAATTTTAATTTATGCTGTTTTGTGTTTACTTGGAGGGCCAGTCCATCTGCAGATAATTAACACAACAATTAGGTCCAATAATGTTGCATCAACATCAATACCAGCCAGCATTCAATAACCCAGAAGAGAAGAAAAAATCCCTATCTGTGCATTTATGCTGCCTTTATACTTTGTAACTTTATGCCACATGAAGTTCTGAATGAATTAACCATGAATCATAAACGTTTCCTGCAATGTCATCAGAGCCATGAGCATGTGACAAGCACGTGTCACACTTTAGATGGAAACCATCTCATGCTTTGATAAATGCATAATTCCACAAACTCAGATAACAGGATTCCTGGGACACGTTACTAGTCACCTGGTCTTTTCGGTCTTCCATCTTCAATAATTTGCCTACTTCATATTATGAGCAATGCAAATATCTTAAATCTTAAACTCTGTGTGAGGTAAACATAAATAATGAACAATTCAACCGTGAAAGAGAGGTATTACCATGGCAAAAAATTGGTTAGAAACCATATAAAGAATTCGAGTGCAATAAGAATTCGACTAAGAAGAGTCGCCAATGGAAAAATGTTAAGCACAAGACACAAAACTCATTCCATGATCTAAATGATTTCGGCTAGTGGGTTCTTTGGTCATGCTGGTAGTCCTCAGTGGCGAAGTCTTAAAGATGGATTAAAGAATACATATACGTACGATTAGGCTGGCAAGAAAGGGCTCGGAAAATGGGATGCCCTTTGAAATGAGAGGTTAGCAGCGGATGCGGAGTGAAACACGGGGTAGAGATAATAGGCTTTAATGGGGTATTCTGATTCACCCTGCTGCCACAAAAGGAGACCGCGCTGGGGATTTGGGAGCAGGGGTGGCGGGGAGTGTTGTTGATGTTCCCTGCTTCAATGGCGGGGTGAGGCTAGCTGGGGGTGACTGTGCGGAGGGGGGGGGGGTCGGGGCTCCCTTTGTGGAGAGGAATGTCAGCGGGTTTTTGAAGGAGGGAGAGACAAGGAGCAGGAGTGAAAGGAGGAGGACTCTATCTGAGCGACACTCGAGCTCTGTCCCGCGGAGCATCTCCGAACACACGCTCACTCCTGGGGTGCAGCCGCTGTGCAGCGTGACACGCCAGTGACAAGTGGGCATAGCAGTGGGTCACCTGGCAGGACAATCAGTATATGAAGGCGTGAATACCTCCTTTCCCTTTGTTGCCGGTTAAGTCCTTAAAGAGGGGGACAGTCTTTGCAAACCAGATTTTTGGAACGCTTTATTGATCTTATTAGAAAGCACCGCTGATGTGTCTGATAGTTAGCAGATATAGATTTTAATATTTCCTTTTAATTGAGAAAATAAACTTGCCTGTTATGTTTAGACAAAATTGACCAGATCGGTTCAAATACGTAACAGACTCTCAAACTGGAGATGTAGCCTATTCGCATATATTTATCGTCTTTTTTTTTCATCCTATCGGGCTTAATATAAAATTTAAAATGTAGGCCTATTTGATCTTATATAGCAAAATATTAAACGTCAGGATTCTGGCCCATTTGCAAAACGACGGTATAATGGAATGAAAGCTCAATTCAGGGCTATTAAATTGCGACTTTGAGTGGCTCGTAAGAACATGCCCCGAAAGTACACGCCTTGTTTGTCCTGCAGTAATTTAATCATGTAATAAAACTACTTTGTGCTGAGACCAAAGAGTTTTCTAGTATCGTTATAAACTTTTAATACCATAAAATGAGAAAAATCCTGTAGTTTAGAAAAAAACTATGGTGTTTTCAATACTTATACACACATATGTATTTATTTATATGCATATATGCAGATTTTTAACGTGATAGTTATTTATAACCTGTGCGCGATAGTTATACACTGTGGTGACCCACGTCTTTCGAGTCCTCCACTGAAATCGTGGCACGTTTTAACGATTCCAGGGGAACATTATCGTTTACATTTGTCACTGGTAGGGGATTTCATTTTGGGGGGCGGGTATAAGACCCTCGTATTCGCTCCCATTTTGCGCTATTGTTGTGACTCCTACTTCACATGGAGTGTTGCAGTGCAATCTGAGAGTCGCTAATTGAGACTTTAACTGCTCCGGGTTCCTGCAGGAAAAACCATTATAGAGCGGCCAGTGGACGGGGGAGAAAGCGCGACGACATGGCAGTGACTGAACATCTGCTGTTTTCTCGCCTCCCAACTTTAAATACAGTTTAATTGGTTTTGTTTTTTACAACAGAGTTGGATTTGTCTCTATTCGCCTGAAGAAAACTAGACGATATTATTATTCGTGTTTGTCAGAAGGAAAGAAGAAATCACATGTTCGGTTTATGAACTTTACGGTGGATTTTGAAAATTGTCCTCTAAGCATCTTCCAGTTCATAGTGGAAGTCGGGACGCCAGTCGGTATAGTGTTCTGCAAATTCTAGGAGTGGAATATACTGTATTATTTACATGGGAGTTGCATCTATCTGCCGCCTTGGATGGGATACCGGAGATTCTTTGCAAATTTGTATTAAAATAAGAACTCAACATAACGAGGTGAGTAGAAAGGTAATGAATAACATTGTGGTGGTGCATATAATAATCAGGCGTGTATTAGATTCACATTTGTTTTATTGTTCATTTAAGCATTTATTTTTAAACAGCAAAACACATGTAGGCCTATGTAAGATAACATGACAGGCAGAACTGTTGGATCCGATGAAGGAGTCATTTTAAAGTGAGTGAGGAAACGGCAGTCTATTACTATATTAAATATAGCCTAATCAATTTAAAACCCTCATTTACCATCAAACAAAAAACTTAAGCCTATAATTTTTAATATGTACCTAATTAAATGTCCAATGCGTCATAAATTGCACTTTCGGCACGATTAAGGAACTTCCACTCGATTTATTCTGAAGAGCGTTGGATGCGCTAATTCAATAAGGATGTGAAACGACGCCGTCTGAGCCGGACCGCCGGCGAACCCGCTGGAAAAGCGAATAAACCGAGAATAAAGCGCTTTGCTTTATAATAGAACCGCTTGCTTTGGAATCCTGTCCATAAGGACCGAGGTGACGGGGCAGCCTGTTAGCTGATTCGAATTACAGAAACAGCAGCGACTGTTTGCTATAACCAGCGCCCAGGTGGTATTTATTTAAGAATACATACTTTTTCCACATACACAAGTAGTTTATAGATCTTAAACCATCCATCCAAGAATAAAAACTAATAAGCTACGTAATTTGTCAACATAGTCATACGTGACAGGTTATTTATAATTGAGTGACACTAATGCCGTTTTCCCATCACATTATGGATGAGAACAGAAAAAGAGCGCCGAGAAAACGGAAATCTCAGGAGTAATTTACTTATCATTCGCTGCCTACAGTTTCCAAGGTTTCAAATGATTTTTTTTGTGATGGCCTTATTATGCAGGCAAGTACACTTTCATTTAGCCACAATACCAAGCAGGAGAGAGACATGGTCATGTTGCTGATAGCAGAGACTGTAGAATAGACACCTGACAACCAATGGATGTGTGGTTCAGTATAACATATGGCGTTTGTTTGTAAATGGCTGTTTCGTTATTGCAAACGAGATTTGGTGGAAGAAAAAATGTTATTCATATATTTCTAATTCAGTCCTGCTTTCACAGAGTAGAAAGCGTGAAATTTAGATGCTGACATAAATTATCTTTAAAATGTTTTGTAGATCTGAAGTTGCTTCACCCTTAGCAGAACTTGCTCGCAAACACAGATCTCCATTTCAAGATGATCCTTGTCTTGAAGTTCTGTCTCCTCATCATTTTTGCTGATGAAGTAGTGGCCAAGGAGGACGCAGTGACAGGTAGGCTATACGAAGCTCTGTGACAGCCACATGCACTTAACGCCGTAGGATTCTCTACATGACAAATGTGATGATATCTGTACACAGTTCAGCAGGATGTTTTAGGCTCTGCGTTTCATGCAGTCATCACTGGCCCTCTGCCTGGCGTTTTGGCTGTACAGTGAGATGTAAGCCAAGTTTCATTTTATTGGGGAATGCTGGAATGAGCTTCTTCAGGAATTCACGGCAACAGGAACTAGGAGTGATGTAATCTGTTTAGGAGAAACCGCCCGCCCGTCTTTCGTGCTGTACTCGATCCCGCCTAAGCCCCCAGGCTCGGAAATGTAAATCTGCCTGGACGCATGCCAGTAGAGGGGGAGGCCGTACTGGATGGGGGTAGGGGGCTCACATTGATGCTGTACGAATTAATGGCGATATCTGCTCCTTAATACCCTCTAGGGTTTGTCTCTAACTCAGGAAAATTACTGACGTTCTGTGTATGAAACTTTCGAACGTAGTGTGAAACACATCTAAGTACATTTTAGAGACTTCGTTATTTTCTGAGATGTGTATATCTGTTACGGCTCGCTCTTTAAGTAGGTAGCTACTGTAGGTTAGATGAAAGACGTATAGTGAAATTTATTTATATATATATATATATATATATATGTGTGTATGTGTATACACACACACGTGCACATGTGTGTGTGTGTGGTTGTGTGTGTTTAATGCTACATAGAAATGCATCTCACATAAATATATTTAGCAGAGACAATGAGAATAGCACAATGGGTATGTTACATGTCTAGTCAGATTTGTCTTTTGTTTTAATTTTGCCTCAGTATGCATGAGCAGAGAATTTTTACAGGCAATATAGAGAAGAGGAGCATGTGCTGATTACAGTGCGTAAGGAGCATGTGCTGATTACAGTGTGTAAGGAGCATGTGCTGATTACAGTGCGTAAGGAGCATGTGCTGATTACAGTGCGTAAGGAGCATGTGCTGATTACA
>JABFEB020000002.1:6869281-6884232 GCA_019775895.2 Stomatorhinus ivindoensis | reverse complement strand
ATCGCCATGCTGGATATGAGAGTAAAGCAGCACAGGAAAGGAAAATAAATATTTTCATAATTTGTAACTGATTTATTATTTGAAACTTTAATATTAATTTATGCAGTTGCAATGCCTTGATTTTAGTACGGTTAGTACAGAGTCATAGCCATAAATGCAATGGTACTAATCATTGGCATAATTTTTCGGTGTTTCGGCCTTGGTTTCCTCTTTTTTTTGGTTTTCGGTTTCGGCCAAGAATTTTCATTTCGGTGCATCCCTAGTGGATAGTGATGCATTTGTGATTTTTTTTTTACAGATCAGCTGCGGTATACAGAGTTCCTAAGAGGTCAGGGTGGGCAAATAATTTAAAAAATAGGTTTGAGTTCCCTTGCAATACTTTTCCCATTACTAATAATAACTGTACTGTGTCTGTTTAAAGTACAAAAGAGAGATTTAATGGACTAAAAAGTATAAATCTAAGCGATAGACAGGTCCAGTGAAGTCAATGACTTCACATTCAATAGCCCATCTGACTTGCTTACTGGCGGTGAACGGACACAGTGCAATTATTAATGAATATGCGTAACAACACATATTAAAGTTACATGGTGTACATTGACCCTCATATTTTAATGCTTAAAGCTCACTTTATGGGTCATGACTGTTTTATTTAGGTTAATCCTTGGCATCACATTGCCACTAATAGCAAGTGGGCAAGTGAAATCGCAAAATTATTATGAGGGAAAACAAAAGTATTGCCTTTTTTATTGATCACAAAACTATAAAAAACTATAAAAAATGTTTTCCAACCCTGACCTCTTAGGGCCTCTGAAGTGTTACGAATTGGAGATATATCCGCAAATAAATGAGACGTTTAAATGATTTAAAAAATCCACAACAATGGAACGTGGCCTTCAAGTGGTAAATGAAAAGAAATTATTTAACATTACGAAAAAAAAGGACAGTGGCATGTGGCCTTAAACAACTGCAGTACCTGGCTGAAACATGAAAAAAGGAAATACTAAATAGACAATAAATAAATTGAAACGACTGTTAACATTACAAGGACAGTAAGGCACATGCATGCAGAATTGCTATCTAAAAATAGGATATTAGGCCAGAATTGGAAAGTAGAAGAGAACAAAACACGTTTACACATTTATTTACAATTCTGAAGGCTGGAGCAACTGGAGGGACTGGGAGAAATCAAAGGCGACAAAGTGATTGTATCACCGATCACAGGGAGCCTAAAAGTAAATGCAGCTTGCCAACTTTGGGGGAAGAAATGTTGCCAGGTTAAACAATGTTTTTAATAACAAGCCTCAAAATAATTTATGACAGCGCAAAAACTTTCGTTTTTTCTACATGGACGAAAACTCTTGTAGGAAGTGGTTTGTGATCTTTTAAGATTTCGTGACTGTCAGGATTTAAACCAGACCAAGCTTTTGAATTTAGTGCAAGTGCTTCAAGAGAAATAAGCATTTTATTTTGGGCATGTCCTGTTTTTGTGAGTAGTTTTATATGGGAGTGCGCTTGAGAGCTCCACTAGAACATGTACAATAGGAATTTTTCAGTTTGATGATGTTTTTGGACCGCCATCGTATATGTGGTGTGTCTTTGACCGAATAGTCATTATGCAGTTCATGACTACAGTTTTGTTCTCAGTCCTTGGTTTCCGTACGTGATTGATTGTAGCCATATTAAAGGATTTCCCAAAACCTGTGACTTCATGCGAATAAATAAAATGTTTTAAAATAGCTTAGTAGTACTTTATAAAACTCAACTTCAGGAGCAGGAATTCTGTATTGCATCAACTGCTTCCTGAATTTGGTTCTATCAGTCGTGGTTCTCTCTTCATACGCCTCCATCCTAAACATCACTCTGCAGTGATACGCCACGAAACTTCGAAAATGTTTTTTACATTTCATGAGTATGTGGGTTTTTCCCCTCCCATGCAGGCTTCCTGTCTCTTAGTTTGAAGGGAAGACCTCGAAAAAGAAAGAGTTTGGACGGAAAAGAGGCCTTGTACTACAATCAGTGGAGTTCTTGGATAGAGGCGAAGGTAAGTTCAGGCCTGCCGTCTTCTCGGAAACCCTGCAAAGACTGGGCTGTTGAGATACCAGAGATTTTTTTTTGTGCTGTGGAGGTCAGAAGGAAGTCTCTCTCTAGACTGACTAAGCTGTTTGTCATAACAGTGAACTGCTCTCAGAAAAGAGCTATACGCAGGATTGAATTCCTAACATCTCAGGAAAGCTTTTCAAGGACTTGTGGATGGGATCTTGAACTGGTCTGTTGGTTCGACTGAAGAATTTTCTCGTCTTCTTGCTGTTGTGAAAATGGCCCATGCAATTCAGAATAGTCTACACTCAGGCTGTTTGAGAAGTCTAATAGTGAGATACTATAGACCAGTAAATAGCTCTGCTATTGGTTTCAGTGAAATTTCTGGGTGGGTTTGGCTGTGCTCAGCGTTGCTCCCTGACTCCGTCCTTTAGGAGAATGTGATGGGCGGTGCTGAGATCCCGGGGGAGCACCGCTGGCTCCCCCACCCTGAGGAGCAGAACTTCCTGGACCGCCTCTACATCTTCATGGAACGAAGAGGCTCCCCCATCAGCAAAGTGCCAAAGCTGGGCTTCAAAAAGGGTGAGTCTGCAGGGCAGAAAGCGCTATCATACTGAACTGAGGGACGACCTCCTCCTTCCCTGGGCTGATTTTCACAGCTGAATTTCCTGATCCGTCTCCTTTGGTTTTTACCACGATGCTCATGTTCATTGTTGGATATTTGCATCTTCTCGCTGTGCCTGATGCCTTCGCTTTTATCTTTTAATCTTGGTAATTGCTTTTCTATTCCAAAGCATTAATTTTGGAACTAATTTTCTACTTTTCACTTTTTATGCTGTTGATAAATGAAAGCAAAAAAAACCTGTGGTATGTTTTCTTATTTTACATGCTGTCGTTAGTATGTATATCTTCTGCCTTTCTGAACCTTTCATTGTTTTTATATCAAAATTAAAATTTTAAAGCTTGCTAAATCTTATGGGTACATTTTTATCCACAGTTGACCTCTTTCTTTTGTTCTCCGCCGTTAAAAGACTGGGAGGATATGAGAGGGTGAGTAGTGACCACAGTTTGTGACGACTAATTGCATAACCTCCCGGAAATTTTCAGCAACTCTATATTCCTAAAACATGCTTAAAATGTGAAAAGCCATTTATTATGTATATTATACATTTTTATGTATAATATGTATGTATCTATGTATAATGTGTATATACAGTGGTACCTCAGTTCTCAAACTCATTAGAACTCGAATTTCAAACCAACCAGTTCTAAAAAAAATTACCTAGAACCTGATCTGAATCTCAGAAGTCAAACTGTGACCGTCAACCTAAGAACTTTTACGCGCAGGGAAATGAGTCACGCGGCACAGCTCTCAGTGGAAACAAAGGGTGACGCGTCAGTCTCAGCCTCGTATTCGCTGTGACAGCACCGTGCATATTTATTAGCTGAATACATATATCTAGACAGTAAAAATACATTTAGACAATGATAGACAGTAACAGTAATTATATTATAAAAAATACATTTTATTTTAAAGATTTCTTATTTTAATATTCATAAAACCATTAATACGTTTAATTATAATAATATTGTCGTGTCATCGAATGGAGACAAAGGTGCAGATGTCAGGGTATGGGGGAATATTAGAGGTAAGGTATGGTTTAATTAGAGGTAAGGCAGGCAAAAAGCAGTTGGACAATACAATGATCAGACTGGGGAAACAAACTGAAATGCAGATGAAATACAGAGGACTAATGACACCAACCAGAAACAGCTGATCACACTGGGATTCCGCATGAGGTCGAGGGGGCGTGGCACATGGAAGGAGAGGACGATCGGGGCAGGGCACATTGATTTTTTAACTTTACACATTGTTTGGATACATTTATTTTCTTACTGTACAAATTACTGTTTTGATAAATGTGCTTAGATGTGTTTAGTACAGTATATGCTCTTCTTTTAACCGGTTCATTTTGTTTTTAAATGCTAAAAAAAATGCTAAAAACATATTTAGGTGTAATTATTTGGGGCCGCGAACCAATTAATTGGTTTTCCATTATTTCTTATGGGTCAAATTCGATCAGAACTTGATCTTCTTAGGAATTGATCTAGAGTTCTGAACGGACTGATCATATATATTTCCATTTCTGATATTGCCGTGTAAGTAATTGTTCTGTTTCCTTATGTAGGTGACATCGCAGAGGCTGTGGAAGAAAGTGTACAATGAGCTCGGTGGAAATCCAGGAAGTACCAGTGCAGCCACCTGTACGAGAAGACACTATGAAAAGTGAGTCTGGGGGCTGCTGCTTTAAAGGGAGTTTTAAAAAAAAATATGGTATACAATAGGTCCCCCCCCCCCCCCCCGATATCCTCGGACGATACCTTCCAAGGCCTACTGTGGGTCACGCGTACAACGTGATTTTTGTGTACTTTTCATATGAATTTACACACAGCAAGTCATCATCAACATTAAATACTGTAATAATAAATTACATTGAACATTATAATGCAGAACTGTATTGTGGCACTTTGTCGAATGAGGAATTATGGTGTTATAGTAGAATTCTCAAGAGACTAGAGCAATTGAAAAATGTCATGTATCAAGGGATGGCGGAGCAATGAGATTCACGCTCTTTGTACTACTCGAAGGACAAAGGAACACTGAAAAAACATAGTTACACATGGTTGTGTGTGTGTTTTTTTTATGGTGGTAAACCACAGATAACTGAAACCATGGCTACTGAAACCACGGATACGAGCAGGCTGCTGTAATGATACTTCGAATCGGACTGCCGTGTAGGAACCTTTGCTGATCTTGCGCTGCTCTCCTCGCCTTACCCCAGGCTGATCCTGCCCTATGAGCAGCAGATGAAGGGATCGCGTTCAGACAGACCTCAGGTTCTTGCCGCAGCCGGCTTGACAGTGGATGTGACTCGGGGAAGAGGATCACAGGCCAAGCTAAAGGTCAGAAAAGGGGCTTCCTCGGTAAGACACCAACCGAATGCTTGCAGAATAACAAAAGCTGCCTTTTTCGATTCACTTTCCTGATCTGCGTGAATGTCACCGTTTATTATTAGTCATGGTCAGACAGACATGAGCCTTGAGGCCTATTTCGGAGCAGATGCAAAAGTTCAAGCAGCGGCAAGTTCTGGTGAAGATATTTAGCTAATACACAGCTCACTGAGAAATTTAAGAATGCAAGAGGAAGTACAAGACAAGGCCCGTTACTGCTGTATAAACGTTTGTGTCTAGGATAGGTAGGAGGAGTAACTGATAGATAAATAAATAATCATCTAGACTTGATTTTATGTTGGTGTACTTATTCTTGTCATAAAAGTGAATCAGTTGTTTGAGTATGATTAATACAGCTAGAAAAAATTTACTGAATTTTAAGACGATTTGTCAAGGTTGACGGAAAATCGTATTGATTTATCCTCCCTTTCTGCATTTTGTCTCCTCTCTGATCTTGCACGGAAAAATCTAGCATTTCTACAAGCAAATCCACCTTTTTATTTGTATAAAAACATGGCTTGCAAAATTGATTTTGGTCCCAGTACTGACAACGATAATTTAAATTGTATGGCATGCTGTCCCATCAACAAGGACAATCAAAAGTATTGGAGTGAGCAATGTGGCAATGATTTTAGTTGCGTAGTGTACCTTTATTTCGCTGTCGGCTATGCAGGCTACAGGGGATTCTAGTCTGTTTACAGCCCAGTGACCAAACTGAGTGCTGAAAAGCCTTGTGTAACTGAAGGGTGGGTTGCTGTCACATGTGGAACCCCCCCATGCCCTGACAGGAAGGTGAAGTGAAACAGAGAGGCACTGCCGCGTCGCAGAGGAGAGGACGGCCTCGAGGCAGGAGCCACGCTAATGCGGCGGTTTCAGCCCCCCCCCAGAAAAGCCCAGAGACCCACTCATCTGCCAGAGAGCTTCCGCCGACTGTTAGCCAGAAGCACTGTACCAGCGGAACCCCTGACGTGGAAGGGACCTCCTCAGCAGATCTGAAAAGCAGCTCGAGTTCAGGGGAGGTGCAGGGCTTCGCCCTCCAAGATTCCCCGTCGATGCTCAGTCTTGCCCCCTTCGCTTCGGGGCATCTGATTACAACAGCGGATCCAGGAGCCAAGATGGAGCCAGCTAATTGGACGTATGCTTCGCCGCCGCCCACCTCATGCTTGGTACATGCCAATGGATCTCTGTCTGACGTTGGCCTGTCAAACGTATCTCCACTTGATCATCTCAAAACTCGCTTGGGTCTAAACTCCACAGCTGTCTCGGCCCCTCAGGGACCTGCTGTGTGCCCCCACAGCCCCGCCGAACTTTTCTGCCTTGCAAATAAGGCTGCCGACATTCAGAACGGTCTGAAGTGGGAGAGGCATCCTGGATCTCCAACAAGTGATGGCACTCGGAAGTGTCATGCAGACTGCGTGAGCCTGGACAGCTTCTGCAAGCTTCCCAAACCCCTCAAGGTCCTCCCTTTGGACATAGACTGTAGCCTTCAGGTGCGGCATCTGATGCACATGCCCCCCGGTTCCTCACAGCTCAGCTCGTTCGGGAAGAAGCTGTCAGAAGTCCTTGCACAGGACCTGAGTGACGCCTGCCAGACTGCCAACCCTCACTCTGGCTTGCAGGAGCAGATGTATCCCCTTAATCTCAGCATGCGCTCGGCTTCTAAGAAACCTGCTGTTGACCTTAGGTCAGAAGTCTTTGATACCTGCCAGCAAATCGATGATCCTCCCTGTGAACCCAAGGTCAACTTCAAGAAGGAGTCTATCAAGGATTCGGGCCTAGTTCCAAACACCAATGGCTGCCTTGTGTTGGCCTTGGCCCAGGAGACGTCCACGGACTTATGCTTACCACGACGGGCCAAGGAGTTGCTCCATGGTCACGTCACCCAGCAAGAAGGTGCCACGGATCCTTCTGAAGTGGATGTCCATCCCTTGCTTGCTGTGGTTAAAGACGATTCCACTTTGGGAAGCTGCCCAAATTCCTGTGAACTTCCTGCTCAGGTAAACATGTAGACTACGGATGATCTGGGGAGAGACAGGTAACGTGCACCCCCCAGCAAGAGGACCAAGACTCCGGCAAAGGCTGCGGGGGCCAGACACTTACATCCCGCTACTTCAGTCGTACTTCAGGTATCATACTGGAACACTGACTTTAGAACTGGATGGATGTATCACTCCACATGTCTGTAGACCAGTAGTCTGTTGTCCCAAGGCATCTGGTGAGGTGGGAGATTGTGCAGCGGCGGCGAGGCGGATAACCGGCGAATGCTCAGTCATGCCAGTGCTGCACAGTCCTTTTCCTGTTCAGGCAGACTATAGTTGAAATGCATATACTCTTATGGGGCCATGTTTCTGATACACGGACAGAAACAGAAAAAGTTTTATGTGAAATGCTACCTGTGCAATGAAGTGTTTTAACGTGGTTTAATGCCAATATGACCATGACTTGATTTAATGATTTATTCATATGAGTTACAGTAAGAACTCTAGGTTTGATTAAAAGTCTTTTGATTTTCTTTATATATGCCAATGAGTGTAAAGCGATTACCTGGACTGTTTATAAATATTGAAAGACACAATCACCTTTGTTCTGTACTACACATGCTTTCTATTCCGTTCAGCATGGAAATACCTGTCACTGTAATACTGTTGCCATAACTATGATCAGGTGGTTGCTCAACTACTGTATTTTACTATAGAGTCATACGCATAATACATAATATCTTCTCTGAAGCTCCAAATGCATTATCTGTAAATAGTTAAGGAGCTACGGTAAAGCCAGGACCAGTGTCTGTGATTGTATGGTAATATAGCTCTCTAAGAAAGTGAATAAGATTCCATGATTTTTGAGACTATAGTTTTGGGTTTTTTTTTTTGTCTAAAACTTAATAGGTAGTTGGCTATTTAATTTCTGGGCAGTGCTTAGCTCTGACTGGTTCCTCTCCACTTGAATAAACCACTGTTATCTTAGGCGGACATGGTGATTGGATTGATTTGTGCGCTTCAACCCAGCGACGCATGAGTGTGGGCAGCATCTCTGCCAAAAACACTCAACGTTCTCACCTCAGAAATGAATATAGCCTGTTATACGTGGGGGTGTCGCCTCACACCTCCAGGCCTGGGGGGTTTGGGAACGCCAGCTCTCCACTGTGTATGCGTGATTGTTCTGCATGTTCTTTATGTCTTTCTTTGCAGTTGGTGGAGTTTGGCTAAATGGCATCTTAAAATTGACCAATCGGCTGACTGTGTGCATGTGTGTGCCCTGTGACTGCTTTCTCATTCCGAGTTGAACCGTAAGGCAACTTCCGTAACTCTGACCAAGGCAAGCTTTTGAAAGATGGATGGATAGATGATGTTATTTGCTGTTCGTTTTGTCATTTCTTGCCATGTCTGCAATTCTTCAGAACTTTTCATCTGTACTTTTGTTAAATACTTTAAATATTTATTTAATATACTCTAAATGATTTAGATATTTTCCCATATGTACAATTATTTGTGCACTTGAATCTGTGGATCCTGATTAAAAAATCCTTCAGTTTTAATGCATTAAAAGATTGGTCTCAATTATTGTTCAGAGTGTTTTTTTTTTCTCCCCAAAGGCCATTTAACTTGAGGAGAACCATGCTGTAATATTTCCAGGGCTTAATATTGTGGGAATTAGTACGGAACATTCCATGCCAAATGGAAAGGCGTTTTTAAAAAAAACCGAAATCTCTTCCAGTGATGATTTTGCGGCTTTTCCGTAACCCTCGAATTTGCTGTTTTCACTTAAGTTCAGAATGCTTTAGTCTGTTTACTATATAATGTATTTTCTTCGGTAAGTTCCTACCTCTTGGGGTTCCTCTGTACCATGACAACATGTACGTCTGATTTCTGTCTCTCTCGTATCTCTTGTATTTCGCCTTGTCTTTCAACACCACGTATTTTATCGTCATAGAATTGTACTGCCCTAATTTGAGGCGTCGTCCAATAAATAAAACCCCAGTTGTGACCGCTAGATGTCGCAAGAAACAACACTTGGTTCTGCATTAGTCCGCTTTTCCTCCTTACACGATTGACGTCTAGGCAGTGTGTATAGACTTACGTATTTGGAATATGAGCCATCAGTGTCTAAAGATGTTGTTCACATCTTTGTTTCGGCTAGTAGTATTGGCCTAATAATTTTGAGTGCGTGATCTTTTTAAGTTATGGGTATTGAATACGAGGTGTACTGTCAGTGCCCCTATTTAATACAATTTATGACGGTAAAACGGAGCATTTAGAATTGATGGTATTCTCTTATTGTGTGCTTTATACCGTTATGCTGGTATTACAGGGCTGGTGTGACCAGTGTGAATGAGAGTAATTTAACCTGCAGCCATCGTGCAGACGTCTGTACATGCAGGAGATGGGAATACCCCTGTGGTCTGCAGACCCGAATTGCTGGGAGATTTCCGGAGCTGGCTCTGACTTCCAGTCTAAACAATGACAGAGGAGTGGAAGTGAGAGCTTTCCGACTCTCGCTCACAACATCCCTCTGTTCTACACCTACAGGGACAGTGTTTGGAACTGAGACATGGAATGTATAGCTAGTGGAAATATGGTGTCTTCCTTGGGCATTGGTTGCATAAGGTAACGTATTCGTAACATTTGTGTAAATGCCCCCCCCCCCTTCTGTGCTGGCTTCCTGTGGCAGTAGGTATGTGTAATGGTCTGTGCACTTCATCACTTTTTCTTTTTCTACACGAATGGTCAGCCAACCTGGGTCAGGCTTTATTCTTCTGAAACTTAATATGCCTTCTAATTCAGAAACTCTTAAACCTCATGCACAGCAAAGGTTTGAGGCTGATCCTGGAACAGACAGGGGTCACGTACTTTGATGCCTATAATGCCCTTAGAACTCAGTTATAAAGAACCATTTCAAACACTTAGAAATCAGTATCTCGCAGGTACATATTTTCGAAGGATGCGTGTTCAGCGTCACCATCTTTCATACGGCATGTATGTAGTGAAAAGGGAAAGTTTTCTCATGTTTTCAACAGTATTGTCCACCGAAGACGTTTCGCATCTATCTTTTAGCAGCTCTTCACACAGCAGTTGTTTTGGTTCTTAATGAAAATTAGACATGCTTATTTTCTTAAGTTTTAAGCACGTGGCGTGGAGTTTGGGTAGTAGCCTATTACTGAAATAATAAATTCTCTATTTATGTGGAAATACGAATTCTCTATCATAGTTATAGGTTTACTGTTAACTATGCATGAACTGGTAGGTATTTGCTAAACTTCATAGTTTACCGATTAAGGAACTGGAATTGCGCTTGCGACAAAGTTGCATATCCACGTCCCTAGATGTACTACTTTCGTACCCTCGAGGAAGGTTCTTCTGAAAAGGAAGAAGAAATTCTATGAAAATGAAATATACGAGCAAAGCAGTTGCATTACTGCTAAATGTGCTGAAAGTCAAACGAATAGTTATATATTAACAGTTCCCGTAACATAAGTACTGCAAGTGCAATAGATTATTAAAAAAGAAAGAATTACAGCATAAGGTGTATTGCTGCAGTCTCTCTTCATTTGCAGCCTTTACTCTTTTGCATACATTTAGTTGTAATCCTTGTACTTTTACTAAAAATGGTAGGAAATAAGCAACGATAGCATCCGTTGAGCAGTATGTCACTTTTTATATTTTATGGCAAATAATGAAAGAGAACCTTACGTGGAAAAGTGATTGTACTATATTTATCTTGACCTATTTTCGTTTTTTTGCCATTACACTACTTAATAAAAAAAACTAACATTTTTAAACGGCAGTATAGTGGGAGTAGCGCTATAGTAGCGCTAGGACCGGGGAGCTCGTAGGTTGGCGTGCAGACTCGCATCTTCTTTGTTTCGCTCAAATATCAGCTCCTTCCCAAATCTAGCTGCTCGCAGTCTTGTCAGTGGCGTGACCGCAGTCTGCTGGATGCTCGAGAGGACGTCGGCATGGCTGTGAACCTAAGCAAAAACAGGCTGGAGCTGCTGACTGCCTATCAGGATGTTATTAACGACGCGTCTCCCATTGACTGGTGAGTGAGCTAAAGGGAATGACAGAACTGGCACATTGCACGACATGTCTGTGATCGCAGGACAGCGGTGTCCAGATGCTGCGGGTGGGTGATGAGCATTAAATGTATGGATAGTGTAAGCCCAGATGTTTATCGCAGTCTTAAAAGGAGCCATTTACACCTTCAGAGAAATGTGTCAGTTCGCAGTGCTATTCCCACGGTGTGTGTGTGTGTGTGTGTTTTTAAGGACTTGGGTCAAACATAGTGCTATATCTATAAACCTTAATGTTAACAGTTGCTCAATTTTGCCGTTTTGTCCACAGTCAACGCAAATGCTATGTTTACTATAATTAAATACATAAAACCGAACAGTGTCTGATTTGTTGAATATTATTCGCTAAGGCTTGTAACGTTGACCTGTTTAAAATGTTGTTTTAACGTCACTGCATAAGGAAGCACGGCCGCGTACTTTTGCAGTAGTTTGACATCCTCCTCGTACCGCATCTACTGTATATCCTCGTGCTGCTCCTTAATGGTCCGACGAATCGCCAAGTCCCACTTTCCGATTCACAGGTTACACCGTTTCCTACTTGTTCTATTTGACGGTGAGTCCCAATGAATACATCTGCACAGTTTCTCTGTAAATAGCCCGCAATTGCAGCATCTCCTGTGCGCGAATGGCTGTATGGTAACCCAACTATCGGCAATGCGGTGGAATTGAATAGTGCGTAGTGCCCCCCGCCCCCACCGGTAAATCGCGTTTTCCATGGGGTTGCACATTACGGACCTTTACTGCCCCCATCTAAATAACGTTTTAGTAATCAAACTTCTGTAATTACTCACTAGTAGACGCATGAATGCTGAACTATAGGTTGGGTGGCATTACAGAGAGAGTACCACTCTTTCATTCTTTAATATTTCGGGTTTCCTGTACTTTATGTAGTTAATAATCTTATGCGTGAACAGTTATAACTAGTAAATATGTGAAACTGTCTACAAGGTGTTTGGCTGAACTGGGAAATATTTGTTTCATGCACTGCCTTGGTTTTTCGTAGTTAAAAAAGTCTACTGTTTCATCTCTTTTAAATAAAAGTAAGGAATCCATTCTACTTAAGATCTGACACAACTCCAAACATGTTATATTTTTCCATAATTGATTTCAGGCAATTTCCTTGTTGTGTTTCTGATTTTGAAGGCCTTGATTTTAAAATTTACTATAACATTTATGCATTATAAGGCCATTTTAAAAAATGGATTTGCATCTGGGGCCAAGAATCCTCTCAAAATCCGGATGGAAGCTGGACCTGACTCATCAGGTGATGTGTTCTGTTTTATGAGGTTCTTTGGGGGAAAATGACCGTGGGTTCATGTATTATTAAAGGTTCTTTGAGCTGTAACAGTACTGCTTTATATATCTGCTCAGGTTCTATTCAGATGCCGTGATAAATTATTATGAATGGTTAACCAGTACGGCTGCCAAAGAGAACATTATGCCGGGTTAAATATTCTGAAGCTTATAACCAGAGCAGTGTGTGAATGCAGAAATGTGCAATATCTCTGATGTTAGAGGGTTTTCTATATGACGTGTGAGTCATTAGTATTATTCAGTGCTGGCTAGCCAGTATGGAGGCATGGGGAGCAGGTAGACAGCGCTCTTACAGAACGTCTCGTGTTCTTTCTGGGGAATGACCGTTAAACATGATTAATACGGATAATGTACCGGTCATATCAGCTTGCTCACCATAGTCGCACAAAACGACACCTTCACAAGAAGAGATCTTAGTTTCGAGTTTAAGCATTTCTTTTGACTGTTGTATCCTGTAACGTTTTTGTAAATTCCGAAAGCATTAGTCCAGGGGTCTCAAACTCTGGTCCTGGAGAGCTACCGTCCAGTAGGTTTTCTATCCTACCTGGCTTCTGATGAGCCACACTAGTCCTCAGGTAAATACCAGGAGCAGGTGTGGCTCAACAGAAGCCGGGTAGGATGGAAAACCTACTGGATAATAACTCTGCAGGACCGGAGTTGGAGACCCCTGCATTAGTCCTTCATATTGTCTTTTTTGCCACTTTACCTCCATGTGATGAATGAATGTAACACAGAACTTTAGCACAGAGCTCGATTATTTCATCCACTCTTTGCCTTAAGCAGCAGTAGGTAGCCTGTAGATCAGGCCTGGGCTGGTATTTTCTGTGGAGGAGCAAAACTTCACAATATCAGCTCAAGGCATTTTTAAAGCATTGTTTAATCTCCCATGTGAGCTACAATAATAGTAACTTGTTAGATTTAACTATGTATTTATTAATAATTCAAATAACTCAAAGAGAGGTTTGTGGGCAAAAAACCTCTTAATCTCCATAGACTTTAACATAAGTAATTTTATTCGTAATGATGTTCATGCATACATTCATCCTTATGTATGAATGATGGTTTCAGATTATATCTCCTGAGACCCGAGGGAAAAGGTGTCCTTCAATTTTAGGTTATTTGTCTTTGGGGGAAATAAGACATCTTACAATTTAGATTTTTTTCTTATTTATTTTTATTTTTAATTTCACAGCATGTCCTCTTTAGTGTACAACAGCAATAAATATGTTTCCTTACATCAGTGCAAAAACAAAATGTCCACTACAATGGACATAAATGAATGGGTGGGGTCTCAGGAGGATATGATACAGTAGAAGAATAGTAGGTTCATGGGTCAAGCAAGGTTAAAGAAATGAAAAATACATTTGACAGTCTACCTCCACGCTATATACACACACATTTCCTGACTAGAAAGGCACTATAGCAAAGTTAGTACACTGAGCAGGTCTGTTGCATAGTAACACTTTTGGTTGCTATTTTAGAAATTGGTGATCAGTGATCACAACACACAATAACGAAAGGGGTCCTCTGCATTTAACCCATATGTGACATCATGACATAGCAGGGGGCAGCTAATTCAGCGCCTGGGGAACAGTGGTTTGGGGCAGTATCTTGCTAAGGGTATCTCAGTGGTACTTTGCTGGTCTGGGATTTGAACCAACAAGCTTTCAATTACAAGTGCAATTCCCTAACCATTAAGACGCCACCGTCCACAGTTCATTGTTTCTGTGGTCTGCAGCCTCTCTGAGAGAAACATTGACCAGGCTGGTTTATACGCAGGTGTTTCCTTTCTGTTAACAGCATTAGTACTACGAGGGTAGTTTTAGAGTAAACTTATTCGTACACTGGTGCTTCTGGACTTGGAAACTGAGATAGGATAAACTTCTCCTCAGGGGAAAATTCTTGGATAAATTTCTTTGCACTGCGTTTCAGACCCAGGACTGTTTGTCCATGAGCCAAATGTGGTAATCACTACGTTACAGAAACCAACGTTACTCCTTAATGAGCCGAACGCGGTAATCATCACATTACAGAAACCTGCGTTACTCCTTAATGAGCCAAACACGGTAATCATCACATTACAGAAACCAGCGTTACGTTCAATAAGCCGAACGCCGCAATCACTACGCTACAGAAACCAG
This sequence comes from Stomatorhinus ivindoensis, assembly GCA_019775895.2. Lineage (NCBI taxonomy): Eukaryota > Metazoa > Chordata > Actinopteri > Osteoglossiformes > Mormyridae > Stomatorhinus > Stomatorhinus ivindoensis. The sequence continues at coordinate 6,869,655 of JABFEB020000002.1, read as the reverse complement.
CGTTACGTTCAATAAGCCGAACGCTGCAGTCACTATGCTACAGAAACCAACGGTACGTTCGATAAGCCGAACAATGCAGTCACTATGCTACAGAAACCAACGTTACGTTCAATAAGCCGAACGCCGCAATCACTACGCTACAGAAACCAACGTTACATTCGATAAGCCGAACGCCGCAGTCACTATGCTACAGAATCCAGCGTTACGTTCAATAAGCCGAACGCCGCAATTACTACGCTACAGAAACCAGCGTTATGTTCAATAAGCCGAACGCCGCAGTCACTATGCTACAGAAACCAGCGTTACGTTCAATAAGCCGAACGCCGCAATCACTACGCTACAGAAACCAACGTTACGTTCGATAAGCCGAACGC
>JABFEB020000002.1:6847671-6863807 GCA_019775895.2 Stomatorhinus ivindoensis | reverse complement strand
CTATAGTAGCGTATTATTTGCATGTTAAATGAATGGAGAGTCCCTTAAATGTTGCAACCACTATAGTAGAGTATTATATGCATGTTAAATGAATGGAGAATCCCTTAAATGTTACAAGCATTACAGTAAAGTGTTATTTGCATGTTAAATAGATGGAGAGTCCCTTAAATGTTGCAACCACTATAGTAGAGTATTATTTGCATGTTAAATAGATGGAGAGTCCCTTAAATGTTACAAGCAGTACACTAGAGTATTGTTTGCATGATAAATGAATGCATACAGAAGGCACAAAACAGTGCTTTTAAACTCTGTTTCAAAAGAGCTATTTGAGCTGAGGTGATTCCTGTAGGATAGGATATGAAAATAACTGCGTCTTTAATGGCAGCCACTCCATCTCATGATTTCCAGGAAGGTTATTAAATATCTCATATCTGTAATGTAGCCACATAAGCAGAACTAAACATCACCACATGAAATTGTTACAATTTCACCTATTCTCCATGGGAATGTGGGATTAAATGGCTATGACACTTTGGAGTATTTTGAAAATACAAAACTCACTGGGTTAAACAGGAACACATGACAATTGTGATCATTATACCGACCTCATCTTGCCTTGATAGCTTTTAAGATTTTGACAGCTTTAAACCACAACACAAGTCAAATACTCTCCGATAAAAGCCACTTTTATCTAACAAACACATCCTCCTTCATCACTGCGTAATACAAAGGGTTTGTCTAATGTGTCCTATACTCCTCTTTGATTGCTTTGATGTGCATGTGTCTTTCCATTTAAGTGGTAAATCATACCTCAAGCAGTTACACTCAAAGGCGAATTGGATGAATGGTGAATGGTCTTGGGGGGGAATGTAAAATATAATCTCCAGCTGAGACTCTATTGAAAAATATTTCTAAAACCAGCCTGAAGTTGTCATTTTGCATTACATTCCTAGCCTTATTGTCTGCTATGAACAGATCAGATTAGAATCCTGTAGGGCTGATTGGACTCTATGGTAAATGTCCTTAGTGCAGTAAAGTGCAAGTCTTGCCTGGATTAGTCCTCCGACCTCATCACAAAAATATATTTAATAAAATTCAAGAGGATACACTTTTGATCATTCATTGACAGAGGGAGAAAATCTACCGGACTGAATTGTTTTTCAGTTCATGTTATTACATGCCGGCCAGTGGCTGAAGTCAGTAAAGTGTAAATGTAAAGTCGATGGACTATATGTGCTTTTTAAATGTATTTTTTTTCATTTCTTGGAAACGTAACATGTGATTTCTGTTTCCCATTCCGTTGGCTGCATCCTTCTCCAAACCCATCGGTGGTTTCTGTGTAATGCTTCCCTCTTTCAGCTCAGCGGCAAACAGGAAGCTAATCTTGTTGTTCGGAATAGTCCTCTCATTCCGGTATCACGAATATGCCAGATACCCGGGCGTCATTAAAGCGCAGGCTGAAAAGGCGGGTTGCTGGGCACCTGCCATCGGTCTGCTGTGTTTCCAGTTGCTGGAGCGAGGAATAAGAGCCACATGGAGATGAAAATGGAGTAATTTGCACTTCCTGCTGGAAATGTCAGGAAAGACCGTCGAAAAATGTGATGTCAAGGCCGGGATTATTAATATCTGCTGCAATATCCATCCAAACTTTTTCTCACTACAGTAGTAAAATTCGATATATGTTTAGTTATATATACTGTACATTAGTTATATAGACATATCATGTTGTTAACAAAAATAAGTTGTTTTGTTCTTGTTTCACTGTTGCTTTAATGTTATATAGTCTGTTTGTTTTGTCGGTATATCTGCTGCATGTATGTGCAGCTGAGTGCCATTATGGGTCCAGCATCCAGCGATCTGTGACACACGAAAAAGTGATTAAAACAGGAATGGAGTTTCATCTTACTGCCATGGACATACAGTGCGAGTTTTCAGTTGTATAAATAACGATGCAAGCACATAGAAATGCCGGCTCACATCAGGTCGTACTTAAGGGGCTGATAACTGGATAACGCGACTCTAACGGAGCATTGCAGTCGCGGTGGGGACGTCGGCGTTAACGCTGATGCTGAGGCATGCTGGGGCGCCCCCTTCAGGTCCTTCCCATCCCCGTCACCACTGGTGCCACCTCTGCCTTTCCCAGCATTGTCATGTTTCACTCACCGTTTTCAGTTAATTCACACATATATTGAAATACCTGCATGTAGCCAGTAAGGCTGTTCTTGGTTTGTTCAGTTTATAGAACATTAGAGCACGTGATGCATCAAGCATTTTTGTCTACAATAAAATACTTTATTATTATTATATGTTAAAATGGTTTAAAATGCCCGTGACAATGATTATGGTGGAGCAAGTCCTGTGTTGCACCTTCCAGAACAAGTGTGACACATGGGCAGATATTGGTTAATATTGATATCTTTAGCTGCGTGTTTGCACATTTTAGCTCAGTCCCATCTGTGTTTCTGTTGTTAGGTTATGCCACTGTACTCCAGCTTCATGGGATGTTCTGGCAAGTTCTCAACTCTTTCACTTTGTATAAAATATACAAATCAGATGTAGGGTAGATGTTCTTATGCAGTGTCCTACAGCACGTGTAGGATGTTCTTTGACTAAGAATTACAGTGCATGGGCGTATAGAGCTATATAGGCAGTACTGCACATGCACGACATTAATGATTTTTCTGGAAGGAGTATTGGTACTTACTTATACTTCAGAATGGTGTACCACCCACTCCATTTGTCATTCATTCATTCATGTTTTATGAAAGCTGTGGAGACAACCTTTTAACTCAATACGCCGAGGACTTCTAGGATCACTTTAACTGAGATTTTGGTAGCAGCAACAACAAATGTCTTTTCATCATTTTTTTCTCTGTTACATCTTGTCTTCTAAAACTGCCGTGTGCTCTATCCTGTCTGAGGTAGCTTTTATCCCTTGGCTCAGAATATGGATGATCTACTACGCATTGTTACTATTGACACCAGGCTGGAGGTGGCAGCCTCGCTCTGCTGAGTTCGGGGTCGGGGGGCTTTTTCTTAAACTGGTGCTATTGTCAGAGTGGACTCAAGTTGTAGTTTGTTTACCAAGACGCAGGACTGTCTGGCAGTGTTTGTCAGTCCGGTCCTCGGGGGACGTCCAGACAGTCCACATTTTTGCTCCCTCCCAACTCCCGGTAGCAAAAACCAGTTTGAGAAACCCTGGTCTAGACAATGGAAGAGGACGTTTTTGTGAAATGACTTGAGAAGCACGGAATTTCTGTTGACCTTGCAGAGAGCTAATTATTAGTTTCATGCCTTAAGATATCTGTTGGTGTTCTGACGCCATAGTGTTCCCACGGAGATGGTATGAGAGACTTGCGCTGCTTAAAGGTTCTTGACGTCTGTGTCCAATTTAACTCCTAGTATTAGTCATTTTTTGATGAAGCAGTTCTTGTTATTGGTGACAGTGCTTTTGGATCCGTTACCCAGATGTTTATGGGCAGTACTGACACTGGTGTTGTGTCTTTTTCTATTGTTGGACCTCAGCTAATTTTCAGATGTGTGACAGGTATATCATACAATGCGGAGTTACAAGAACAAGATGTGCGCTAATGACTTCAGCCCGTGAGGACAGTCAAGCGGAAATGTAGGTTACAGGTACAGACTACTATAAATGATGTTTTGGAGTGTGTTGGTACAATTCTGTATCAATTTGGTAACAGTTTACCATGCTTTAAGGTTAGATGTTAAGTTAATAGATAATTACTGTGACTGCATACTGGAAAAATGGTTATGGAAGATGCATGGATGGCTGTTTATCTATAAACACCATTTTTTTTACTTCACAAACCACTCTGTTAGTCAAGCTGTTGATGCTAAATAAATTATCCTACACTGAGTCAGGCATAATCTACTTAAAGGATAAATATACTGTTTTGTATTGAAATTTTCGGGGTCTTCATCACAATCACTGTAAGAAGGTTAACCTGAAGGATATACACTTCTTGCACAGCTGAGATGATTCGTGAAACTTGCATCTTACAATAGCATAACTACTAAATATATAAAGACGAAATATGCATAGCATACTTCCTTCTCGAATTAATTTCTAGTTAGGGATTTCTTTGAAAGAACTGGAATCAGTCAGCAACTGCTGCTGGTTGTGTTTGTAGAAATCTGGAGTATTGGAATACATTCAGAAGTCAAAGAACTGTTTTCCTGTGGAAGATGTCCTACATCTGATCTTCACCCTTGTTTGAGCAGTAAAAATCTGTAATTGTATAATTCACTTGATTGTCTCGAGTGCAGAAATTTAGTAACAAAGCCTACTGCTTCCATAATCTAATGTTCCAGAAAGGTCACGTTACTCTCCATTATGTCATTGTATTAATTAATTACATCATCATTTGGGGGCTCTGTTGCATACACAAGGTGCCTATCATTTTCGATAGGTTTAAAAAGGTTCCTCAGCAGATGAATAGTATAATGTCAAAATAAAATATCAAATTTGTATCCCTAGGATATCTCTTAAAATAGCTCATAAAATGAAATAAGAAGTCGTCATCACTATCTCTCTCAGCAAACCATGCCATTCTGACTGCATATGTAACATCTGTGCTATCATAAGAATTTGAGTAAACAACATTTGGATGGATGAATTGCTTCCAAACCAGTAAGGATTTCTTATGAATTATTTAGTTGATTCACAAGATGCTCCAGTCAGAAAGCCCTTAAAGATCACCATAGTTAAAGATACGTATTGAAGCATAAATACATTATCTTGGTAGCAAATGTTTGTTTTATTGGAGCAGAATGCGGTGAACTTTTTCATGAACTATGCAAAGGAAAAGGTATGTTGCTGTTTCTTACATTGTGGATTCTCTTCTGGATGGTAAAACAGGTTGATCAGTTTCTGAAGAGGAATGATTTGACTCTCCAGACATTTATGTTCTGATGTTGAACTGTCTGTAGTGATACACTGGGATATTTGTTTTCTCTGTGCTGTTCTTAACTCGCTTATGAATACTCTTTTAGATGCTTAATCCTGACACATACACACAGAAATCGTTCAGTACTAATCCAGACACTAGCCCATGTGTCATTAATCTCTGTTTATGTATCTTGAACCGAAAAATCCTAACTGGAAGAGCTCGTATACTTTCCTTTATAATGAGAAGTTAGGGGCTTAATGAAGTGGATTAATTATATTGCTTTTTCATACCAGAAGTATTTACATAAACTCAGAGTTTTTCATGGATTTTCCATGTTTTATGTTCCAAACAGTTGAATAACATAATAGAGACATGTAGTCTTGTGAAAGTTACCTTTGGAAGGACAACGTAAGACCAGAAAGTTTCTTCCATGCCTTTCGAGCTGCAGTGTAGCTCGGTGCTTTGCTGGAGACGGGGAGCTTTGGATCGTTCATCAGCCATCTGGGGCACAGTTCAGCTTGTGTGGATTCACACATATTGCTGCTGTCATCGTACAAGTGTGGAACATTGCACTTCTCTAAGGAACTCCATGTGTCCGAGGGTAAATGTCATCAGCAGCCTCTGTTTCTTGTGAGTCGTGAAGAAGTGGGAAAAAAATACAAAGAATGAAGAGAAAGTATCTTACTGATGGCTTTGTTCTCCAAACAGGCCGTGACATCTTGGTATTACCCTGCCGAATAGAACAGCAGAGAGCAGCATGATTTCCATCCTGGTCTATGTTGGTTAGTGTTGGTTTGGTGCTGGTTAGTGCTGGTTGGTGCTGGTGTTGGTGGTGGACCAGCATAGCTCTGCTTGTCTACCTGCACATGAAGCTGGTCCACCAGCAATATGTCATTGATGAAACTGGTGCACCAGCATTGAAGCACAACATATGGTGGTATAACCAGTATGCATTCTGCTGGTCATGCTGGTAACTAACTATGCTGGTCTATGCTGTTTTTTTCAGCAGGAAATTCTGGTCATTCAAGGTTTCATTGCTGTGCATATTTAGTTTTATGACATTCTTATTTGTGCGCTTCCTGAAGATGACAATAAGTCCAACAGCTGACAGTCAGTCATAATAACAAATAAAGTAATAACATAATGCAATAACTTAATAGGCTTATATATATACATGAGCTGTTCCTCCTTCTAATGGAGACCCTCAGTTTTCTCCTAGGCCAGCTGCTGAATCTTTTACAGTGTTAAAACAGAGCACAAGTTAATCAGCCATTGAGTTAATACAGAGAAGACTCCACCAGAGAACTGTTCTGGCTCAAATATCACCTGCTAGTTTCACACTCAGATCCGAGAGCCTGCAGATGCAAGTCCCGTCCAGGAGTGCTGATACTGAATCTGGTCTTCAGGATTAGACATTGCTGAGAGATGGTGGAACGTCAGCCTTTGCATACAAGGTCAGGGCATAAGGCATAAGGGATTGCTGCTTCTTTTATGCTTAATGATAACGTTTCCTGTAAATTTCCATCAACCTCCATGAAGCTCTTAGATTTGAACTAGGTTAATCTCGAACAGAAGTTGAAATCTGAATGTTCTAATAGTGAACCTGAAATGACCTTTTCAGCATGGCTTGTCACCTTGGCCCAGTTTGAAGGTCTGAAATTAACCTCTACATTAACGAATTTTCGTAGAAACAAAACTCTATCACCTGGTATCGGCAGGATCTTTTGGGAGTATCATTCTTAGCGATTTTCTGCTTAAAATAAATACAATTTTGCTTTCTACTGCTGCATAGGCATAGGATAGCTGACTGTTTAGATGTCTGAATGTACAGGCTTGCGTATTATATGTGTAACACATGTAATATGTGAAACTGAAAGTGTATTTTTTTTGTTTAGTTTTTTTCATTTTTTTTAAATTGTTGCTTAGCATATAAGTAAAATGGAACAACGATAGACCTTCACCATCAAAGACAGTGTTTGTAACCTTCGGTAGCTGTCATTTGCTTAGTTGCCCCTTTCGGCTTTTCAAACATGAACTATTCATGGCTGTTTTTGCTTATATGTTGTTTTGTAAAATTCAGAGTAAGTATAGTAGCTAGCTGGTTGCTGCTGCCAATGCAGTAGCTAAAAATAAATGGTGTGTGACAGACTTGCAGTTCAGATTCTGAGCTGCCTTCTGCGGTCTTTTCACAGGAAGTTTAGTCAGTCATATAACAGTAACCTTCATCATATTTAAAAGGTCACACGCTCCAGTTTATTTTTTTGAATGATCGCTGTACCTGCTCATAAAATTGTTAGTTTCCGATACATTTATGAGTGTTATTTCTGGAAATGTTCTCCAAATTGAATTATACAACGTATAAAATTATATATTTTTCTTGATGGTGTTGTGTATTGCTGTGACTAGACAGGAATTTAATTTCAATTTCTATAGAAAAGCAGTTAAAGTATATTTTACTTAAAATCAACCTGTATCCAGTTCATCCATCCATCCATCCATCCATCTATCCATCTATCCATCCATCCATATTCTAAGTACTTATCTTAAGCCCACGTATAAGGGGCTCAAAAATATGAAATGCCTATATAGGGATGCATTAATACATAGACTACCCTAATCTAGCCCCCCCCCCACCCAGGGAAAATGGAGTGCTTAGATAAATGGGCAGTACCTGAGTGTCCATGCTGATGTCAGCCTAGGGCCCCCAGTGAAGTTAATCCACCCTCGCATCTATATTTTAATAATAAATGTTATGTATTAAATCCTCCACGGCTTAACTCCTATATTAAGCATCCACTGTGCGCTGTGTTATATTCCCGGCTGCTACACTTACTGTAGGAAGGCAGGCCGCGAGCTCACCCCCTTGATGGATAAACGTAGGAGTTTTGGAGATTATGCTGGGTCTTACACATTCTTAGGTGGTTGAAGCTCATGGTTTAGCTTATAGAGCCTGGTGGGTCTTTGGATAGGAGGTGTCTCAAGTCCCAGACCAGGATGAGCAGTTGGAAGACGGATGGATGGATGGATGGGTATATATGTGAGCCAGATTCTAAGACACTGGCATTGGTATCAGACCCAAGATTTTATGACAGAATCATGTGATTCCAGTGTTATAAAGCTAGTACTGAATATTTCACTTCCCTTCCCTGACGTGCTGGTGCTCGATAGACTTGTAGGTGGTGCTTCTTTAGGCTTAGCCTGCGGCTATCCAGGAAAGGGAATGTTTAGAGGTGCTGCTTTTGGAACAAGCTTTAGGGTTCTGATGGTTCTGATTTTGACAAATACATTTGGTTGAATATGTATTCTTGTAAAATTACTGTGCTATTTAAACAAGCTTTTCAGATTCGGGGTATCTGGTCAACTGTTGGCAAAACGCAGGCTCAGCGGAGAATGTCCTGATCTCTTGCTATCCTGCTGGGCGCTCTTATTGAACCCTGAGGGAGCAGGTGGCAGCACTCGGCCTCATGAGATGGAAATGTCAGATGGTGCCGGCTCTGACTGCTAATTACGACTCCCGGCAAAAAGGCGCTTGGAAGGGTGCTGCTCACAGAGAGGGCCAATTAAACTCGCTTACTGAGCGAGGATTAGGAGGAGCCGCTGTTTAGCGTTAGAAGCGGCAGCCGGCTCACAGCAAACGTCCGCCCGGAGCTCTCAGCCGGTGCCGGCGACCTGAAAATGTGAGATATAAGAGGGGCTCTGCTGAAAGCCGACAGAGCACGGCTCGCGTATTAAGGAAGTGCTCCGGTATTTAAAAGACCGTTTGCCGGCTTTGTAAGCAATAATGTTAAGGTAAAGGAGCCCTGCATAAGGGACTGTGAAGGGCTGCGTCTATTTATTAATTACTTAACAGATTTGAGTCAGACTAGACCGAAATGGAGGACTTGGTAATTCCATGCCACTAAGGTGAATTTCTAAAATCGATGAGTTTACAAAGCATGCTGTCAGTTCGCGTGCTGCCTTTGCTGCACCCCCACTGTGTGCATGTGACGCCTGTTGGCTCCTCCCACCTCGTTTTTCAAAGACACCCCAGCTTTCAGCCAGTAGGATGATGCGTGGCCAACGAATTAGCAACATTGCCATTTACTCAGCGGACGGAGGAACAGCTTTTATTGTAACCTTTTGGTAATGCGTGAGTTATGCAGCTTGGATTCTTATGTACAGTGCCAGTCAAAAGTTTGGAAACACCTAGCCATATAAAGGTTTATTTACACTGTTCTCTACATTTTAGAATAATTATAAAGACATCAAAACTCTAAAATATGCAACATATATGGAATTATGCACTGACCAAAAAGTATTAAAAAAAATAATAATAATAAACTGATGAGGGGTGGGACAGCACTGTAGATTTGGACTCAGAAGGTTACCGGTTCAAATCCCAGTGTCGGCAGAGTGATCCGATCCCACCATTGGACCCTAAGCAAAGCCCTTAACCCCAATTGCTCCAGGGACTGGCTGACCCCACCTGGCCTATTGTTACTTATGGTATATCATATATCATGCACTCCGCAGTAGTCTGACCAGAAACAAAGATGTACAATTTTAATCAATATAGTATTTGTGTAATAGAAGTACTATTTACTGTAGTATTTAAAGATTGCTACTATTTATAGTGTGTGGAAGGATTAAAAAAATAAAGGTAAAATTATATCATAATAAAAGATTGTAAATATAGTTACGTCAGAACAAAGGGAACACATGAAGGTTCCAGAACTGCACCGACTAGACCTGTTACCAGTTTCATCATTCAATGAGTATACTTTAGTTCAGGGTAAAATCTGTCATCTTTTCCACACAGTGCTTTTAATATTGTCCACCCACTGTATTTCTATGTCCATGTGGCCATTAAGGACAGTGTGAAAAGAAAAGCAAAATATTTTTTGCTTTATTTATTACTGCATTGCAGTGTCAGATGAGAGTACACGGCACTGGGAAATTCCACACTGCTGCATTCGCAAGACATTTAGCTAGAAGGGTGGGATTTAAAAAGTTATATCCACAGTTGAATACAGATATTCACTCTTCAGCTAAATGTCAACAGTTATGCTTACTTGAACATTTTGTATGGAGTTTGGATCCAGAAAATGCTGAATTTCTGCAGCAAGGTCATACTCGTTGCTCTCTGATTTAAAAAAAATAAAAAACTTGGAGCAAATAGCAGTGCAATCACAGGAAAATTAACATCCGTTAAACTTGAGGGCAAGATGAAATGTGAGCAAATTCAGTGTCATGAATGCGGACGTGACAGAAGCAAAGCGCAAATCAGACCCTGAATGGCAGGGAAAGTGCCAACTGGGGAGTGGAATCTAAGTTCTTTATCCCCTTCTCAGCACGCTTAGCCAAGTTCACACAAAGAGCCTCTTATTTGCATATATTTTCATATTCAAACAGAACCTGACTCCCTTTCCGGACTTCAAACGCATCATCGGTCGCTGGGCAGAGACTCAAAAAAGAGCGTCCTAAATACCATGACAGCCCCGTCTCAAAGCCTGGCAGTGAGCGACCCCGTCTGCAGGCTCTGCGATCGGCGCACGGTCGCAATATCTGAGACTGAAATTGCGCTGGATTCTTGCAAGAGCTATTTTTAATGCCACCTTCCCTCTTAGGAGGACCTGTACACAGACCTGAGATCATATTCAACCAGTCATTTTCCCTGCAATACGCAGGCAAACCAATCCTAGGCTTAGGTTTCTGTTTTGCACCATGTTTTGAAAATGTGGAAAGGTTTTATGTGAATCACGGGGAATAAACAAGAATGCAGTGCAAACTGATATTTGCTTGTTACAGCCCCCAAACCTAATACACACTGTCATTATCCCTGACAGAATACATGGAATCATGCTGACTTCCCAAGTATTTCTCACAAAATGTAATTTCTTCTTTCATATTGGGCAGGCAGCAATTTCCCCTTGTTTGGGATAAATGGCTTGTAACAGTGATGGGTTTAGCGGGGCGTGAAGTCCTTAAATCACTGATGGGACTCGAAGGCTTGACAGCTGAAGACAAAAGAAGCATTCGTGGGACTTATGAAGTTGTAGTCACTTGTCATTATTGCCTGAAAAAGACAGAGGTGAGCAGGGATCACAATAGTGGGAGGATTGTCCGTCACTGGAACTGAGGTTTGCCAAGTCTAGAAATACTCAGTAACCCATCAGAGGTTTCCTGCATAATATACGACAACCAAGCACCCCCCCCCCCCTCCCCACACACACAGTTTAGGAGGGGTGCAGACTGGCATACACCCCCATCACCTTGCTATGAGCCACCCACGTCGTTCGGCTGTGGGCTGTGTTGAGGGGCAGCGCGTTCCCTGGATTGTTCCCCATTTGGCCTGGTCCCACACCCGGTAGTGACAGCTCTGGGTGCCTGTTGACAGCGGGTATCGTTGTAGGGTGTGACAGCAAGCTGGTCTCCTCACACGCATGACAGAATGTGAGCCAATTAGCATCACCCGGACCTCCTTACTGCAGATGGTGAGTGTGATAAAACAGGGACCAAACCGTCACCAAAGCGGGGGTGTGTGCTTACGGGAGAGCGATCTCGTCCATGCGCATGCAGGGACAGGAATACTCTATTGCAGGGGTGTCAGAAATAGGGAAGGGCGTAAGGAACGCAGACCCCCCACATTTCCAGAACCATAAATAATTAGCATTGTGTTTCTTTTCTTTTATTATGAATCTGCCTATCTGCTGTGTGTAGGAGGAAACATACCTGACGAACACTGTAGTCCTTTATCAACAAAATCATTTTTTTGCACCCTAAACAGTGTTAGTCTTACTTTAAATGATGAAGTTTTTATTATTCAAAATTGTTTAAAAATCATTCTTACATGTGACCATGGCGGCGTCGTGATATACGTCACTGCTGCTTTGAGTCACGTCCGGGCGGTGAGTCGACGGTGCGAGGCAGGCAAAACGGAGCGGGCAGGCAGGTATATGGGGTAGAAACGGGGTTTATTCCAGAGGACGCTGGACAGGACACTACAGCTCACTACAATACATGACATGACAATGACCGATCTGGGGGATACTGACACAGACGCTGACTAAATACTAAAGACAAGCGGGAACTGAGACAACAGGTGATCACAATCAGGGATTGACACGAGGTATTGAGGGGGGCGTGGCACACACGAGGCTCGGACGGGCGGATCATGACACTTTCTAGTCTGACATGAAATTAAAAAGCAATTTGAATTCTCCAAGACCTGCCGATAACTGCGTCCTGGAGACAGGGACGTCGCACAGCTGCAGGCTGCATGGTATAAGCATGCATGCATTTCCTTTTAGAAACAAGGGACCTGCTGCACTGTTTGACAATGGACACCAGCTTAGCCTGTTTTGTTTCTGTTTAGCCTATTTTGAAGTTTCCTTTAGTTATTTTCATCAAAATCGTGCTCTGATTATGAGACCTCCTGCTGATAGATCTGCAAATTTTACGTACAGGATAACAGACAGTTACATAAATGTAATAGGGCCCATTTTAGGGAACCTGCGAATAACCTGAGTATGGTCCTGGTATTTTTGCTATTTCCTTCTAGTCTAAGAGACTGGGAATGCAGGCCTCTCCCATCTGCAGAGTGATGGGCCTTAAAAGGCGGACAAAGGCCCAGCTAATGTCTAAGGAATGCAGCCGTGAGATTGCCTTGGACGGCAGACTGTATCCACCCCCCCACCCCCCCTCCCGTGGTGTGTTACGGCGTCACCATGTTGAAACTTTCCCTTCCATGGCGGAATGAGTGGAATGTGGGATTCACCAAGAATGTCCTGAGAGCCAGCCTGTGCTGGGGCAGTGAGCCCCTTCCGACCGGCAACCGGGGGCAGTGAGCGCCTTCCTACCGGCACCCGGGGGCAGTAAGCCCCTTCCGACCGGCACCCGGGGGCAGTGAGCCCCTTCCGACCGGCACCCGGGGGCAGTGAACCCCTGCCGACCGTCACCCGGGGGCAGTGAGCCCCTTCCGACCGGCACCCGGCGGCAGTGAGCTCCTACCGACCGGCACCCAGGGGCAGTGAACCCCTGCCGACCGGCACCCGGGGGCAGTGAGCCCCTTCCGACCGGCACCCGGGGGCAGTGAGCCCCTGCCGACCGTCACCCGGGGGCAGTGAGCCCCTTCCGACCGGCACCCGGGGGCAGTGAACCCCTTCCGACCGGCACCCGGAGGCAGTGAACCCCTTCCGACCGGCACCCGGCGGCAGACATATTGGGCCAGACCTGTATCAGGCTTTAGCTCATTTTAAACATGAATGTCAGAGCCAGTCCTATACTCTCATGCTCCCTGAGTTTGTCTGATCAGTCTCTTGGCTGATGACGATAACAATGATGTGTTATTAATGCCAGTGGGAAGACTCTCTCTGCGCCGACCCCATCCCGCTCTCCTCCAGACACACACAATGGCTGGTTAACACCTTAGCATATTCATGTGCCCAGCCAAAATTTATCTAATTAGGTCAATTGCGTGAAACGCACCCAGCAAGTTTTTAAATGACAAATAAAATGAATGTAAAATACATTTTGGTGCGGAATTGTACGTGTCAGTTTTTTTGAATATGAGCAAAAATAGCCAGCCATCGCTGACAGCAATAACATGCATTAACGCACCCGATGCTATGAACTCGAGAATAATGAAAAAGAGAAGAATATTCACATCAGCAGCCTGGGGGTAATAATATGTAATGAGATCTCGGATAATGAAGTGGGTAGGGAATAGTATACCTGAATTCTCAGCAAAAACCAGGCGGGATATTCACCTACCTATTCATCATTCATTCACCATTCATTCATCCATCCATCCATCCATCCATCCTTTCATTTATTACTCTGCAATGGATGGTTATTTTAATTTTATTCTCCTGTATATAATGTAAGTAAACATACCCGTCAGAGTGAAAAGCTGACAGGTACTTTTCCTGGTTTTTTGTTTGTTAGTGGTTTCGAGTCTCAAGGCCAAATTCAGAATCTCCTGACATTTTCCATTTTCGTGCCAAGAGATATCGGCCTGCTTAGTGCAGAGTGGGTTGTGTTAAGTGAGGTGCTGTGAATGGAGGAGTTGCCAAATTTGTGCAGCCTCGCACCCAGGAGTTTATTCTGAGCCTCGTGTCGTAACGCTGGTCTCTGCGATGGAGAGATGCGGACGGCTGCTGGGGGAGCGTGCTGGGCTGGTGCTGAGGCCCCTGGAGACGGGCGGCGGGTCTCAGTCCTCCCTCAGCAAGAGACCCTCGAGCACCAGGTGACACTGAATTGTGTGCAGGCTGCTCCTACTTCATTAGGGGAGATCTTACATTGTAAGTGTCCCCTGTTACAGGGAACCGATGATGATGGAGCTTCTGCGTCTATCTCTGTCAGGAAGATGCAGGACCCGATGTAATGATGATCTCATAACATCCCTTTTTTTCTTAGGCTGCAAAACTAACACGTTTTTTTCCTATTGGAGTCGTGCCTGGAGTCAAAATGGTAACACTTACATAAGAATCCTATTAAAAGATACTGCTGGCTGATTTGCAAAGTGTAAAGAAAAGAGAGAAAATATAACAAAATGATTCTTCCTTATTTTTCATGCATTGTTTGTGGAGGAAAACATCCAAAGCAAAAATTCTGAAATTTTGTACATTTCATATAATTAAATTTGCTGCTCCTATCTCAAACCTTGATGTCCGTGACATCAGGAACGTAATGACTTATTGTAGTAATGAAGATGAAACTGTCTTTCTTTGGTAATAATGGTGGGACCTAAGCTATGTTTTTTTTTTCACTACTCCCACCTGGAAGATATCACACAGTGCAAACATGGTGGTAGTTATTGACGTGCTATAAAAATCTCCCTGTCGCTTCCTGTCACACGCACAGACTATGTAAATGCAGTGTTAATGCGCACATTCATTCCACACCATGCAAACAGCCTTTTGCCCATTCTCCCAAGCAGTTTCTTTATTGTGATCTGACTGTTCATAACCCAACAAGGTGGGGAAGGCGCGTTTACTCCCTCCCGCATCTGCATCTTCCCCTTTCACTCCCTTTCCGTGAAGATCAGTGGACGATGACTGGACGGCGTCGCGTTTGTCCGCAATGCCAGTGGTCTGCCTCTCCGCACGCCCCCCCCCCCGCCTTTGCCAAGAGCTTCCTGGACCTTCTCCCGCAGACCAGGCCGGTTCCGGACTAGCGACGAAGGCTCCGTCAGCACTTGGTTATGAACTACTCCTCTGGGACGTCAAATACTTGACAGTTCCAAACTAATTTCACACAATCTGGAGCTTGTGACGCTGATCCGTTCACAGCGGCGGGGTAGAGTTCTGCCATGAGGGTTAAGAAAAATGGTTCAAACAAACAGAAAAACTTAATTACAAGGAAAAATAAATAATGCTTGAAATGCAGCACTTTACAGTGCATGGGCCTCCTGTCTGTAGACTTATTTGCTAACCTCATTCAAACGCTAATGAGAACATGGTTGCTACTGGATTTCATTACCTTTCTGGCTCATGGGAGGTGATCGGTCACCCCGGAGATATAACTGGTCAGCTTATCCCTGCCTAACTTCAGCTTGCACTGAGTCTGTATGTAACCTACATTATTAAGCAAATGGCATTTCTCTAGGCAAACATGTCCTAGAATCCTATTTTCGCAGTGAATGTTATTTACCCATCTCTGGTAGCGAAGTCAGACATAGCTCACCTGCGAGGCCCCAGACGAAGCCGTTAGGTGACGGATGTGCCGCTGCCGCGTTTATATGTGCGTGGGAGGGCGTTCTCGTGATGTTTTGAGATGCAGCGCTGCCTGATGCGCTGGTCCTTAGGGTACCTTGGATTGTGCAACCAGCTTCAACGAAGGCTGTCAGTAATTAGTGCAGGAGCACTGAGAGTGAACGAGGAACAGCAAGAGTGCGGAAGAGAGGAACATTACATCCGCTGGTGTGGGCAGTTTTATTCATTTTTTATAATTTTTAAAAATTATTTTGCTTATTTTTGTCCATGCTAACCATTAACCTCACCAAAAAAAATGGCACTGGATTAAAAAAAACACTGAATAAACATTCCACCAATATAGATAATAGTTCTACTGCTATTAAGATGTCCCTTATGATAAAAAGATTTTTACCATGAGACTGTTTCGGACCTGGTAGGTCTTGTAGCATGATTCCTGTGCTGCCTCTGACATCACATTGTAAAAAAAAAAGGTGTGTGTTTTTACCGCTGTAGACTGGAAGAAACCGGCCACTGGGGGGGGGGGGGGGGG
>JABFEB020000002.1:6836722-6847571 GCA_019775895.2 Stomatorhinus ivindoensis | reverse complement strand
CCCCCCCCCCCGCACCCCCAAAGATACTGACAGTCTCCTCACTTTCCAACAGCACTACACAGAAGGACTCACTGCCGAAATCCGTTAATAAAAACCATTGAGAGATCCATCATCTCTCTGAAATAATAATTTAATAATCAGGGCTTTACGTAACTGAAAAGCAGCACTTCCTGATGGTGACCTCTTTCACAAGGAGGGACTCGCTGGTGTCAGCTTATGGATCGATGGAGATGATTTCTCTCTGAATAATTTTCCAAAGCGGTCGGTCTGCCCCAGGAAAATGCTTCACAGCTCCTCACTTGCATTGCATTCACTTAAAACCAAGACTGGAGTCCCTTATAGATGTATAATGTTTTTGTCGCTTACTTTATTAGCTGCTTATTTCCCTCTGTAAGGCAGTGATAAACAAATGCCTAAAACAGTCCCATGATGCACCAGGGCTCTGGTCTTTAACAACGACGGACTGCATAATGGCTATGCCGCACTGCAGGATAGTAGCACGTTAGCATCCACAGGGGCTTAGTCTTAATTACTCCAGCTCACGTGTCCCGTCTGATTCTACGCAACAGGGGACGTAGCAACCGAGGGCAATACGAGTCTGATGTTGGTTCTCAGTCTTCCATTTGCTTAACCTTCTGCTAACCTTTCCTGCTTTGATTTCACTGGCTGCCAGGGTTTCTTAAAGTAAGCCTTTCTATATTCTAGCTTTGAGATACATCTTCTTTCATGCGGATACCTGTGAAGATCACTTGACTGAGAGCCAGGTAAGAGGCAGTTGACCGAGTCAGTGAGACACACTGATGACTCCCTTCCAGGGCTGCCAGTCTAGGTCCTGGCTTCTCCATCTGTCTGCATGTTCTTCCTGTGTTCCGTGGGTTTCCTCTGGCTTCCTCCCACTGTATGCGTTATGTATATATTACATGGTGGGGACCAAATGTCCCCATAATGTGATAAAACCTGTTATTTTTGACATTGGGGGGGGACCCTGTTTTCAGGCCCCACAAGGGGAAACTCAATTTTATTAAAATCTGTGACTGCAATCAAAAACTAAAAATGCCAAAAGATTGTTTGGTTACTTATGGTTAAGCTTAGGTGATAGGAGTGGCTGGCTAGGAGTTACGGTCATCATTGTTGGAATTAGTGTATTACCCATAGAACTGAATGGATGGTCCCACACAGATATGAATACAGTGTGTGTGTGTGTGCGTGTGTGTGTTTGTGTGTGTGCGTGTGTGTGTGTGTGTGCATATGTGTGTATGTGCGTGTGTGTGCATTTGCGTGTGTGTGTCTGTGTGTGTGTGTGCATTTGCGTGTGTGTGTCTGTGTGTGTGTGTGCGTGAGTCTCCAGGGTCCTGTGCCACTGATTAGCATAAATGGTTGAAAGGTAATCGTTTGCTTTGACTTTTTTCAGTTATGTAAAAATGGTTCAGTACGAGTACATGATGTGCACATTACAAATGAATGTGCATCGGGTTCAGAATTGTAACAGCTTTTCTGAAGGGTTTCCCAAGACAGGCTTTGGGGGGAGGGCCTTTTAAGGTCGAAGAGGAGGAAAGGAGGCTAACATCAGAGGAAGTGGGCAGCCAAGGTCACGCGAGGACAGAGTTTGTTTCCTTCACAACATCCAGGATGCGATTCTGCTGTGTTAACTCACTCTGCTCACTCTGTTTTCTGGTTCTGCTTCATGCTATGAATATACTATAAATTTCACACATGCCACATCTTGGTTAACCCTACATCTCCCTCTCCTTCCATCATCATATATAAAGTGATGAATGTGGGCTTGCGGTAAAGTGTGAAGGTCCTGGTCTGATTCTGCCGTCTGTCCGTCTCTCAGGTGGCTTCTACAACTTTCTGATGTAGTCCCCAGTCCAAATGCTGGATCTTGTGACATCATAGTGTCATTTGACAGTGTTTTGTTGTCGCTTTTTGGTACAAACGCGTAATGCTAAATCACGCCCGTAACAGTTAGAGAAGTTGGCGTTCTCTTCTAAAACTTGTGTGTCTTTATTCTGCCTGTATCTTGCTTGGCAAAGCTGGTTGCTGGCAGCCATATCAAAACAGTTCTATCATTTGCTGAATGATGAGTGACTGAGGTTTAGAGAAGCTGTATATAAATCAGCTTCAGGCTCTTGGTCTGCCTCCTGTATATTGTAGTTTATTCCCTGCATAGACAAAGGCCACAAAATCACATCGAAAAAGAGGACTGAACCATGAACTGCTCACGAGTCTGACCTTCTGATCATTTGTGCATTGTGTAAAGTGCTAAACAGTGTGATGCACTTTAAATGCACTTTAAATGGCGTATTCCATGACTCCCCACTTAATAACAAAACTTCTCTGGCAGGGGAGACACACAGGGCTCTGTGGACACCCCCCCAAATTCCCAACATTCGGGAATCTCCACCGCATAACTTCTCTTAGTGAGGAACTGCGTTAATGCTCCCCCCCCCCCCTCATCATTTTATTTATTTATTTGGATGGCATTGTATGGCTCAGTCTCTGTGCTTCCCATCGGAAGGTTGCTGGTTCAAGCCCCAGCCTAGGCAGAGCACTCACACAGCCGTGCGCTCATAAACAAGGCACCGAAACCCCACCTCCAGAGGTACTGCATGTTTATGACGCTGTGCTGTGACCCCCCCATGCTATGGAGAGCTGCACTTGTGCAAATGGTAAATAAAGGATTTATCATTAATATGGACTGTGCTATTTTTAAACCTTAATTAGAAGATGAAAACACCAGGGTGGATATTATAATTACTGGAGCAAAGAGCTTAGTGACATGCAGGGACTCGGTTATGAGTTTCAGGTGTAAGCAGCAGCATAAACTTAATGCTGAACATCAGTCATGAGTCAGGAGCTTGGGGAACAGATGGCTAAAGGGCGAGAAGGTGGGGGGTGGAGCTACAGGTTAGGGGAACATCCAGGAAGTACGTGGGAATGAATGAGAAATGCATGTTTGTTTCTCTACTGGAAAATCACGGGTTACTTGTGAGTGGTTCCTGGGCAGGTGACTGATGAAGGAGACGTGAGCTTTTGTCCTAGTGATTGTGTAAATGAAGAAAAATCATTCCTGTCATTTTCCAGGGAACACCTTGTGGATAGAAAATCTCATGTTCGTGAGTGAAAGGCTTAAAAGTAAATAAGGGTTTCAGTGAAAGGAGCGGTCACAAGGGATCCCTTTGTTCTGACTCACATCTCCAGCCGCACCACTTATAAAAAGCCAAAGAACCCTGCAGGCAGGAAAAAGAGAGAGGAGAACAACAGCCACGTTCCACATCTTTCACAGTCAGACAGAAGGCAAAGGCACCTTTTACCGTCCAGATGACACACTTTTGCTAAAAATTGTATCACAGTTCCAGACTAAAGGCCAGTGGATTGTAAATGTGTTTGTGAGGATCATGTAGACAGGTGTCCATAGCTCTGTTTGCAGTATCGTTCTTTCGCCTGTAATCTCAAAACCTTATTTAGGTCGGAATATAGCCACAGACTGCCTTCTCTTTTGGTTCATATTTCTCCTAATAAATGCAATTTATTGAATCTGATTGTAGGCCAATAGATTAGTTACACACTGCTTGAGCAGAAGGGTAATTATCAGTGCTGATATCCTCCCAGTTATCAGAGCAGTCAGTTCCATTCCTGCATTCATTCTGAGACGTGTAACTGAATTGAAAACCTTATTAGATGCAGAACTGAAGACATTTCCCTTTTTTTGAAGAACTGATGAGCTCATGCTGTCAGTGGGATCAGTTGCCTTTGTCATCACAAGCAATCCGCCAAACCATGCTGATACCTGTATTCACACACTGCCTTAAGGTCCCGTTCATTGTGTCCAGGCACAGGATCCCATCAGCGAGTTTCTCCTCATAAGATTTCTCTGTCTTCCCAGGGCGTTGTACACGTATGAAGATAATAGCAATGATCTCAAGCTCGAAACTTTGGGCGGTGAGTTCTGTTCTTACAAACCTTTACTTTTTTCTTGGCCGCCGTAACTGGAAATCACTGGCATTAATGGCTTATAACTTTATGGTCGGCATTTCTTTGTAACGTAAGGAATGAAGATCACAAAAAAACGGTGCCTGTCACAGGAAAAGATTCCCAGCGTACCGCAGTATTGATTGTGACACTCGTGCACTGCATTGCAGTGCATCTCGGCGTTCCTCTCCAGAGTCGCCTGTATTTTCCCCTGTGCTTTACAGATGGGGGGTTACCTGAGATCAGCGACACCTTCGACAACACGAGCGTGATGTATGGCTTCTGCAGCATAAAGGAGTCTGCACTGGCCATCCCTCAGTACATCCTGATCAACTGGGTGAGCGGAGCATTGCCCCTCGGCCAGCCTCGACAATGGACAGAGTGCCACGCGGAAGCTCCGGTCTTCACCTACACCACTCGCACTGCACTCGCAGTGACATTTGCTGCAGCGCAGAGCTGTTTGCCACTGAGAATGTAGCGCCTTATCCAGGCTGGCTGGCATTCTGTTTACCTGCCACAGCTTTACGGGGAATCAATGAATTCAGGAGTCGGCTCTGCTCATAACCAGGGGTTTAACCCTTTCTAAGACACAGCCGCTTATAGATTTTCCTTATCTAGTAAATGATTTACATTTATTACTTTATTATTATTACCTTCCAATCACGAGCAGAGAGTTCTGTGCTAAACCCATAGGGCTGCACACCACCCTCTAATGGTGACATCACTCTGCCAGCTATGGGATTTGAACCAGCAAAAAATCATAAGCAAAGAATCCTTTCCTAACCTGCAGAGCTACACACGACCCCCATATATGAATTAAAATGGATAGTGTCTTTTAGAGCAATGAAAAAATAGGTTTTACAGCGAGAACCAGCCCCATCCACCTCCTCCCTTCAACACCCACCTATGTGACATATCAGATAATCCCACATTAACTAGCTGAAAGACTAGTTTTTTGCTAAATGTGGGGTTGCATAAATGGTGAGGAAGTTGGGAAATAAATATTGTAATTTTGGCCAAAATCCTAGAACTGCAACTCCAACCTTTAAAAGAATGCAGTTACAAGAGTGGGCCATCTCAGAAAGACTTTTGTATAGCTGTTCTATTGTAAGACCCTGATTCAGTCAAGGGTTTGGAATTCATGGGTCTCTGTGAATGAGCACCCCCTACTGGCCAGTTTTAGGATAGTCACAAACACCTGTATTCTGAATGCAGTTTTTAGGCTAAATAACCAGGTAAAAAATGATCTATACTAATCTTGTACTAATCTCTGATGAATGCAATATTTTGTAGCACCACTTTCCACTTTTGTACCAAGATAAGAATGGATTGTCCACATACTACATGTTGTTCAAATATTCATGTATTATTATACACATTTTTGTTGATGTACTGCTTTGTATTTTATTTTGAATTGTGCGGTCATTTTATATTTGTCATTGTTTTTATACTCTTATTTTATTTTTATTTTATTCTTAATATTTGCATCTATTTATACTGTTTTGCTTTGTTGGTATTGCGTATTTCGTGAAGCACATTGCAGGAAGCAGGTTGAAAAGCATTTCACCTCACAGTGGTACAGGGTATGATTGTGTCTTTGACAAATACAGCCTTGAAGCCTGAAGGCTTTTTTCCTCCAGGTCGGGGACGATGTTCCTGATGCCAGAAAGTGTGCCTGCGCCAGTCATGTGGCCACGATTGCCGACTTCTTCCAGGTTAGCGAATCGTTGGCCGGCCGCCCGTATCCCTCTCACTGTCTTACTATAGCGATTAGCATAAAGATCGACGTCAGCTGTTTTCCATCTTACCCTTGCGTCTTGCACCAACACGCCAGCATCACAGCCCGCTCCTGTCGTCTTTTCTCTTCACCTGCGATTTCCGTGCCAGAATCACCCTGCAGCTGTTGCTGAATGCCCCCCAGGACAGATCTCTCTCAGAGTGACCAAGTCCTCTTTAATAGTAGACAAGAAAACCCGCAGCGAGGGTTGGTCAGCATTTCTAAACCTCACTGTAAGCACAATGTGAAAGCAGTGCATTTTAGTATTAGCCACTTTGCATTTTCCCCAGTATCAGATGTATATCATTTTTTAAAAATAAGCCATGATCGAAGAAGTCTAATATTTGATGGTATGAATTAATATGCGGTTTCTGTTTGATGTATGGTCTTGTTTTGGGGCTAGTAGCTGTTAGTATCAGAAATGCCATCTAGCATCAGTAGATGAAAGCCAGCTTGGTGATTATTTTAGTGATCATTCTAGTGCTCAGTCTGCACAGACTGTGTAGTGAGTCTAGGGCACAGTGGAGAGCAGAGTCATTGAATATGAGTATTCCAAGTATTCCATACCTAGGGTGCCAGGTTTGTGACTGACCAGTCAGTTTGGGGGAGCGAATTTCCCACGTCTGCCTTTGGTCCACAGGGAGTTGATGTCGTCGTTAATGCTAGCAGCCTGGAGGACATTGACCCATCAGCTATTGAACAGAGGTTAGCCAATGGGGTGACTCCAGTGACTGGTCCAGTGCTCAGTCATCTGCAAATGGGGGACGAGGACCGGATTGACACTGTGGTAAGGGGCTTCGGGGCTCGTGGTTATCGTTCCGTATTGTAAAGTTTCAGTCAGGTTAGGCATTTGGTTCATTTGAATGAGAATCTCTTTTTTTTTGCATTAATTATTGCTCTGTTTTGCATTGTGTATATACATGTACTGTATTTATAACTGATAACAGGTAAATTATTACCTAATATATTACGATTTGTGCTTTAAAACATTTTATGTTTTGAATAAAATTTATTTATTGGAAATAAATTGGATGGAAGGTGGAATTATTGGATGAAAAATATGCCCTAAAATAAATTACTTTTCTAGCTGGATGTTGCTAATCCCTTCACTTTAGTGTCATATAATTTTCTGTGATGCTAAACGAAATATTCTATTAAAGGACAGAAAGGTATTTGCATTACATTTAATATTTCGGAAAACTTAATTTTGTCAATTCTGTTTGGCTAATTGTTAGGCTGATAGCGGAATTAAGTTAATTTATGCTGTTGTACGTTTTTCCTTTTTGCGCATAGGATGGGGGGTGGCGGATCTCATTTTATGTCACGTCATATTTTACCAAATGATTCACTGAGATAATTATTTAGTTCCTGCATATATTTTATGCACATTTTCAGCCCTTCTGATGCATTTAAGGAAATAACAGGGATAAGCAGAAGATGGAGGGATGATTGATGTCTTAAAAAGAAAGGTGGTTACGCAATAAAGACATTTTAGCCATCTGAAGGAACATTATATTTAGACAACCATTGTTAATCTATGAATTAATAATGTCGTATATGTTAATTGTGCATTGATATTTACGTTATATGTCCATAAGTATGTGGACACCAGTTTGTCCAGCATTTCATTCTGAAATCATGTTTTTTTAATATGAAGGTTGTCCACCCTTAGCTGCTATAATAGCCTCTGATCTTCTGGGAAGACTTTCCATTAGATGCTGGAACATTGCTGTTGGGATCTGCTGCCATTCCGGTCGGGTACTGATGTTGGGTGATCAGGTCCCTCTCTGTGAGCTTGCGTGGCCCCCACCTCGCAGCTGAACTCGCTCCCAGATCTTTGGGGTTGACCAGGGCAGCTCCAGCAGAACAGGCATGTGGAGAACCGACTTGTTGTTGGAAGGATGCATCCTCTGAAGCTGCCAGGTTGAAAGTCACTAACCCCCACCTACATAACCATCCTCTGTACTACTGGGGGGTCACATGGTACCACCCTTAACTATCAGCAAGGTGTTCCTTAATTAGCAAATCCCTCTAATCATTAGGGGTGTCCACATACTTTTGGCCATATAGCGTACGTTTTCACATCTTCGAGAGCTCATTTGCTAAACGATATACGCAAATTGCCGTTACGCTGTTACTTATTTATGCAGTTAGTGTCGTCATTAATGCAGATCAGGCTTCTCACCTTCTCAAATTCTACACCAGTCGTTCACCTACCTGTGTTTCCAAAGGATATGTTGGCAGGACCTCCGTCTAAAACGTTAAACTTGCATACGGAGTAAAACTAAGCCGAGCTGTGTGTCGACAAGTACACCTGGTGGTCTTAAAAAAGCATGCTAATATCTAGTTGAAAAATGCTGGCAGATCTGGATTGCACCTGCCTTTAGCTATTTTTGTGTAGCAGTTTTGCGTTATTCGGAGCTTTCTCACTGCGTCATTTTCGGGCAGCCTCAGGTGTATCGCTCGCTGAATCAGTGCAGGTCCTCAAACTGACAGCTTGTCCCTGTCTGAAAATGACAGTGACACATCCATTTCCCATTTTTATCTGCCTGCAGTGGTAATTACAAAGGAGGACACATTCGCTCCACCAAACCAGATATTTAAGTAACCTACCCATCATAACACCATCCAGCAGGACACTGTTGTACTTTTAAGATCAAACCTTTTCTTCCATTTTCATTATGTTGTCTTTGTCTTTTAATGGTTCCATATGCAGCATCTAGGTGATCTCTGGAATGTGCTGCTATCGCCTCTCCCTACTGGCCTAAATGAACAAACTGCCCTCACAACTTCCAGGATAATCACACCTCTTCTTTCCCAGGACACATCCTACCAGAAGACAAACGCTGAGATGGAAATTAAAAAAATCAGCAGAGAAGAATTCTGGGAACAGGCCCAGGTAGGCCTTTTCATCCAGGATTTTCTGGACGAGATGGTCTGCGCTCTGTAGAGGCCAGGCGTGTGGTCACTTTGCACCACTGCACTATGGTGCAAAATCACGTCTTAACTTTTCAGTACTTTACGGCCTCCAGGCCAGTTGTGTCATTGCCAGTTCATGCAAACTAGTTCCCTGGGTCTAAATGAGCTAAATGAGCATTAGTATAATAGGTAGGAGCAGTTAAGGGCTCATAAAGTGCCAAGAATGCAGTGTGAAATAATGAATAAACAGGATCAGATCTTACTGTGCTGCTCTGCATTCCGTTCCAGTGAAGTTTTTCATGGTCAGTGAGCACAAATTGCAGCAAGCTCAGTTTCCCAAACTATATACTGGACTTAATGTTTGATATTATCCTCCATTCAGGCAGTAATACAGGACTGCGTATGGCTTTCATAACATGTCTCTGGTTGCACTCTCTGTCCATCGCAGCGTGAAGAGGAGTTACGCAAAGAGGAGGAGCGGAGGAAGGCTGCGGCCGAACGGCGGAGGTTTGAGGAGGAACGGATGGAGTTGGAGCGCAGAGAGCAGGAGGAACGGGAGAATCGGTACCGGGAGAGGGAACGGCAGATTGAGGAGCTCCGGTAGGCTGGTGGGAGCACCAACGTGGGGGGACGTGACTGCCTGACGTCAGCTGGATGTCGTGTCACTCCTGTGTGCTTACAGGAGGAAGCTGCAGAGCCAGGAGGCAGACCAGTCTGCCACGGACAGGACACAGGTCGTCGTTGTAAGCAAAGCTTTCTGTCTTACATGGGCATTGTCGAATTTGCTGGGATTTTCCTTTAAAGAGTTTTGAGGACGTTGTGGTTTTAAGAGGACTTCAGAGCCTCAGTGAGAGCTCACCGAAGATTTGTGGCATTTTACCATAGATTAAGCACAATAACTTCCCGGGACACACTGTGTACAACACAGCCAGGTTGCCGCTTCCTCACAGGATGCATACAGTCACACTCTGGGGGCAGTTTTGTGGTGAGGGGCACCAGTTCACATTTATTAGCATCAGTATAATTGGCCTCCAGGTCTTGAACCTGGTACAGTTATGCGACTTAAGATCTAGAGAGAAACATTCTTTGCAGAAGTAGTTTATTTCTTAAATTTTTTTTACATTCTGCATGTGTAGTAGAGCTTTATACAGACACTAAAAGAGACACGGCTTGATCACAGGTAATGACTTTAAGAGCCACATGACAATGATCATCTCCTTATTGAACTGTTGATTGGTCACCCTGACTGCTCAGCGCTCTTGCTTGCTCAAGCGTATTTGCATGAAGTCACAGCAGCACCATGTCAAAGGACTGTAAAGGTCACTTGAAGGACACAGCACTGGCTGATTTCCTGGACAGCAGGAACCTGCTGTAATCTGCTTAATTGCCGCTGGTAGCACATAAGTCTGAGTTTTCAAAATCCTACGAAAAGTTTTACAAGCAGAAAAATAAAGCAAGTCAAGTATATACAATACAATACATTGACTTTTTATATAGCGCCTTTCACAACAAAGTCGTCCAAAAGTGCTTTACAGGGTTGCGCTGTGATAAATACATGCAAACTCCTTAGACACACAGGGAGCTGAAAACACAACTTTGGATGTGTGTGACCACAGTCCTACCCACTCAGCCAAATAAATAAATTAATGTGAGATTTTCACAAACTTATAAGGCAACTAAGCTGATTCTGTCACCACAGTATAATGTATGTCCATCCGTTTATCTTCCTCCTGCTTCTCCTTCTCTCCACCTTAGCTCCATGTGTGTGGAGTTTGCATGTTCTCCCTGTGACATTGTGGGGTTTCCTCTGGGTATTGTGACATCGTGGGGTTTCCTCTGGGTACTGTGACATTGTGGGGTTTCCTCTGGGTACTGTGACATCGTGGGGTTTCCTCTGGATACTGTGACATCGTGGGGTTTCCTCTGGGTACTGTGACATCGTGGGATTTCTTCTGTGTACTGTGACATCGTGGGTTCCCTTTGGGTACTGTGACATCGTGGGATTTCCTCTGGTTACTCTGCTTTCCCCCCCACAGCCCCCACATGCTGAGGCTATTTGGAATCGCCAAATTGCCCATAGGTGTGCCTGTGTGAGTGACTGGCGTGTGATTGTACCCTGCGATGGGTTGGCGCCCCATCCTGGGTTGTTCCCTGCCTTGTGCCCTGTGATGGGTTGGC
>JABFEB020000002.1:6813642-6831757 GCA_019775895.2 Stomatorhinus ivindoensis | reverse complement strand
ATTTGCAAATATTCGGCTTGCAAGTCGGACGGCAACGCCTCAGAAGGAAAGACAGGAAGGAGTTTGTTAAGCATGCTCGTTTATTACCTTATAGGACAAATTTTCTTTAAATAAGGGAACTAGTTTGTTTGTACTGTTCAATAACTTGCAAAATAGTGTTAATAACCAACAATCTTGCGATAAGATTGTGATCCTGTCTGCGAAAAATGTGATATATTTTTGCCATATCGCTCACCTGTAAGACAGCATAATAAGTGGCCATAAAAGTGAGTCTGTTGTTGCAGGTGATTTCTTTCATGTTCATAAATCATAGATGGTGATGTTAATGAATAAAACTGTTACTTCTCAGGTGTTTCACTGACCTCAGAGGTGGTAAAAGCACCCCCAGTGCAGACATCCGGTAACATGGCTGGAGTGATCGTGATATTGTCATCAGACCCCGAGGAGCACATTTTTCCAGATTGCGGCTCCCCTCAGCAGGAGACCGGCTGCCTGCTCCACTCGTGGGACGAGCCGGAGGATCTGCTCTCAGATCAGCCATCCATGGCTGCCTCGCCTCTGTCTGCTGAACTCTGCATCCTCCCGGAGCCTCCAGAGGGGTTCAGCAGCGACTCCGTCGCCTTCTGTGACGACCTGAGGGACGAGGATGAGCCCTCGAGCCTGGTGGATATAGAGGGTCAGCACCAGATGACGCTGAACTATCGGCATGCCTTGGAACAGGCCTCCGGGTGTGACAGCCAAGACCTCGACGATGCCCAGCTGCTTATGACGAATGGAGATTCTCTGCTGAAAGAGGGCGCGCAGGTCAGGCAGTCAGTAACAAGGAGCCTTTAATGTCACAGTGTGCAGGTCCCATTCACCTGTCACCTTCTCAGCATGCCTGAAAAGACACGTCTGTGATAAAAACCTTTAAATGAATGCCTACCTCTGATTAAGTGAGACGTACTTGTGGTGAGAGTTTTTACATCAACTCAGCCAGTAGGTGGCATCCAGAGAGATGCAGGGTTTATTGCTTACTGAGAAAGGACTTTCTCTCATGTGAGGAAACGTGTTTCTTGTGAGGAAAATACGGGAAGTGAGTAAAGCAGAAGTAGTTTACTTGTTTGTGGAATAAATTCACGACAGCGGTGCAGGAACCGGGTACCTAAATGATGCTACGCAGAAGCCCGATGTTTTCTTTTGCCCTCTATCTGTGCCCAGGCAAGTGAGGGATACTTCAGTCAGTCCCAGGAGGAGGAGTATGCCCAGGCGGACGAGTGTTCTGTGAAAGAGATCCCAGCGCCATTTTTTTATAATAGGCCACCAGGTAAGACTAAAGAGAAGATAAACTTTATTTTTCTCACAACGGGAAGTTGGGGTGTTGCCAGTACAAAAAGAAAGAAGCGACAGCGATTTACAATACTTTGCAGTGCTAAACACAATGAACAATAAATTAAAAATACAATAAAAAATTACTAAAAGCAATAGGTCATCCTTACAAGGAATTTGTACTGTAGTCAATAAGCAGGAAAAACAATTTGTTTACTGCAAAATTGTAAAACTACACAAGACTATACATTCAAGTGTACACTGGATTCTGATGCATACTTACATAAAGTTGTTAGCAGGATTTGCACATAGTTTGCAGTGTAGTGTAATATAGTAATGCAGTGAGTCCCAGTGGCATCAGGAATAAAGTCGCTCCACAGGAACCATTAAACCAGCTTCAAGCAAGACTGGAGAAAGAGTTTGAAATCAATGGACCTGGAGTCTGTTCCAGGAAACCTGGAACACTAAGAGGGAGAAGTTCTGGGCGTCCAAGTCCAGTGCAAGGCCGGCATCCACACATCATGGGCGAAATACATTTTATTTATCAGGAAACAGTGGAAGAACATAACAAAGGGAGGGAGGAGGGGGGGAAGTCTTCAGCCGTCAGGGTCTGAGACAACAGAGCTACCTAACTGAGAGCAAAATACGTCTTTTAAAAGAAGCGTTTTACAAATGACACCACGGTTTAATGGCTTTGCTAAGGGAGCCATATCTAACTCATCTTCTCCTTCCAGCAAAACAAACTCTGTGTCTCTCTTCCTGCCTCTGCCCGTACAGAGATTGACATCACCTGCTGGGACACGGACCCCATCGCAGAGGACGAGGAGTACGGCACGGCGGAGTGACGGCCTGTTAAACAGAAAGTGTAAAAGTGAGTCTAGAACAATAAACACAAACTGTAACGTGCCGAGAGAGGGAATCGTACCCAGGGTAGTTTAAAGATGCCGACGTCTCTCCTTATGTCTTTGCTTCTTGTGCTGAGTGGACAAGACACGCTGGCCTGGGATTTCCACGATAGTGACCCATCCGAGCTCAACTGTAGCTGCTGTGTCTGTAGCTGTAACCAGCTTAACACCCATATTCCCTTATTAGATATGCGTTGGTTTGAAGGGAAAAAAAGTAAAACGTTATATTTTATATCTTCCAGATAGATTTCGTGTCAAATCCTAGCAGGTAACACATGCGAATATAGTTTTAATTGAGGGGGGCGGGGGGGGGAAAGGCTGTACTATTGCATTAAGACACAGAAACTCTTACGATGGCACTCATTACCTGCCAAGCATAGCTGCGTGTACCAGCCTGTACTCAGAGGGTCAAAGGGCTGCCTGCTCTTCTCCTGCACGTGATGTATAACAATATACTTCTTCATTGTTTTGAATGATGGGTATTTTTTTTTGTGCATTTTGCGACAGTAATTATTCATTTAAAAATTATTTTGGAGTATCACTTATACAGAGGTAGATTCACTGTTTTTTTTTCCAAACTCACGGGGTATTTATAAGTGATGTTAAAATAACGTATTAAAATTTAGGTAAAACAACTGGTTATCTGTAAGACAGAGGAGAAGCAAAGCCCTCTATTGTCATGAAATCATATTGCCAATAATTAGCAATTTGACTAAACTAAATTTCAAACTTGAAATGTCCCAAAGACACCCCCCCCCCCCATCATAACGCCCCCCCCCATCAGATTTTGAGATGAACCACGTTTATCATTTTCTGTGGAATTATGCTTTTTCTTCTTTTCCTTATGAAGATCTTTTACTTCAGATAGATGCCCTTCGAGAGAAAAAGCCAACCGTGACGTTCAGCCTTAGCGTAAAGTGAAAGAGCCGACTTTCTAACGCAAATTATGTACATCAGCTGGTCGCCTTTAAATATAAAGCCTTAGGAGAGTCGTGGGGGGGGGCAGGGGGGGGAGTTTATATAAGTTAGACTTGAACAAGGGCACTTTTATGAGATGAAAGTTGTGCCATTACACAAGCAATAAAACAATCCTTGTAATACTGTCTTATAAATTATGTTTTTTTTTTCTTTTTAATCAATGCTGTAACTAACGCTGTGGTTTGTTTGTGACCTATGTGACGTGCATTATGGGACAGATTAGGTTTGGGAATCTGTGCGAGTCCTGTATCGTCAGTAGGTGCTCCATTGGCCAGCATCTTTAACATTAACCTGCTATCTTTTGATAATCTCTCCACACGTTTTCATTACCTTGAAATCCCACTATTCAGTAAGATTAATTGTGCATGTTTCATTCTTTTTGCACTTATTCTCTTACCATCTGCTTCCCACATAAATGGTTTCTAAATTAAGCACAAGGTTGTGAATTGTTAATTGCAGATGTGTGTTAATAAAGGATTTTTAAGGCCCCATGTGGGGTTTTGGAGCAGTGTTTCCTACAGGCAGTTTAAATGAATTACAGTGTTTGATTAAAACATCATTCTATTTTTGGAAAGTGAAAACACTGATGCCACAATTCCGTGAAATGATTGATGTCCCCAGATAAAATCCCAAACTGAATTTCCTTATTTCCTCATAGTTTAGCCGCTAGCTCGATGTCCATTGAGGTTACTGACTGACAGTTTAATTTAACATGAAAGCAGACTCAGCTGTAGAAACACTGTTTCTCAGTTAGTTGGGTTAACTTAAGCTAGAAGTCATGATTATCAAATCGGAATTCTCCCTACCTTAACTCTTATAGGACAATCATGACTTCTAGCTTAAGTTAACACAGATAACTGAGAAATCTTGCTTCGAGGAACAGGCCCATGCACCCAGACTTACTGTTTACCCAGAAAAATAAGGTTATTCGTTTATGTTTATGAAATATACATATCCATACACATACTACACATATGCATATGAATGCTGTGCATTGATCTGCATAGCTAGACATTGTAACCATCAGCTACCTCATTTTCATCCCATTTTCTTGAAATTAATTATATGAGGTACACAAAGCACATCCTAATGCAAATTTATTTATGGTAACTCAGACATGAATTGAAGTACAGGAATGCACTGTTACAGCATTTTCATTGAATTTTTTTGAAGTTACACAAGATATCTTCCAGTGAATACCAGTTCCATTAAGACGTAGCTATGGAAACATTTGTTGCCTAATAAGTGCAATGGCTTGCTGCAAAAAGTACTGAACAACTGTAATATTCACTGAACTAGCCACATCTGCAAGTCAAATGGACAATAGTTGAACTCAAAGAAGTTAGCAGAATTTCTTACTTTTATTAACTGATTCTTGGGAGTTAAATCTGCAACATTGCAAAATAGCAGATTCCTTAGTGTAATTAAACATGTGGGTGTTCGTCTATGAAAGCCGTTTTTGTTACTCTTCTAAGATAAGAGTCTCAGAATGGTAACGTACAGTATACACTAGCAGCAAGTGATTCACCTGCTTTGCCTTCTCATCATGCATGTGCACTTAATGTTGCCACAGAAAGAAGAAAAAAGCAACATGGTGTGTTTTTCAAGGATACTAACATTTCTATAAGCAAGCTAAAATGCATTATAGAATTTAAAGTGTTACATTTATTACAATATCCTTATTTTTTGTGCAAAATATATTCTCGGTCGACACGCACTGTAGTATGTATTAGCACCTCAGATGACACGATGTCACAAAACAGAACATATATATATTTATATATATATTTTTAAAAAAACATTGAGCGTACATTAAAAAAAAAAAAATTCAGCAAATTCGTGCATGATTGTCTATCTGCAAGGACGTGCAAAACTAGTTATTGCAAAACATGATTTTGTCATTCTACTTTACAGCTATACACAGACACACACACACCTATTCATATATCTATTTATTGATGTGTGTGTAAGTGTATATAGCCTACATATATAGTCTAATAGTCTAATAATATTTGTGCTGTTTTGTACAATTCACAAATTTCATTTATATATATATATATATATATATAATTTTCTTTTTTCTTTTTTCCAGTGACATTTTCATGAATAAACCGGTACCAGATAACAACTAAGGATTTTATTTGTCTGCTTGGGTTAATGTTAATATAAACGAAAATGCAGCTTGTCAGAGGTTCACTTTAAAAGTGCCAGTTAGCCCCATTTCTTAGAGTCCGCCTGCTGCCGCTACAGAAACCCCGCAACTACGCGAACGAAGAGAAGACGAGGGAATGACCGCCAGCCAAGTGCTTTTTTACGTTACAGCTTTGATTGACAGTAATGCTCAGTGGGCGGCAGGTGGCGCTGTATAGCAGTGAGACGAGGAAACGGCCTCGCTGTTCTGCGCTCTCCAGCGGCTCCTGTAGCCGAGCAGGAACGCACCCCGCTGCTGACATCTAAAGCCGAATTAGACTTTGAGAATAGTGATCCGTCGTCTCATTATAATGCTGAAATGTTACGTATCTCGGATGAGCATTATAACTGCTATTCAGGAAAAGGCTTTCACGTATATACAAACTAATTTTTAATAATAATACGATTTTTAGTACATGAAAACAGTCATAGTCCTTTGTAAGAACGATCTGTTGGCAAACTGAAAGGTCTAACTGGCACAAAATGTGATTCCTACTCACATTAATCCATAATGCTGGATTTTATTCGTAAAACTACTTTTCAGAACCTCCTTCTAGTGCCCAACTTTGGGGGGGGGGGCGAGCCGACTCCCGTTTCATCACAGTGTTACGCTGGGTTAGAGGCCAGGTTCTCTCTCAGTGCTCAGTGTTTGCAGATTGCAGATGGATATAAAATTACTGGTTCAAAGACAGTTATTTGCTGACAAAGTTTACCTATTAAACCAAGATATGTAACAAATAGTGTAATATTCTCCTGAAAGACTTTTCTAAAACTTCAAATTAAATGTTAACAAAGGTACATTAATGATGATTTAGAGGTTCTGCCGCCAGTGGTCTAGTTTTCACGAGGAAAAAGTGTGACAAAACAACGATCTCCAGGCTGTCGCTCGGCATGTGTCTTAAAGGGACAGGCCCAGCAAACAACGTGGGCTATTGCGGGCCTCATATCTAGCGGCAACGTCTCCTTTAAATTGCAATGTCCACACAGCTGCTGTTATCTTGGGGTTTTTCAAGTACACTTAAATTAGCCTCTTTGCCCAGTCTTCCATTATATTTCATTTGGTTTTTAACTGCATTAATTAATAATACATTACTATCAAAGAAAGTTAAAAAAAACAAGATACCTTCAAAATATAAGCAGAGGACAATATTTTGGTGGGCAGAAATTTTTTCCGGATTGTTCAAATACACTTTTACCATAGACATGTAAGTTCACCACATTCATGTTGTCTATACAGGGGGAACATTTAAAAATGTCCAAGCAACATCCTGTTTTCTGTTGAACACTGTGAATAAGTTCAATCAGTGCAGAAGGAGAAACGCTGTGCTATAATATTAGCATGCTATTTGGCGGCTTTGCTATGTAAAACACTGTCGCTCCTGCTGCTTCGTTCTCCAGCATGTGAGAAGTTGCATGTTTTTTAGCCGTTCAAGTGTTTGGTTGAGATTTATGCTCCATTGGGTGACATTAGGAAAATATTCCATTTTCATAGATATATGAAAACGTAATAAAAGTCAGATACATGTTAATACTCCTGGTTCCAGTTACATCCCAGTGTGGTTCCAGTGCGAGGGCACTGCAAAAATCTGCAGATCCCGGAACACACTTCAAAGGTTTAATCTAATCCCACGATGTCAAGGGGATGGGCGCCGCCATTTAATTATTCGTTTGGACCCCCCCACATTAAACATAAAATATTAGTTTTATGCTAGTGTGTCCCCCCCACATTCAAAATGCTTCTGACACCCCTGGGTTCTGCCAAGGTAAGATTTCCCAAAGGTTATTCTTCATTCAGGTCTCTTGAACGCTTATCCCCTGACATGATGGTTTTACTGTCATTCACCACTAGGAGGCAGTACTGCCTGGTGGAGCAAACAGCAGGCATTCATAAATTTGGGATACAATGTATAATCTTAAAATGACAATAATGCTGGCCAACCCAAAACCAAAGTTAAGTTATACATCCAATTTAATTAACTCAGGTAACGGGGCAGAGTGTAGCTTAGTGAGCTGGGCCTGTGTGCCTGTAATCAGTAGGTCGCTGGTTTGAGCCCCGGCCTCTGCAGAATAGTCATACGTCCGTGGGCCCTTGAGCACCCTCACTGCCAGGCTTACTCTCACCTACATCTGTGTCTGTGATCAGAAGGTTGCTGGTTTGAGCCCCGCCTTGGCAGAACAGCTACATATCTGTAGGCCCTTGATCAAGGCCCTTAACCCCCAGCTCCATGGGCACCGCTGCAGGTGGCTGCCCCTTACTGCCAGACTTACTCTCACCTACATCTATGTCATGCAGAGCAAGAGGGGGCAGGTGAAAAGAATTTCCCAATGGGCACCAATAAAATGGCTTTAGTTAAAGAAGGGGTGTGGCTCAGCAGGTCTGCATGTTGTGATCAGAAGGTCACCGATTCAAATCCCAGGTTTGGCAGATGTGATGTCACTGTTGGGCTTCTGAGTGAGGCTCATAAACTCCACCCCCTCCAGGGATTGTTTAATCCTTTGTTCTCAATTGAATGTTGCTTTGAATAAAAGTGTCTGCTAAATTAATGAAATGTAAATGCAGTGCCCTACAGGGATAGATTCATCACACAAGATACTGTACATGTAGAAAGAATGTTCATAACTGGATTTTAGGCCAGACTGGACTAAAGAATTAAAAAGCTCAACAGATGTCCACATGACAAAGGACATGCAAATACAATAAGATAGTAATTTGTTTTTTTCTTCCTTGGCAGTTTTGGAAACAGCCAGCGGGTGTTTAATAAAATAAGTTTAATAAAGGCTGTGCTTTAAGACTGGAGAATCACAGTAGTTCTTGGTTTATTTACAGAAACTGTAAATTTAAAAAAGGACTGTCACTAAATGTATATCCTCGCAGTATCTCTGCGAATCAGCTGCTACCAGTGAATGTGCATCTGCTCTGACCCGATACATTAAGCGTATGCTGCTCGCTACGCAGAGGCATTCGGCTAGCGGGGTGAAATATGCAAAAACAAAAAAATGAAATACTCCTTGCATGTTAGTGTGCAAGCACATCAAACTAAAGTACTTTTCAAGTAGAATGCTTTTTCTTTTCTTTTTTAACCTGTCACTGGTCACTAGCTGCAGGGTCTATCGGTTCTGAACAGCTGCAGTGTGT
This sequence comes from Stomatorhinus ivindoensis, assembly GCA_019775895.2. Taxonomy (NCBI): domain Eukaryota; kingdom Metazoa; phylum Chordata; class Actinopteri; order Osteoglossiformes; family Mormyridae; genus Stomatorhinus; species Stomatorhinus ivindoensis. The sequence continues at coordinate 6,823,240 of JABFEB020000002.1, read as the reverse complement.
GCATACACCTCACTGGGGTATTCTGCGTCACTGCACAAAGCTAGCGGTTACTTCACAAGGCCCATTCACGTCACAGCAGCGTAAAAGGAGGAAATTCTTTACTTCTCTCGCAGTCTGGGTGACGGAGGCTTGTTCTGGCACAGGTTCTGGCTTACACAGCTGTACTCCTGCCGAACACGAGGATCGCGGTGGGCAGGTCACAGGTCTGGTCCGGCAAAGGCCGGTCTGGAACCTGTCCAACGGAGAAGCTCCCGCGGAGCGGAGGCGGGTCCCTGACGGAGGACTCGGATGCAGGCAGAGGGAGGTTGTTACGGTTCATATCCACGGTGGATAAGAAGCAGCCCAAGGAATCCCAGTGTTCAGCCGCGGGGAGATGGATGAGGGAGGAGAACGCGCGGGCTGACAGGGCCGCGTCAGGGCGCATCTTGCTCTTTTCGGAGTCCTGCGGCTCCCTGGATGTCCTTGCGTCGGGCTTGATGTAGGTTCCCCCTCTAATGTCGGCTAGAACCTCACTATAGGCGGGTGGCGGGTCCTCCATCAGGACAGCATCCTCGTAGGAAGGTGGTTTCCCAAAAACGTCAGCTTCTGTAGGAGGAGCCCGTGGTCGAGAGAGAGGAAGAAGCAAGGTTACTAGACAGGAAGTGATGGACGAGGTCAGAAAAGGGAGATTCCTGATGTATGTGGAAAAAGGTCTGCCGTATGTATGTCAAGGTGTTCAAGTAGCTATGTGAATAAAATATAGTTTCTGAAGAATAGCATTATATAAAGAGATGGAAAGGATATTGCACAAAGTTAACAGAATATACAGTAAGTATGCAAATAGTGACACAGTAAATGAATGAACAGCATTTCACGTCAGAACTGCACATAAATTCATAAGGCAGCCTCAAGTGCCTCTGAATGCCAGTGGCCATGGAAAGCAGCTTTATTACGCCAGTGAAACGGCACAGTGAAACACTGAAGATTAATCAATAAGAAGGTCACTTTTTATGAATCCTCTGACATAGCTGTTACAGGTAGTGGAAACTGCATCAGAAAGGGGCGAACGCGACAGCCTGGGTCAATGCCTCAGGCACCGTGCTGACAAAGGGAGCATTCGTATTCGCTGAATACATTCCGAAAAGGACCTAATGCTCTCCTGTTGCTGAAGAGTTTGAAGGATGCAAACAGCACTGTTACAGAGACCCCCATAAAAAAGACCTCTCGAAACACAGTGAGCTAAAGGGGGGTCGAGAAGTGAGCGTTTTACACTTTACTGTATTTCATTGTCATGAGTCAACGGAAAAAAAATATATATCAGAACGTCAGAGGCAGAAACACCAAACCTGAAGTCAAAGTGATTTTCCAGGTGGAAGTGAAACAAGGTAACAAATGATAATGCAGCATCGGGTCAAGAACTCAGAGTAGATCACGTATGACACAAACCAAAATGAATGATCAGACTGTGATGTGCAGGACAGAGAATCAAGACTTCATAGCCAATGCAAAGACACGGGCGTTTCGATCTCCAAACTTTTATTGTGAAAGCACTGTTGAGATTAATATTCTGGAGAGGGAACATTGATGATTATGTCTGCAGGACACCAAAGCAAGCCAGTATTCACAGAACAACATAAACTAGGCATGTAACTAGTATGCAAATGTTGATCAAGCCAGAAATCTAAGCGACCATAGTCTTCTTTTCTCTGTTCTATGTAATCAGTTACACTGCAGAAAAAAAACTGCAACAGGTCTCTTAATTCAATGGTTTGCAATCACAAAACGTTGCATGTTTATTTTAAATTATTTTATTCAAGACCTGAAGTTGTACTGACCTGAGGAAATTGTATTTTTTCTGTCAGATTTGTTGTAATTTGAAGGGAAAAAATCCAATCAAATACAATTGCACTTTGCACGTGGCTCAGTGTTTGTCCAGTTTTACTTTCCTCACGCTGTATAAATTTGCTTCACCTGTACCATGAAGCTGTAATTTGTTCAAGTACTGAACCTACTGTATATCTAGTTCATTTTTATGTCACATTTTTAATTCTCCATAACACCTAACTGTCAGACTTATCCCCCAAAACCTTTTATTCAGTAAGGTGATGCAGTGACCTCCTGTTCTCCTCCAGTCTAACACGCCACAGCTAAACCGTTTCCTTTACATATAATAAAAACATCTTACCATAATTGACCTAGAAAGACCTGAATAGACACATCATGGAAACGGCAGGTGAGGTACCTTGTGAAGCCGGCCAGCCGCCCTGCGGAATGGCATGGTGGGACTGCAGCGACGGGCACAGAGTCTGCGGAGGGGCCGGGGGTATGGGCTCCCCTGGTGGGCAGCTCTGCTCCTGCAGGGCCTCCATTTCCAGGCTGTGGAGGCTCTGCTCGGGCGGCCGGGCGTCACGCCGCCTCTTCAGCTTACGCTGCAAGAAGCTACAGAAGCAGCAAAGCATGACGATCAAGGCCCAAACGACCCAGAAGCCAGCAAAGCACGTCAAGAAGGTGTAAGTGCTCTGTGACATCACCATGCCTCTGGGCGCAGAGCCCTCCACGCTGTAGGAAAGCTGTCGCACCAGAGGACTTCGCCTCTTCGCAAAGACTAGCTTGCAAAATTTTCTGACGCAAAAATCCTCATACTGAACTGTATTCTTGCCTGTGCAGCCTATATTTTTCAAGGACTGGCTCTGTTTTCTCTACATTCCTCTTGTCAGATGTACCATGTCTGTTGCCAGCCCAAAAACATGTTTGACTGGATAATTTCTGAATAAACAATGCTTCTCTTTAAATGTGCGCCGTGAGCGGTCATCACATCAGCTGGTGAAAGAGTGGCGCTTGTCTCCTTAGTCCATGTTGTGACAGAACCGTACTCCACGTGATGTCCAAAGCACGCCTGTCTTCCCCATTGGGTCCATTCCAGTCTGTAGCTTGGTTATATCTGAAGTGAACTGCTCCTCACCCTATTTGACAGAAAAGATGGAGAGTAGGATTACATACCTCATATACAGGCAATGTTTTCAAAATACTGTTTTGAAATAATCTATTTCAGCTGTTCAAGCAACATTAGTGCCTTGGGGGGGTATGGGGGGTATGTATCAGTTTCACACATCAAAGTGAAAGTCCTACTGCTCCTGGTTCCTCCCGAGAGCGACGATCACCATGTGTTTTGTTGGCGTCATGTTTCGCTCACTCCACGTTGGACATCTGCTGATGCATATTTTCGTTGAGCCGATCAGTCCTCAAATTATGAAACAGTCCCAACATTTCAGTGTTTCATTCTGACATAGTAATAGCCAGGATCAGAATCAGAATCAGGATCATAATCAGAAAAACACTTCCAATCCCATAAGGAAAATGTTCATGCTGCAACTGCACAGACAGACACCACTCGACACGATGAGCACAACATAGCAGGAAGGAAAAGTACCAACAACAGGAGTTAAAGAAAATTAAATAAAATATAAAATATAAAAGACATAATATGTATAAACTCTTTATAAGAAAAACGATACAAATTATGTTTTCAATAAAGTAATAAATATGGTTAATAAGTAGTTCCTTATAAAGGATAAGGGATAAATCCCTAATATAGGGCTACATCCCTAATATATCTTCTCAGTGATAAGAGATGTTTCAGTATGTGTAATAGTCTGGAGTCTGCGATGGTTAAAGGCCGTGCTGCATAAAAGGAAACATTCCACAGCACAGGAGAAGCTGTTAAGCCAGAATTCACCACCATCCCTTTTGGGTCATTTCTTTTATTTTTGCCAAGTCTCCTTATAATATATATTTGCTAGAGAATAAATTTGTGCCTAATATATAGCATATCTATATATATAATATATATCTGCTTTTCAACGAATGTGTTTGTTAAGCTGGTTTTTCATTGTTATTACAGTACAAGCCGAATATTTGTGCATCCAATATCCTGTTAACTGATTCTGATTCACCATAATTGTTTTAATAATGTGTTGTACCTGGATACTTGTAGACTGTTTTAAAAAGGTAATTATGATAAGATTATACCTGGTGCTTTTGAATATATATCCCAGGGCTACAATCCTAGGCTACAAAGGGAATGAGGTTTATATTACATTTGGTCCTCACAATTTCATATAAACCTAATACACACACACACACACACACATGTTGGGTAAACATATCTTTATGTCGACCGCTCATTCATTTCTATGGGAGAAATGCTAACGCTAACTATGACAACCTTAACCCCCACCCAGCCATAACCATAACCATAAGTAACCAAGCAAAATACAAGACAGTCACAGATCTTTATTAAATTGAGTTTTCCCTTATGGGGACCAGGAAATCGGTCCCCATAAGGGAAAAAAAATACGGGTCTTTGTCACATTGTGGGTATATGGTGTCCCTACAAGGTAAGGTATACCTGCTGAAATGGTGACCCTACATTGCAGAGTGAGAGAGGTTCTCATTGTTACAGTCTTTTGACCAAGGACACGCTATAGGACAACAACTACAACCAATATAGTGACGGCAACTACAACCAATGTCTACTAACCGACCAGCACTGATGCTGTTTAATTCTAGTACATTGACTTGCACTGTAGTATACGATTCAGAAGCTGTGCAGTTTATATACATCAAACTCGATGTCATTCGCAAGTTTATTAGCCCTGTGTCGCACACTGTAGCTTGCGATACGCATTTCAGGATTGCTGAAATTGCGCATTGTATAGGACGGTATGAGCTGGGCTGTGAGGGGAAACCTGTCCAAAGATGGGGAAAACAAGGGCAGGACTCAATCCCCCCAGGGTCAGTCGGTTCCTAGCACACGTAGGGTTAAGGACTGTGCTCAAGGGCGCAATGGTGACATCACTCTGCAACCCTGGAAACCGAACCGCCAATCACAAGCAGAGCCCTAACCGACAGGCTCACACATCCGTTTCCACATAACTTTATATAATCAACTTTACGTACAGTAACATACATTAAATAATAATAAAACAAAGAAAAGCTGAACAGATAGGACTCTAGGCTTCCGAATTATTCGTAATCCACTTAATGGTGTGTAGATTTAAAATCTTCCTTTCCTGCTCTTTCATTGCTGCTATTTTAATTGCACAAGGAAAAGAAATTGCACTGATAGTAACTGACACGTTTGTCCTGCAGTTACAAGTGTTGAAAGACGAAATAATAGCGCTTCTTATCAGAAGTTCTTTTTGTTTCATAACATTCTGCTTCCACATGCTGATTCTGGTAATTTAAACTTCCATGATATACACAACAAAGATATAGCAGGCTGTGTAATTCTGTCTGTCCGTCTCTGGTAAATCAATTTGATTCATTCATGCCTTAAGCGGCTAAATTCTGTGGCAGGTGATTCTGCAGCTAATTTCACACTTAACTGACACCATCTTTTCATCCTTCAGTCCTGACAGACTGAGAGACAGACTGAGAGACTCTGCCCTTTAACTGATACAATAAGCTTTTGTCCCATAAGTTAATATTACTGTAATGTTCATTCTGGAAAAACCAACGGACACTTTTTCACGAGTTACCGTTCCCATTTTGAAATTCCAAACTTGTGTCCAGACTTCCACTCTCACCCATACTTTGCTTTGAACAAAAGCGTCAAGCAAAAAGCAAATGTGACTCCGAATGTCATGCTTATGCGGCCTATTTAATGATTCCCAGACGCGTTTCTGTTTGCGAAAATCTTTCAGGTTCATTGTTTCCACCTCGCTGTAACGGCTAGTGCCACGTGTTGCTATCGCCACACAGCAGTTGGTATTGGCAATATCGCAATGTTTTTTCATTAGTAAGTATTTCAATCCAACATGCATTTTTTACGGAGAAGAGTTGATTTAACAGATGTATACAGTTGTCTGTTGATATTAACACTGGAATCATTAATATTCTAACTTGACTTTTGCTCATCAAAAAGACAATAACTTTTAAAATCAGATCATTTAGTTATACCATATAGGTCAATCAACATATTCCATTCTTTATCGACTTTGCTTAAATGCTTTGCACCCATTCTTTAAATACCGTATTTATGTTAAAATGTACCAGAAACGTCCATACACACATTTAATGCCCTGTGCTACGTCAACCTGGTAAAAAAAAATTTAACATGCATGTTAAAAAGCTTATGAAGCTTATCTTAAATATAAACGTCTTCATGCTTTTTGTCCATCGTTAACTATAAGGCTCAAAATTATCTTCACAAAATTACGTTTATATTTTTACGCAATATCTATATGCAAGTTTTATTCCCAGTATAAAAATAGACTGAGACACTTCAAACAAATATCTCTCTAGACAGATCTCTCTGGGGTCTTACACTTCAACAAAAGTATCTTACGGCGTCCTGATACGAAATCGCAATGTTTTCGAACGCTTCCTTTGTCAACAGATATTTGACTTGCAAGTATCTCAGTTTTTAATACTTTTCCTTCATCCAATCTCAGTTTTAGTTTTAAAATGCAATGTACTTGTTATTAATCCGACGCCTCGTCCTTCAGAACTTCACCAGTCACATGAAATCCCCCAATAACTTGATCAGCTTTTAAGTAGGTGTATCGAAAACGGAATATTCAAACGAAGCATATATTAATTATTCAAAATGTCTATAAAATATTGCATAAAACAATCCAATCGTTCTACGTAGAGTAAATCTTCCAAAATATAAAACCATATGGAACAATAATTAAGTGCACAGAAGCATATTCTACACTGACCGGTACTTTCAGGCTGCGTCTGGACAGTCTCTGATAATCATATAAAGTAACACAACAGCCAAAAACGGTACCTTTCGTAAAGTGTGCAACACACGGAACAGCTGAAATAACTGGTTTAGGACGTAACACTAAAAGTATTTACTGCTCCCCTTCGCTCTGCCTTTACTTACGGGCTATCATCTGGCTGAAGAGACAGACGTGAAATGGATACGCAAGCCTTTCACGCCACGGAAACATGCCAGGCTGGCACCTGCAGCACGAATTACAGCTGTCCTTAGTGAATTAGTAATTAGTGAAATTATGTAAATACTCATCTGAATGCCAACCAATCAAGATGCTTTCAGGCGCTCAAAAAAATTACATAATTTTGAATAGCCTATGTTAGATTTTAGAGGAATGTGAATCGATTTTATCTGGTACGGAGGTAACCTGTAGATTGCCCTGAATTATAGCATCGATATTAGGTATTGTACTTTCTCTTGCAGTCTGGGGAAACTGCTTAGTGAAGAAAGAAAATGAAACACAAAAAGGAAAAAAAGATTCACTATATTCAATGCTATAACGTCAGAAAACAGAATGCGGACATGCATACGTTTTAGCGATATTACATCTAACAAAAGCAGGATTTCTTGCGCAATAACTCATGAACTGCATATGACTATTTTAGGGACGATTAAGACAATTAACATCCATTGAATTCAGTACGCAACACCATCGGCTTCATTTACTTTGGTGAAAAACTGTATAACGCTGCCCCTGAACATTATTAAGCAATATTACACCAAGCATAGGCTATATAAATTCATAGTTTAATGCATGCAGAACTCCCTACGGTTTTTATACAGCTCGAATTGTTAAAGATCGTATTGTTTTGCAATCTACCGTGTTTCGGAATCTACATGAAATCATCAAAAACCTTTTCATTCATCCATCCTGTAAAGGCGCTTCTTCCCCCCCCGCGGGATTTTTCTGTGAAGCTCTGTTTACCTGCCCGGGTCAGCCCAAGGATGTCAGCGTCTCCTGGCATCTCCTTCGGTGAGGAAAACAGAAGCATCAGTTTAAGCGGAGCTTCGGCTCCTCGCAGTTACCACCTAACCGCCTGTACCCGGCGCTGCACCCTGCGAGGTACCCGGCGCTCTACCCTTCGCAATACCCTTCGCACCTTCTCTCAGCGGCTCCTGGACGCGTCTGCGCTCATCTGTACCCGATATGTTTCGCGTACGGTAGAAGTGAAAAGAATATGATTAATTCCCTTACAATAGCTGGGCTCCTCCCTTCTTAACCATTTATTGCATACTGTAAAAATCAGTTACACATAAATCTGAAATACGTTTTTCTGACACACAGCTTAGTAAAATACTAATTAGACTGTCTGCATAATGAAGAAGGGTTTTAAAATGCATTAAGTTCACAAGAGTTTTAGGTAGGCCTATATTATTTCAGCATCATGTAAAACAGCTTGAAAGTTATTTTACTGACACAACTAAAAAGGAATTACTTGCTTTTTACGTTTCTTTAAATCTTAAGTTTACCTTAATTAGAAAGTAAAAAGAAAAATAAATCTTTCAACATTAAAACTAAGGAACCATAAATATTAATGTAACATTTTAACAGATTTTGTCACATTCGGTTGTAAAATTGAAATTAAGGAATCAAAATATTCATGTAGCATTTAAACAGATTTTGTCATCTTCGTAGGTTAATAAAATTTCAGAGTTTTCTTTTGCTTTCTCGGCGTTTTCCCGCAATTCAGGGATAACAGATCTGGCTAACGTTTTGTATACGCACTTATCTCACGGTATTAAGCAAAGTAACCTCAGCACCATGGAAATGTAGAGGAAATGATAGTAAGACACATTGTGCTGCAAGGTGAAGAGTGCATGTCCCTTTAATCTGCGGCAGCAGGGGTACCGCTGGTGTCCTTGGGTCTTGCTGAAGGTTGAGGGGAAGGTTGCTGTTTATTGAGATCCTTTGCCGCCGCCACACCAGCCCCCGCCAGCCACTGTGATTTCTGAAAGCTTATTAGCCTCTAATCTTTTCAGAACCCCGAGAGATTAACTTTAGCCATCTTGTCTGTCCCCAGCATTATGTCGTAAAATCGCATTTGTTCCCCGAGTTATTTTTTTTTCCTTATCTGATCCCTGATTCCCATGTCTGTTTAAATGATATTTTAGCTTTGAGGTGATATTCCCACAGCAAAATTCTCTTCGCGTCTGGCTTCTGAGCGATAATTATTGTCTGGAAATCAAACCAGGTTCCTTAATAAACTAAATTAGATTAATCGTTTACGCAAAAGGAACACACCGTTAAATGCCCTAAGAGCTGGTATGACCACAGTGTTGCTAAGGAGACACATTTATTCAGAACGAAATTGGAAACTGTTGACAGATGATATTTGCAGGTTCCCCTAATGGAACAGTAAGTTGGTTTAAACAGAAAAGGTGTGCCTTACATGATAAGTTATTCTTCAAGAAAACTTTCTCATAATGTGATCATTTGTTTTCCCACAGTCATCTACTGAACCAAGTTTACAAAATATATTTCTACGCTTCCAATATTATAAAGAAATCTACCGAAAGTCTTTTTTTACCAGTAACTGCTCTTTAAGACAGCAGATTTGGGATTACAAAATACTACCACCTGAACATTAAATAGATAGTGGAAAAAATAACCTAAATAGCCATGTTTGATAGCTACTGAATAGTTGTTGGAAGTCAGCTGAAATATTTATTACAAGAAACTTTTCCAACAGTTGACTTTTGAAATTAGGTAATTAAACCAAGGCACTGGACAGCTGACTGGAGAGGAACGTGGGCGTGTGATTCTCTGAGTGACTGGCAAGTTGCCAGGGTGTCTGTGTGTGGACAGAGTGCGGACAAACTGATGTGGAGATG
>JABFEB020000002.1:6798644-6808858 GCA_019775895.2 Stomatorhinus ivindoensis | reverse complement strand
TGCTAGGTACTCTATTGTGAGTGCTAGGTACTCTATTGTGATTGCTAGGTACTTTATTGTGATTGCTAGGTACTCTATTGTGAGTGCTAGGTACTCTATTGTGATCACTAGGTACTCTATTGTGATCACTAGGTACTCTATTGTGAGTGCTAGGTACAAAACGACTGAGCCATACTGCCATGGATAAACAGCACACTGCAATCTGCCTATAAATGTGTCCACACTGCTTGCAGAATTCTGTTGTTTTCCCTGGTTTTTAAAAGTAAGAGGCACTTCACAGTTCTTGAGATCTACAGTAGCTGTCAATTATCAATTCCAATAATATGTCACACATATACCTCCTGTTACCCAATAAAATACTCCGGACAAAGAATTTGCAAAAGCATGTTAAAAACTGCCAGGCTTTTCAACTGAAATACTTAAATTCATCAATGACATGCATACATGAATTTGCCTGTATGATACAGGTCATTGTCTTGGGAAGGATAGATTTAGCTCCAATAAATTAGCTAATTTCCTATATACCTATAATCCATTATATTATGAGAAACAGGAAAAAATCAGGAGAGAGCCACTATTTTCATGTGATTATTAAATACATCAGACAATACAACATGAACCGATATGATTTGATTTTAGCCAATAATTCCTTACATTTAAAAAGTGTTAACAGAGCATATGAAGCTTCTCCTTTATTTTATGAACCTGTAGCTGTCCATGATTTCTTTGTGTACAGCAAGGTCAGAGTTTTTCTTCCATTTTACATCTTAAAATCCACAATAAATCACTATTTGAAAGCAATGGAAGTAATGCACACAGAAACACCTGTAGGCTTGTGTCTATACTAATTCTTGATACGTCTAAAGTATCCCAGTTTAGCAGTACGGGCAAAAAGCCATCCACATTGTAAGCTATCATCACACCAGTACTGGTGCCCTCACAACCGGGCATCTTAGGAGGCTGCTAGTAATGGCCAAAACCAAGCTTCATGAACCATTTGCTATATTTTCTGACCTCACTAGATGGTGCTCTTGACTTACTTTGGGCCATGCTTTGAGCCCTTTTTTGAACACAGACCACCATCTAGTCGAATCAGAAAATACAGTAAATAGTTCATGAAGAGTGATTTTGGCCATCAGTGTCGCCTGTAGGACTGACAGGACCTGTAATCAGAACTACTCTTTCACTCAAATTGACAGGTAGCTTCAGGCAGCCTCACCCATAAACTTACTATTTAACATTTCTTTGGCGGTGCCTAAAATAGGGAAATATTCCATGACTTGAGTCTTTAATTACCATATTTCATGACATGTCTCATTTACCTATAAATAGCATGTCCACAATCAGTGAATTTTAGATTTTAAACACATTTTACTCAAACTATTAAACAAACTTCAATCAGTAGACATATTAAAGTAGGTGTTATGTCTGGGTAATCAAATACAGCATTTTCAAATTCTTGTAACTCAAAAAAACAAAACAAAGCTCTAAAAATATACAAAACAGTTTTATATATATATAAAAATAAAAAACAGATGGCTCTAAACCAGGGGTATCCAATCTTATCTGCAAAGGGCTGGTGTGTATGCAGGTTTTTGGGGTAACCTGTAGGTTAGCTGTTCAAACCCAGGTGTGAGGACTCTTCAGCCAATCAGTCCTCTAATTAGTGTCCTAATTAGGGAGCTGCAGTGAAAACCTGCATATATACCGGCCCTTTGTGGATAAGATTGGCCACACCTGCTCTAAACAGATCACAACCTTGTTGGTTCTTCCTCACTTTCACTGCAGTTTCTGCAACAGTCCTGTAGGGGGCAAGAAGAGCAAAATGTATCATACTGAGCCAATGCAAATGAAATGCAAAGAGCCTTAATCTGAACCAAAAAAGAACAAACTGATGTTTTGAGTTTTACATTTACCTGCCACCAAAACAGCCTGTAAAGCAGCCCCTCTTTGGGTTTAGGGGATGCGTGATTCACCCCGGCCGGGTCTGGGGGTGGATTCTCATCCAGAGGAAACACATTCAGCTCATCAAAGCAGCCAGTTTCGATCATCTGCGTAACAGAATTCAGGAACTACAGCTATAAATACACCTGATAAATGAGTGCCTTTCTATAAATAGCCCAAAAACTGCCCTGTGGGAATTTCAGTGCAGAACGTAAAATATTTCCAGAATTCTGTTTGTCAGTTGAAACATTTAAGGAAACGAATTTCAGTATAAACCACAACTGGATAAACAGAGATAGAAAATGAAAGGGAATCTTCAGTGTAAGACTTTCACTGGTTCTCCATTGTTTCTCCAAGGTACTGCTTAGTGCTGAAGAGTGATGATATAAAGACACATGGGACTGACCTCATTCTGCCAGGTGATGGACACACAGCCAGTGCAGAACCTGCTGTAGAGGGAGCTGTCACTGGGCTGCAATTCCACACCCTTGACTGTGGAGAATTGTTCAATGTCCAGAACATCCTTGCAGTAAACAGCCAGGGGCTTCATGGAGGGACATAGGCAGCGATAGGTGAGGTAACTCAGCTACATAAGCATTCCCGAACTGTTTACATACTACAGAGGAAAACATATCCTCCCTACTACACTACGATATTAATAATGAAAATATAACAAAATACCTGACATACCTGACAAATCAATGCAGCACAGAGCTTAGACACTTTAAAGCATTCTTAGCTAAAATATCTGCAGAAGGCTCACATGAGGTACAAACGGCGGCTTCAGCCTGCCTGCCTCCAGCCGCGTGAAGTTGATTATCCTGAAGAGCGAGTGGGACTTCACTTCAATGGCTCCGCCCCCCTGACATCCCAGCCGCTCACTGGGAGTTTTCGCCAGCAGCTAGAAGTGGGTGAAGAAGAAAAAAGCCTATCATCTAACGAGGCTCCACAGCATAAACAAAAAGAGTCTAATGAGCTGCCGTACCATCTTGCAGAGTGACATGGCATCCCCAGAGAATTTGCTGGAATATTCTTCCTGCCCTTCCGTCACCATCTGCTCGATCTCCTCTCGGATGAGCCTCCTCTTAGGCTGCGTGAAGGGGGGGTGGCCCTCGATCATCTCGAAGATCAGGCAGCCCAGGGACCACCAGTCCGGACTGAAGGTGTAGGCTTCGCTTCTCACCACCTCAGGCGCTGCAGCGACAAGCGACGCAGTCGGGGAGAAGAAAGTCGGAGAAAAGCAGCATCATGAACTGGGCGCCACTCGGGGGAGCAGTGTGCTGAGACAGGGCTGTGCTTACTGTGGTAAATGGAAGAAACGCTCTTTTTGCAAATTGGATTCTAAAGCACATGCTGTGTTGAATAACAACGACCAGTGCAATCAGCATATTAATTAAGGTCTCTGAATCTTGGCTGATGAAAGTCTGTTCCTTTCACCTCCCAAATAATGAAAAGAGAGAAAATACTTATAGACTGTAATTGACTGCACTGCCTTTAAGTTTTTTTTTCCTGCCATCTCACATGGATTGATGTTTACCCAGATTACAACAGCAAAAACATTATAACTGCATTCTGTGTTACATGTCAGACTTGTATATGATGCACGCATGTGCCTGCAGGCCGCTGCCGTGTCGACACATTCTTCTCACCTTCTTGCCGTGAATGATACCATTTTCAAGCAAAGTCAGCATATTTAGACTTCAACTTTTCAAAACTTGGTAGAATTGTAAGTTTTTAGCAATGGCTGTACTGAGCCACACTCACCCATGTAGCCCACCGTGCCCACCCGACCTTTCACCGTCTGACCCTCGGGCACCCGGATCGCCAGTCCCAGGTCTGATATGCGGATATGACCTAAAGGTGGACGAGACCTAGTAGATGAGTGCAAACACACATAGGAACACAAAAAGAAGAATCTGTTATTAATACACCAAGAAAACAAGCAAAAAAAATGCAGGAAGAAGCAACAGGTCCCAATGTTACCTCCTGCAGAACGGAAGAGAGGATGCACCAGAAACACGATCAGAATCTGATTCCCGGAAAGGATTTCTTTATTAAACGCCATATGCAATCCAAAAAAACGCTGCTCGCTCTGTGTTTCCTTCTAAATGACACGCATCATTTTTCGATGGTGTGTATGCGTATATCGATGTGCCACCTGCTGGTGACTGATGGCACAGCATGCAGATATCAGCTACTCTCACAGCAGCTTCTGCATTCCATTACGGCTGATCCAATGCTTCCGGTCGAAATGCGAGATCACAAGACAGTGTGTTTATTAGCAGTGTGCACAGGAGCTTCCGGAAGTGCCTGTCAACGATGTGTACAGATTGTGCAGAAAAATTACCAGGCTTCAACGAACAAACTGGAGAAGGGATTTCAGATGTAGGCTTCGGCCAACATACATAATCACTAGAGCTAGTCTGTTTAGCTACATAAAAAAAAAACTAGGCGACAACAAAGCAGACCTATTACTACTTCCGCGTCTATATAAGAACTTTTCTTATATGTTCATGTTTGTGCTTTATTGTATGAAGCATTTCTAATCCACTGATTAATTTGTAACTGTTTTTTAAAGCACTTAATTAGCACTTAAATTTTCATTTACAGCTGAGTATTTTCAAATGATAAGCTGTGCTAGAATTTACTGGGACTTGAGTTTTCTGCATAATGCAAAAAAGAAAAAAATGAAACACTATAGTTTTTGAACCCATTTCTTCATTGGCTCAGCATTAGCCGGAAAGTAGCAAAAACACGCTGCAGAAGTCAGAGCATTTTTTTTCTGTCTCTTCGGTCCTTTGGAAACAAAAACACTGTTTTGAAAATGCTAGGGTGTGCACTCACTTCTATTTGCTGCCTGTACAGCTCCAGAGTCGTATGTTAGCTTTGAAATCCTAAAAACAGCCTAAGGCGGAAGTCTGGGAACAACCCTAATTCCAATAGGAAGTACGTCACTGCATGCAAGTCATGGATTAGCAAAGCTTGGAGTGAAAGCTGAATTGAGAGGCCTATCTGAAATAAACAAAGGCCACACAAACCCATAAACCACACCTTAGTATCAAATATCTCACCAAGGTCATCTAATAATATGTTGTCAGGCTTCAAGTCCCTAAAGAACAGAAAACAAGGTGAAAGATGAAAACACAACTGGTTTCAGAATCCTTACATTATACATATAAGAAAAACCTGATTTCACAGGAGACGGCCGCACCTGTATGCTATTCTCTCTCTGTGAAGATGCTCCAGCCCACAGATGAGCTCCGCTGCGTAAAAGATGGCTCTTGGCTCGTCGAAGCCGGGCTTGCCCATGTGATAGAGATGGAACGTAAGGTCGCCTCCATTCATCAGCGTCAGCACCAGGCAGAGTGCGTCCTTTGTTTCGTAAGCATAAGCCAGACTTACCTCCAATGGGAGACCAGAAGGCAATTGATGAGAGTCTCATTAACACCAAGAGCTTTACAGTGAAACCTTACGGTGAAAAGCAAACACCTGAATCCAACGACATCATTCTCATCAATGCCTCTATTACAATCGGCAGACTCTTTTATATGTTACACACCAGCATGTACTCTTCAAGCACACTACTGACACACAATTACAAGCACACTACTGACACACAGTTACAAAACACACTACTGACGCACAATTACAAGCACACTACTGACGCACAATTACAAACACACTACTGACGCACAATTACAAACATACTACTGACATACAATTACAAACACACTACTGACACACAAATACAAAAACACTACTGACACACAATTACAAGCACACTGCTGACGCACAATTACAAGCACACTGCTGACACACAATTACAAACACACTACTGACACAATTACAAGAACACTACTGACGCACAATTACAAACACACTACTGACACACAATTACAAGCACACTACTGACACACAATTACAAGCACACTACTGATACGCAATTACAAGCACACTACTGACACACAATTACAAACACACTACTGACACACAATTACAAGCACACTACTGACACACAATTACAAACACACTACTTACACACAATTACAAGCAAACTACTGACACAATTACAAGCACACTACTGACACACAATTACAAGCACACTACTGACACACAATTACAAGCACACAAAGTCCTACCCCTTGGTTCATAATTACCACAAATCTGCTGTTCACTTTTTCCAGGATCTCCTTCTCATTCAGTGCCATCGATTCCCCTTTTCTTTTTTTGATCCTCTTTTTCTCCAGTGTCTTGCATGCGTACATCTTCCCTGTAGCTCTCACCTGGCATGCGCACACCTGTTGGGGGAGGAGGGTAAGAATAATAACAAAAGAAGCTACAAGAACATTCACAGATGCATTGAAATGTATCCATTCTACATCTGTGTATAACATCATTCTATAGAACTACTCGGACACATTGTATCACTTACTTCCCCAAAGCCCCCTTTTCCCAGTACCCTGTACTGACGGAATGTGTTCTTTGTTACTGGTTGTCTGTCAGGAAAGCGAGGACAGTGGAAAAGTAAATGACAACATTCTCTTAACTAATAAAAGAAGGAGCAGTCAATTAAAGGCATTTAAATAACACTTTCTAAAGAGCAGTGAGTGGAATTCTGATATGATCATCTGCAAGAGAGAAGACTTGTTTTCAAATTCAAACTGAATTATTACTGGGAAATTAACTTTTTGTTACTCATGGTATAATAAAATGTAATCATGGTTTTTTGCTTCATTCAGAAATGCAGTGCAATAGGTACTATGGCCCCGCAGAATGGTTTGCCCGGGGCGAGAATTTAAGGTGGACCACATACCTTTCTAACCATTTCCACTGTAGAAAACGTTTAAAGTACATACTCTCAAGGTATTCGGCAAATGGACCCACGCTCAGGTAGTCATGGACCAGCCTGCCGCAAACAGGCCACAAAACACAAACACCGCATTAGACAGCATGCGACGGAAGCCAGCCTTGCCACTCACAGACTCACAGGGGGCCAGGGACACTTAAGGACGAGGTCATGAGCTCACTTTGCACACTCCTTAAACAGGTCCTTACATGGCTCCTTACTCAGAATCGTCACGCATTTCTGAAAGATCTCCTCTGGTATCTCTGCGACATGCTCCTCTGACTGTGGAAGAGTATGAAGAGACGCGCCTGAATCTCTGTCAACCCTAATGATGGTGAAGCTGCAGTAGCAAGATGGCCAAACGGAAGCTTACACATCACTTAATCAGGAATGTGAATCTGGACTGTTACACAAACTGAAACCACAGGAATGGCTGCCAGTCAGACTCCAGCAGAACTTGTAGGAACACATTTGTCCTACGCCACCTATGAAGTAAAACTCCGTGGTTTATTTCCTGGACGTACGTTCAGGTTGAAGTAAATATTCATCAGCTTCTGCTCATACTGCTTTCTCATCGTGTCGGGGATGACGTCGTATTCCGCCTGGGGAAGAAAGGCAGAATAAAGCTCGACGTGCATGTCAGACGAGAAAAACTTGTTTTGTGAATTTAAAAAGCAGACTCCTCTGCTCGCTGTACACAGAAGCAGCGCATGCGGCAAACCTGCAGGCAGACTGGCTCAGATCATGTGCCTTATAAGGCAGACGCTTCTGTCCAAAGCGATGTTCGAGCGAGGCGAACACAACATTGTAAGCAACTCACCACCGCATCCAGGAATCGGACGCATTGTGAAAGCTCGGATCTGGTGTCGCAGAACTGCCGGAAAAGCAGACGTCCAATGGGCTGCTTTCCACAAAGGCTGTAATAGTCTTTATCTGTTGGAAAGGCAAAGGAAGATGGACTGAGGGGATGTGTTAGTGTTCTGATGTCTGTAAAATGTGGCACAGCGCAGGTCTTTCCTTAAGTTCACCAGTGCATGGAAAATACTCCACCATATCACTCAGTGGAATTAGGAGAAGTGAATAGGTTAAATCTCAAAATGTTTGTTGGCCACTGAGATGAAGAAATAAATCCTGCACACTGCACCTACTGTAGGTTACATCACACAGTGTCATGTGACTTCCCCGGTTATACTGCACAATACAGAATCCCCACTTGAAGTTTATGCAAACACTATTCAACTAGCGTACAGGTATTTGGGGGTGGGGGGGTGGTGTAACGATGATGCAATGACATGCTTAAATTTCAATCAGCTTTGAAGAACACTGACTAGAGTTCTGCCTCAGAGGTTAGTTTATTAAACACACATTCGGCCTTTTTTACATCCCTGAGGCAGCTTATTCAGAAAGAGAGCCCAACACCACAATCTCCGATTAACTTTTGAGGAATAAAAGGAACATCATCTAAAAAACAGAAATCTGATTAAGTTTGAGGAAGATGGTTAGATCACAAATAATTACTCTTTAAGATCAAATATTTTAGAGAACAGTGTTAAATGCAGCATATGTGTGCTTTCGCTGGTCCTCAGGATTCACACTGAACTCGCCTGCTTTCACCTTGGCTCCAACCCTCATATACAGGGTGATGAACCATGAAAATGATGAAACACGAAGTGTCAGGACCAGTTCTGGTGCGTTTCCTCCACCCCCATTACCAGCCCACCCCACAACCGGTTTACCAGTAACTAGTTAATCTGGTTTATGTGAGCCGATGTAGAAATTTTAATATGCAAACATTCTGCCTCGATATACGGCAGGCAGCACTGTACGCCACCCAGTGAGATCCTGCAGGATCTCAGACCGGCTGCCTCTGTAGCCTTGGCTCTACTATATCTTTACAAAAGTAATGGCTTCATCATCTGAATACGAGAAACAAGTGTTGAGTTTCACAGTTTGATCAAAACACTACATGATTGTGTGGTTACTTCCTTCTTACAATCACAGCCCTATCGACTCTTTAAGGTATAATGTTTACACACCGAACTCCCAGACGAGCATAACACGTCACGTGATTTTTAATAAGTAGCGCATTATGGTCTAAGAAGTCAATAAAGACAAACAGCAATAATCATTATTAAAACTTTGGTAAATTTGGAGCTTGCAGAAATGTTAATGAAAAATAAATCTACACGTCATCTTTTCATTTATTTAATATTTGTTCTTTAGTGCATATTACTGGCGTAGCTTTGGCTTATGCTTTTTTTGCTATTAGGTATCCCGAATAGTATGGGAACGTAAAATGTACACGGAAAATTTCACTCACGTAAGGATTTCGGAAACAGATTACTTATGTCAGTTACTAACTAGCCCTACTCTGTTACTAACTAGCAACTAACTACTCTGGTTCCCTCCTACTGTCCAACAAATTTGATGTATGCATCTCTTAATTGCCCACAGTCTCTGAATGGATGGCTGTTTGTTTCCAGTTTAATTTAACACATGTCCTTTACAACATCAATCTTGATTCTAAATAAATCTGACATGTGAACTACACATATCTTCCAGAGCTCAGAGATGGCCTGTGTCTTTGCAGGTGCAGTGCCTTTTCTACACTGCAGGTAGCTAAACAAAATACCACTGTCAGGGCACATTTTTTTTCCAGTTACAGCTCCATGGCTCAGATATAACTCACTGGAAATTCAGATTTTGCCCAGGTCAGATGCTAATTGTCTTATGAGCCGTGACGTTTTTCACTATTACAGCTGGAAGACTCAGAGAACTCTCACTGAAAAGCTCAAATAGAGTAGCTTCTCAACTTCAAAGTCTTTTTTCAATGTCAAAGTTCATCCTGTAAACTGCATTTTTTAAAAATTACTTTTACCTGTTAAAAATAATGAAGGGCTTGGAGTAACAAATCAATCATTTTACAGCGAAATACACGTGTACGTTTACCAGATGTCTATAAAACATTAACCTCATACTTTGTCCCAATCATAAGATAGGTACCAGTGTAAAAAAGTGTACAAGTTTTAAAAATAATAATAATAATACTAATTTCTGAGTCTCATAAAAGCATGCGAGGGGAGGAGTACATTTTTTCACGTAATTAGGAAGAAATTACCGCTTCACCTGCTTTCTGACATGTTGTTATTTAAGGACCGCAGGGAGCCGCACAGCTGGGCTTACAAAAAAAAAAAACACTGAAACCACACACTAATTCTTTTAGCCTCTTTTCATGCACTTATTTTATAAAGTAGTCTGTTGTGTACCCGAGGTAACCCAGTGTAGCTTGAATCGTGTGAGGTGAAGTGGTTTGCTGGACGTTTTAGAAAATTTCTCCTGTGTCTTGCAAGATGAAGTCCAGGCATACTGCTGCTCTGGCTTGCAGACCACATCACCCCTGTTTACTGTCCAAAGAAAAGGTTCA
>JABFEB020000002.1:6776596-6791819 GCA_019775895.2 Stomatorhinus ivindoensis | reverse complement strand
CTTGTACCTTAGCATTGTGCGTCTGCGTGCCCTGTGGCAGACTGGCATCTAATCCAGCTTGTACCTTAGCATTGTGCGTCTGCGTGCCCTATGGCAGACTGGCATCCCATCCAGCTTGTACCTTAGCATTGTGCGTCTGCGTGCCCTGTGGCAGACTGGCATCTAATCCAGCTTGTACCTTAGCATTGTGCGTCTGCGTGCCCTACGTCAGACTGGCATCCCATCCAGCTTGTACCTTAGCATTGTGCATCTATATGACATGTACCAATATATGACATACGTGACTACATCGAATCGGACACTCCGTGAGTTACTGCAGGTGTAGAGCCTATTTCTCTAGGCATGTGTGAGCAACCAAAGAAGGACTGACATTCTGCACACCGTGCGTTGCCTCCTGTCCTACGTGTCCTGGGGAAACCCTGGGTGATTAGGTAAGCGTGGTCAGCCTGTTGAAATATGAGAGTCGACAGGCATCTCTTTCTGGGCATATTTGACATCTCGAGTTAAAGTTCTTGCGTCATGGAAGTGGTGTATAACTTTTATACGCAATTAAACTGAAGCCCCAAGTAATTTATAAATGTATGTAGAGGTCTAAGTTTAGTAAATAATGCTGTGGCCTCATTCAGTGCCTGGGGAAAATAATCAAAATCATGTCAGTGTGTGTTATTGGAGTGTCAGCAGGAGTTTGTTGATGTAGAATTTAGATGAATAAAACACTGGGTAAGACCAATGGGGATGCTGTAGCAGAAAAGTGGTCTTTCTCAGTTTTCTAGTTCAATTGTCTATGGAAATGACTTACAAACTAGCCCAGAAAACAATTCCTCTGCAATATTTTTAAATAAATAATTTCAGAACAATGAATATGACATTCCTCAAATCAAATATGTGATGCTATACTCAGTATAATTAATCTTATTTTTCCTCTAATGAAGTCGAAAATTTAGTATTCCTTAGAATTCTTGATAACCTTACAACAATATTTATCAAAATTTATTTGAATGCTTGTTGAAAAGTGCTTAAAATAACTAGTAATAAAAGTTTTATTTTCTGCTTCAATAATGATGAAAAGAAAGCACTTAAAACAGTAGCTCATTTAGTCAATACCTTTGTGTTAATTTCACAAAATAGGACATCTCTACTGTAGCCTAGATTGAGCTTCTACTGCATAATGTTTTACGACTGATATGCAAGATGATGAGACCTACTCTGGTACCAACTCTGAAAGATAAAAAATCTGCTTTGTGCCATTTATAAACATATAGCACCATCTAGTGGGGTCAAAAAACACTGCAAATGGTTCATGAAGCGTCATTTTGTCCATCACTACCAAACAGGCATGATTACATTTTGGGAATCAGAAAAGCTTCATTAACTATATGATGTTTATATTATGAAGCCACAAACATTTTGTGTAGTTAATTATACAGTAACAGGTCCATCTACATAATTAAAAAATATATAAAGTGACATTTTATCATATCAGTGTAATAAAGCAAATGTGATCCTTAGTGTTCTTTGGAAAATAAATGATAATCACTTGCAAATTAATTTGCTTTAACTGTGTAAGTCACTATGAAACAATATTTAATTAATCAACTGCTTGGAAATCAAATAAGGATATGTAATTAGGCCATTCAGACATATCTGAAACATTTAATTATGTTTTTGTGATGTGATACTTAAAGAGAGCTACAAGCAGGGCTGGAGAACTGATGGAAATCAGCCTGTAAATATGATGGAAAGATTTGATAGTTTGAAGATAATTTGAAACATAATCTGCAATTAGTAGCTCCCCATCCGTGTTTTACCATATAACTGATATAAATTCCTTCATAGTTATAATAATTATACTTATAAGACAGGGAAGGGCATAATTTGTTTTGCAGAATACATATTGCAGCTTTTTGCCTGGGTCGAAAGCACTGCGGTCTCTCACTTCACGTTCTGTCCGCAGTTCTCCGCGTGTGGGGCCCACGTGCTCTCGTCGTGTTTACATGGTATTTACAAGCTCTCCTGCAGTCACATGACATGCAGCTCTGCTGGACTGGTGTCCCTAAGTCTTCCGTAGTAGGTGTGCTCTGGAATTTGTGGGAATCCGGTCCCAGCTGTGTCCTTCCCCTAGCTTCCCGAGACAGCGGTCTAGTGAATGCGTCTAGCACTCACCCAGACACTGCACCGGATAGCCGTCTTTCACACATATAATGTAATGTAGAAGTGTTTTTAAATCCACAGAGAGCCTGGATTACTGCATTTTTCAGACTTAAAACGAGATTAACCTTTCTGACCAGTGTGTCAGTATTTTAAATTAACAGGCCACTTCATAGTCCAGATCTGATTCTCCGATGTTCAACCAAGACCGCAGAGGGAGTATGCATATACCCCACAGTAATGATTTTCCATGAGTTTGGACAAAATGAATGGAACACACACTGAGAGACAGTTGTGTTCTGTGGCAGCTCTGATTATGGAAGGTTCCATAGTTTAAAGATTTAAAATCCATTTCTTCCACACTGAAAATTTATCTTGAAGCAAGGACCATACTCTGAAGGATTGTGCACATTTTTTGCAGAAATCATTTGTCAGCTGAAGTGATAAGGCTGTCACTGAAGCTGGGGTCGACTTTAAGAGGATCATTACCCTTCAGTAGTGGGGAATGAGCTGCGCTCACACTTTGTTTGTGAGAAACTCGCAGAGAAGATATAAAGTTCATAAGTACAGAAATGCAATAAAGCGGTATACAGCGGTGACTCAGAACTCGAATTTAATCCGTTCAGAATTTTCCCCATAAGAAATAATGGAAAACCAATTACTTGGTTCCCAGCCCCAAAAATTACACCTAAATATTTTTTTTTTTTTTTTTTTTTAGCATTTAAACACAAAATGAACCGGATAAAACAAGAAGACCATATACTGTACTGAACACATCTAAGCACATTTTTCAAAACAGTTTGAAAAGAAAATAAATGTATCCAAACAATGTGTCCTGCCCTGATCGTCCGCTCCTTCCGTGTGCCACGCCCCCTCATTAACCCCGTGTGGAATCCCCGTGTGATCTGCTGTTTCTAGTTCCGGTCATTGTATTGTCCGTCTGCGTTTTGCCTACCTTACCTGTAATTAAACCCCATATTCCCCGATACTCTGGCGTCTGCGCCTTTGTCTCCATTCCGTCCCCGCTCAGCACAACAATATTATTATAATTAAACGTATTTATGGTTTATTATTATTATTAAAATAATGAATGAGAAATCTTTATTTTTAAATGTATTTTATTATATAATAATAATTACTGTTACTGTCTATCCTTGTCTAAATGTATTTTTACTGTCTAAATATATGTATTCAGCGAGTGTAAACATGCAGGATGCTGTCACAGCGAATACGAGGCTGAGACTGAAGCTTTACCCTTTTGTTTCCGCTGAGAGACGTGCTGCGTGACTCATTTCCCCGCCTGTACAAGTTATCTTAGGTTGGCGTTCACGGTTTGACTTCTAAGATTCAGATCGAGCTCTAGGTAATTTTTTTTCGAACTGGTCAATTGGTTTGACTTTTAAGAAATTCGAGTTCTAATGAGTTCTAGAACTGAGGTACCACTGTATAAGGAAAATAAGGTTACAGTTCCTTCTGACGAGTGCCTGGCTAGCCGTTCCAGCACAAAAACTACTTTGTAAAGTCAACTCAGTTTAGTAAATGCTAAAATACAATGACTGAGCATTGTGAGATTCTGCACACTGGAGATTGGGTGGCTCGTAGCTGTCTTGAAATCTGCACTTTGATGGCGTGATGATGCAGCCTCCACAACACTGAAAGAGGCAGAGTCTTAATGTCAGGGGAATCCTATTGCATGCATCATAGCAAATTGAAGTTCGGTTGATGTCAGGGGAATCCTACTGCATGCCTCATAGCAAATTGAAGTTCGGTGGATGGCTGTCTTTCTGCCAATAAAGCGATAAGTCCTAATTACAGAGTGATCCACTGCAGTAAAAACCTGCAGCCCTTACAGCGACCTGCAGCTGCATCTGGTTGATATCTTTATTAACGCCTTTAATAGAACCAAGGTCTGGAATAAAGAAGCAGTGATCCTGTTTACTTCAGTTGTTAGTCCAGTTGTTTCCTAAGCATAATGCCTGACATTCTTCTTGGAATATAGAATAAGAGGATCTGTGATACATTCACATCAGCTCCAGTGAGAGATGGACAGCAAAGCAATTATCATATAAGAATGCAGTTGCTGTGAGGGCTCTTGCAAATCTATAACATTGTTCTTTTGTCTGATGTTATATTTTTTGTCTTGTATAATTATCTGCTGCTCAGCAAACTGGCGTTTATAAGGCATAGTAGCTGGAAAGTCTGTCAGAAAGGCAATAATGACTCGACCTTTACGGTTCAGTGTTCCACACACGAGAACCAGGGTATTAGCACAGCATGCGTGAAGCTGACAACACACAAGGGTAAAGTAATAAGTAATAATAAATCGTTATAACGCTAACTGATAAATGTAGAATGTGTGTGATGAGACATTATTGGTGTGACTGTAGCATTTGATTATGCAGGAGAATGAGAAATATCACAATGGACAAACCTGGTTACACTCATACAGAACCTCCCATGTGGTGGGGGCGGGGGGGGCAGAGGGTTAATGGAAGCTTTGTTTTGGAGTCGGTGGGGCGGGGTTTAGCAGAATTTTCCAGGGGGCCAGCCATGCCTTTGTGGGGGTCTTAACTCAAGAGTGTCGATAGTTGAAATGCCTCAGACACTCACAGGCAGGCCTGCGTCATGGGGAGTTTTGTTTCATTCCGGTTTCACTTTCACACATCTCACATGTTGTATATGCCATTTGTAAACAACTGCAGGTCATGAAACAGAGAAACGTTATTAATCCCTGTGGGGAAATTCCCTTTTCACTTAGCCCGTGTTGCTCTCTCTGAGACACGCAGACACAAACACCTCGGGGTCACAGGGCAGGTCAGCCTGCATGCAGCTGCACACAGATATCCGCCTCTTCTGCTGAGACGGGACCTCTAACCTTCTGATCCCACTGAACCACCAACCCCAACCAAAATATCATTTGGCGTTTCTGTGCTGTACACCAAAGTTTTAATATTAACGTGTTTCTTTGTCATATCAATTCTTCAGTAAGTCTGCAAATCACCATATTAGTCAGTTAAATTAAATCCAGGAAGGTAATGCTTGGTTTTGTGTTGTGATTCTCTAAATACTTTCTGAGCAACAGATTGTTATTTGTTAAACTGTGTCCATGCTTCTAACTCAGGAGGAATTGTAAAGTGGCTCCATTCGCTGAAAGGAATGTTTAATTAAATTATAAGAAAAAAATTCAATCCAGAACAAAGTCGATACCATTAACTTGCCAAAAAATACATTTTGCTTGTTAAATATTCTATTATGCAGTATTGGTTTTAAGTATCAGTTTTCCTATAATAATAATTTATTACACTTGAAGATCAATGGCCATGAATGGATGGAATGCACTGGGTACATCTGGGGATGTTTTTGGGGAATACTTTTATGTTGAGAAGGAAAAAATGGCACAAAAAGTATGCCAATTTGTCATAATCTGGTGATCATATGTAATGACACCCTAGGAGAAAATGCATGGAGACAATTAGAAGCTTACTTAAGCAACATCAGACCAGCCTGTTATTGAAGAATGAGTGTGTTTGTTTCTGAATTTTCAATAGGATGCCAGATCAAGATCTATCTTCAAGAAGTTCACCTCCTCATGGACCTCATGTCTTTCGAAGTCAGAAAGCCAGCAGGGGAATCTTCCCTGTCCCTAAGATTAACTTAAATTAAGTTTTATTTTTTATTGATCAATGATGTCCAGGCCCACAAATAAGGCTTGTGCTTGCTGTCTCAGAAGCATACATAGGAAATAATTTGTATATTATCAAATCCTAGTCCAAAGTACGTAGGTAGACGCTGAACAGACTCCAGGCTTTGGAATAAATTAACAGGTAATAACAGCAAGGGAATCATTTCTTGTAATTTGGTTGGAAATGCTGAATGTAGTCTTTACTCAAAGGTTCAGGCAGCTTGTTATTGTATAGTACATTGTCTTTGTCAAGCTCCTTGTCAAAAATTTTCCTATCTTTTAATAGGTTTGTGTTAAGCCTTCCTGCAAGACATACATTTCAAACTAGGCAGGAATGCTAATAAGCACTTTGATGGCCTGACCTTGCAGCTATTTTAGATGTGCTTCATTATCGCAGCTGACTTTCTGGTTAGCCTTAATAAAACTAACAGACAAGTTTTAGACAATCATTTAATCTGCCGTTGTTTGTTTAGAGGCAGCTTATTTTATGCTGTTTATCACATGTTCGTTGACAGCTTCGAGTTTCTGTTCTTTCTGTTAGGGCTGAGAGTTTTTTTTGATTCACTCATGTTTGAAATAGCTTTATAGCGAAGGACAAGGCCTTCGTTTTCTAAATGGTCATCAATTTTGAATGCATATTTGTATTGTTTCTCCTTCATGTTCTGTTTTGATAAAGTCTAATTGTTGAAATAATCCATTTCATATTTTTATAGTTGAACCATGAAAAAAAGTACATGATTTTCTGCTTGTCTGTTCTACACAAAAGCAATCAATAAACTCCATCATATATTAAATGTTCTGTACAAACTAAGCAATGCCAGACTTCAGAAAATATAAAACATTGACATTAAAATTCATTTTTCAAAAGGTATGGCTGTTTTATGTTATATAGTATGTGCTAAAATTCTTCAAAACATGGAATTAACAAAGCAATTTTGGTGCAAGCAAATGTAATAAGAATGTATTAATAGCATATAATTTGTCTAATCACAATTTGAGTTTTGAAGAATGCTTTATATTTAATTCTTCTTTGGATAAGTAAAGAGCACAATCCCATTTAGCAGAGAAACCTTTGCAGCTCCATACAAAGTGATCCCCCGACAGCTCCTTTTCATTAGCCTGCCTGTTTCATTTAATCCAGTAAAGGCAATGGATCAGAGGGAGGGTTAAGAACGATATCAGAGAGGAACACCATCTCCTGCTATGCAGGAAGCGAACTGAAAAAGCTTCACGTGGGACCTTTTCTCAGTGATGGAGCGCGTGCGTGGAGCAGCTGTCAGATATCAAGCTGGTGTCCCCATTCATCATAGCAGCAGGTAAGCAGAATCCCCCATCATGCATCTTTATGATGCTACGTACCAATTGGCTCGTTCATGGTATCAGCTGGTAACCATATGCTCTGATAGGCAGCCAGTTGGCTGTCGCTTGTAACAGCCTGTCTTGGAATGAATGGATACCATTACTGACACCAGAAATGACCAGACTGTCCAAAGGAAAATATCTCCCTCCCAAATCCTTGGCAAGGGCTCTTCCATCGGGCTGTGTCGACCGACATCAACACAGTGTGATCATCCACACCGTGCTTTCAGGGAATCTTACTGCACAATGATTTCTGCCTTTGTAATGAGCCGCGCAATAGACTGTGTAGGCGGTGCTCACCTGTCAGTCTTGCTCAGGACAACATTTTAGGTTATATGTAAATTTCAAACACACAGTGTTCACTTTCATGCTCAGCTGTAACGCAGAACATGTTGCTTTATAGAAATGCCAACATGCTGTAACTCTATCCTGATCCAAATGCATTCCAGTCTAAGCTGAACATTTTGTGCTGCGCCATTCTTAGATTAAGGCAAATTGGCAGTTTAGAGACATTTCTTTCTTTGGCAAATGGTAGTGTCTTATGAACCATCAGTGACCTACCTTCATGGTTGCTTCTCAATGAGTCATTTGGAAAGAAGCGGCAAGGATCTCTTAATTAATTAATTCGTTTATAAGCATTAGTTCCAATTGGAAGGAGTATTCAGATGAAAAATACATTTCTTTAAGCCTCCATATTAATAGTTTTTTCGTCTGTGAACAGATTGGTGAAACGCTAAAACTACTTCAGCTGTATATGTACTTTAATTGAGCTGCCTATTGTATTTTTGAGTGTCGCCAGTAGGTGCCACTGTGTCCTGCTTTTAACGTTTGTGTTCTGGTTTAACTTACAGCCAGAATGTTCCTGGCAATTTCAATCTGCTCTTGGTCCTTTTTTAGGTCTTAGATCTGCCAATATTCTTATGTCGGTCCAAACCATTCCAGTTGTCGCAGTTCAAATGAAACTCAGATGTTATTTTCTGAAAATATCTCAGGACCATCACTGGTATCAGTCTGTAAATTTTTAAAGACCTAAGACTCTTCATTGCCTCATGTCAGTTGTTCACTTTTCCTTTTAATTTTTTATTTTGGAATAATACCTTCAAAAGATTTTTTCATGTCTTCAAAAGATGAAGCAAAAATAAGCATGACCTCTGTCGCAGGCACTCTGTAAGAGATCAAAAATGCTATTCTAGAGTGTTTGGAGGGTGGGGAGGTCATTGTACACGAGGCTGTGTATGTATGTGACAGGTGATCCTCTCTCTTTCTCTGCTCATGCTGCATTTCTAGCCCTTCCTCTATGAAGTTACCATTACAAGCTCGATCAAGCTACTATTAGAACGAGGGATCCATATATAAAAACAATCATTTCTGCTATTTTTTGCATGTAGAATGCCTTGCGGGTGCTTTTTATCATTTTTAATTCATCAGTAAAATTTGTATTGTATAAAATAAGAATAGATTTAAAAACAAATATTTGGCTTCATGCCAATCAAACTTACTTTTTTTTCCAAACTGAACAAAAGTTTGGGTGAGATTTGCACATTTCACTGTTGTCATTTTCCTGTCTCAGTTTTGGGTGATGTCATTCTCTGTTATTTCTTCTGAGACAGATTCTCT
Source organism: Stomatorhinus ivindoensis (assembly GCA_019775895.2). NCBI lineage: Eukaryota > Metazoa > Chordata > Actinopteri > Osteoglossiformes > Mormyridae > Stomatorhinus > Stomatorhinus ivindoensis. The sequence continues at coordinate 6,783,013 of JABFEB020000002.1, read as the reverse complement.
CTTGCTTTTTCAAAAAACAGAGGAAGGCAAGCAGCTGACTCTCCTATCTCCTGCCGATTCTATACTTAAATATGGATCTTCTTTCATGTAAAGGAGCTGCTGTCTAACAGGAAGCACTTATCTCATCTGAACAAAGTGAAGAAGCCAAAGCACATTTGCACAGATCAATTGATGTTCTGTTGTTTGTCTCCATAAAAAGCCTATTTAGTTTATCTATCCGTACATTTATCTTCCCACCATTTATCCTGGGCAGGGTTGTGGAGCCTGTTTGAGTTAGAAAAAATTAAATATCTTAGTTAATAACTTAATGGAATTTTTGTGAACACATGGTGTTGGAAGGATACTGTGTAAACATTGTGTGTTTTCCATGTACGTTCCTTACCGCTTATGATGAGCCTGGAGTCTATCCCAGAATGCACTGTGCAGAAAGGCGGGGACACCCTGGATAGGATGCTAGTGCATCGCAGATTTATAATCGATATGTGATTGTATAAGATTTTTTTCGTAATAAGAGGCATGAGACAGCAGACTGGCTTGCTTGAGACAGATAAACATTAATCCCGGCATTACTGCACTTAGACCTAGACCGTGGTCACTTCAGGCGGTGATGTCATATGACCAATTGTCAAATTGACACACTGGTTCTCATTTAGTTCTGCTTCTGAACAGTAACGCTGTTTCTGAGTGGAAAGAGTGAGGCTTGGTGCTGGAGTCGGAGTAGGAGGGCTTAGTCTGCCTGCATAAATCTGTCAGGGGAGCTGAAAACAGATATTGAGTCATGCTGGATGGCATCTGTCTAAAGGGTAATGTAAAACATTACAGTCTCTCTTTGCTGCGGACCATGAGATCCATGTGACTTTTTAGAAGATTAACTCTGAGGAAGGCTTTCGTCAGCCGACCTGAAAGCTCGATGCCTTCCTGCTGGACTCGCCGCGCAGCTTGCATCTCTCCTACAGATATAAGACATGACAGAACACGCCAGCTCCGGGAGAAAGGAAGAGAAGGTGTAGGGAGTGCTTCCTAGCCTGGCCCAGAGCTGCTGAGTCACCCCGAGAGTAGGTGAATGCAGGGTTTCCCAACCCGGCCCTCAGGGACCCACAGCCAGCCCAAGTTTTTGCTCCCTGCCAGCTTCCTGCCAAACAGTCCACTCCCTAGCAGGAGCTGGGAGGGAGCAAAAACACGGACCGTCTGCGGGTCCCTGAAGACCAGACTGGGAAACACTGGGTGAATGTAACAGCTGCGTCGAGGGAGTTCTGCTCCCCTGCAGTACACAGGGAATCGTTTTTCCATTATCGATAATGACTCACACAGCTAATTCAGCATCTCATGTGATGTGGAAACCATACTCCCCCTCTACCCAGATCACTGCCCTCCCCCAGGGGTCCCTACCTGAGGTAAAAATACCCCCAGGCTCACTGAATAATCTCGATGTGATGAGCACACCTGGGCGCGGCGCAGCCACAGGCCATAGGTTTATGGATGCCTTACCGATACTTAAGCCACGCCAGTCGGGAGTATAGGAATACAACTCACTGTAGGACTCTGCAAATCTGCTCTCAGTATTTGCAACTGCAATTTTTCATTAAGTATATCTTTTATGAACAAAATCGGTGTTCACCCCACGTCGTCGTGGACTTTCCTCTGGTTTGCCCAAACATACTGAGGTTAATTGGAGATACTAAGGTGCATGAGTATGCATGAGTGTGCAAGAGTGTGCAAGAGTGCGCCCTGCGATGGGTTGGAATCCCACCCTAAGCTTCTCCTTGCCTTGCGCTCATTGCTTCCACAACACTGACCGGGGCATCACTGAGTTTTCTAAAGGACAGAAACTATTATATAATAGTTAAAAGTCTCACTTTGAGGTGACAGACAACGATTGGTAATTTATTGCAAAGTATAACTGTGTAAATTAATTGCTTGCAAAAAAAAAATAATAATAATCAAAATTTGCTGAAGAATTCAATGAAAAAGAACTCGCATGAATGTACGGGGGTCCAGGCCAGCAGTGTGCTGCTTTCTAGTCGATGGTAAGGTGCTCCTTTCCCAGCTGATTACGTGAGCAGCATTCTACAGAAAGAAGCATGTTCCTCTGCCTTCAGCAGACAGCACAAAATCGCCACTGAAATAGCCTTAAGCTTGGATGCAGCCGCTCAGACAATAATGTACGCCAGTTGACTCCGTTGTAATCATTAGTAAAACAAATGAACCGTTCTGTAAATCACCTAATCAAACTTATTTTTAAAGCATTATTTAATCAAAAAAAGTATATTTGGCTGCCCTGGAAAATTATACAAGAAAAATACAAGAAAAGACTGAAACAATTATTCATTTTGCCAAATAGATACATCATTGTTTAAAAATCTCCCCATTATGCTCTTCTGAATAAGTCAGCCATGTTCCCTTTTCTACCATTAGCAATTCATTTGCCTTGATTTTAGTGCACAGACCCTTAACACTAGTGGTGGCCAAAGTGATGTTTGCTGTATATTATGACCCCTCCCGTGGCTGGCTTTGGGCCAGGCTTTGAGCCTATTTTGGACACAGAGCACCATCTAGTGCAGTCAGAAAATACAACAGATGGTTCATGAAGTGCCATAAACTCTGACATTGTAGGCTAGTCTGTCCCTATTGTTACTCTCTGTTAATCAATTGTTTAATTTGTTTTGTTCATTTCTGACCCTCCTAAAGGTTAACCATTTACAGGAAAATCGGCAGAGAGGAAGTAGGTAGACATTGACATCTCAAACTATTTCAGGTTGTCAAATCAGAGCTCAGTAAGACAGGTACAAGGAGCAGACTGAGCAGTTAGAATATGTAGCTCTTAGGCATTTTCTCCAGAATTTTCAACCTTTTTTCCAGTCAAAATGAAACACGGCTGTTCTTTTTTTGCTGTTGTTATTTCTTTTAGAAGAGTGAATTGTGCCTTTTGAAAAAAATGTGCAGCCTCAACAGGTGGATGTGTGAGCCTGACTGGCCCTCGGTCATCCCGCCCAACACTGATATGATATGCTGCGCCCAAGGAAGGGTCAAGACGATATCCCAAATATGAGACGATATGATAGCAAATATGAGTCAAGACGATATCTCAAATATGAGCAGTATCCCTGGGACATATCCAATAAAAAAGTGAAAAAATAAACAAACTGGTATTTTCTGCTGGCCCACTAGTACTGTAGCCTCTTTTCTCTAGTGTTGGTGATTCACATTTAAGGTAAAAGGTAAAAATAACAGTACTTTAGGGAACATTTTTCCTCGAATTTCATGATTTCAATTGTGGCACATGAACAGGTAAGTGCTTTTTGTACTCTGTCAAAGAAAAGGGTACAGCCCTGGTACCTACTGGAACAAACAGCATTAATGTACTCGCAGTGGTACAAAGATGTTCCTTAGATTCCATTTCCTTACTTTAAAAGGTACATTTACCTACAGCTGGGGTACAACTGGCAGATCCTTGACAGTACAGCCCCAGTGACAAAAAATTGTACTCTGAAAGGTACAAATTGGATTTTTTTTCTAATGGTCTAAAAGAAAATGATTAGTCCTAATATTCAATATATGTACACTTCAGACGACCCATCTCAGGCACATTGATATCAGGATGATGGGTGAGGGAAAAAATCGGGCTGTTGGCTAGGGGGGGCTGCTTTGGGCGAAATGACGGTAATACTGTATACCACAACAGTAATATGATAGTAACACTGTATACCACAACAGTAATATGATAGTAACACTGTATACCACAACAGTGATATGATAGTAACACTGTATACCACAACAGTAATATGATAGTAACACTGTATACCACGCTAGGGAAATGTCATTGAGAAATGCTGGGGGTGGGGTTAAGCGTCATTCATTGGTGCCAAGGAGCTGAATTGTATCTCTGGTTAATTACTGTGGAATGCAAATTGTTACCACAACATGTTAAAAAAAATGTAATTGTAATGGTAATTGAAAAAATAAAGACAACAAAGCCTGTGACTGAGCAGGGGTCTATGTGATAATGAGTGAGCCAGGGCAGTGACAAAGAATTTCAAATGAACTGAAATACTGATATTAATCTCAGGACACAATCAGCCCACTGAAATAGGGTATTATGTTAGGAAACATTTCTGATACAAGTTTTTTACTGCATAAATATTTGTCGTAAATATGCTAAGTGTTCACTGCAGGGGCTGTTGGATGTTTTACCCTGTGACGGAATAAACACTCACGACTTTTTTCAGGTCTTTTAAATTATTTTTCCACAACCCAGCTGTTCATCATGATCTGGATTCTACTTTTGGGATCAACGATTATTCATTATAATGAGGCCATAGGTTGTTCTTGTACCCAAATGACAGCAGGCTAATGGCAGTCTTCCCTGCTGCCCCATTTTACTCCATATCCTATTTTATCCTACTCTACTGTGGATTTTCTAACCTTTTTCTAACCTATGACTGACATTTGGACTAAGTGGAGTGTCTAGGCTAAGCAGGGATTCGCTTTGAACTAGTGATGGACAAAATGACATTTTATGAACCATTTGCTGTAACTTTTGACGCCACTAGATGGTGCTCTCTGTACAAAAAAGGACATAAAACATACCCCAAAACAAACCAAGAGCACCATCTAGTGGGATCAAAAAAGCTGCAGCCAATCTCAGGTTAATTATTTTGCAACAAATATTAAAAATAATACATTATTAATGAAAATATTAAGCTTTGTCACTTGTCTTGTTCTATGAAAAAGTATCAGTTACTAAGAGAGAAGCAGGGAATCATGTAATTATTCTTTTAGATCACTGTTTGTCAACCTGGTCTTCATTGACCCTGTGACAACCATTGATTTTGCCCCATCCCAGTTCCCTGCCAGATAGTTCACGTTTGTGCTCCTGACTGGGAGCTGGGAGGGAGCAAAAACATGGACAGTCTGAATTTCCCCTGGAGCAGGTTGAGAAATGCTATTTCAGGCTGCTATCGTCACAGAAAGTAAGATAAGAACTTAGAGTTTCTATGCATAAATCTGCTCAAAATCATTTACTTCCCCTCCTTGCTTTTTCTGCATCTTACAGCTGTTCCCTGTTTATTGGCCTTCTTAAACTCAATATACTTATATATAATATACAACGAATTGCCATAATAAACATTTGTCACCTTGCTGATGCGAGGAAAATGAACCAGCCCCTCTGGAATTCTGACTTCTTTTACTCCTCGGGTGGGCATCAGAATGCCGAGATTTTGTATGACAGTTACATTTTTAATTGCTTCAGAAATGGACTAACCTTAAGAAAGCATTAGGGTCAAAAGTATTCTGAAAATAATTTACCATGCTTTGCAATTATTTAACATGTTGAACAGCTTGCAAAACACAACAAAGGTCTTCTCCCCTTATGGAATTCACATTTCTGGATTAATGACCCTGCACATCTAGCCACCTGGATTTAAAGTAGTCTTTTGGGATTACATTTTACTAATCAGACAGATGGCTTAAAACTTGTGTGTTTCCCCTACATGACTAAGAAAAATCTTTATTTAAAAATAAACTGCAGGTGATGGATCAAGCCAGTTTTCTACTGAAAACGTAAAACTCAAAACATAGAAACCCTTTTTGAACGTTATCACTTCACTTGGATCATTTAGATCATTGTTTCCTAAACCAGTCCTCTGGGACCCACAGACAGTCCACATTTTTGCTCCCTCCCAGCTCCCTGGCAGACAGTCCACATTTTTGCTCCCTCCAAGCTCCCTGCCAGACAGTCCACATTTTTGCTCTAGGTAATATATACATTCTCAGTTTTTATTCTAATTTACATTTGGACAAAGTGTTTTATCGGGTTTATAACATGGGAAAGCATCCTGTCATGTAAGTTATCAGATGCCATAAACAAAAAGTTTCATTATAGAACATGTGAGTATCACATTCTGATATGTATCTTGTATTAAATGAGATGCAGGTTACTCATTTAGTCATGGTTTCAGGCACATTCTGATGTACAGCATGCCATATCATTTTTGAATGTTCTCATTTATTCTCATATGGAGCAATAGACCATATTTCAGAGTGCATGTGGAAAATTGCAAGCTGTTGCAGAAATTAGTTCCTGGGGTAACATACCTGAATCAAATTAAATGAATCTTTTCAAATTAAAAATGCTTTGATATGTAAAGAAAACTAAATAAAACACAAAACTCATAGTGGAAATATAAAGTTTGTTTTTGGTCAGAAGGTCACAGTGTGTTGCACTTCCAGGTAATCCTTATCTGTATTCCTTACCCGGATAACTAGTTGGATTTAAGGTAGTCTGGACTAAATGTAAGTGAATGAAGTCCATTTGCCCAGACCCAACAAGTTATCCGACTAAGCAGTGGTGGAATGTAACGAAGTATTTGTACTTCGTTACTGTACTTAAGTAAATTTTTACGTATCTATACTTTA
>JABFEB020000002.1:6709234-6720194 GCA_019775895.2 Stomatorhinus ivindoensis | reverse complement strand
TACCGGCATATACCTTTATTGGCATACCTACCGGTATATACCTTTATTGGCATACCTACCGGTATATACCTTTATTGCTGAAACTCAGCTTTCCCGCCAGTGCTTCTCACAATGCGACAACTGCTTGTTTTCTGTTTTCATTGTGGAAAAAAATGTATGCATGACCATGTAACTTTATAATTACTACTCAGACCTAGAGCCTCTAAGGCTAATTTTACAAAAAAAGAATAGTTTTTCTTATTATGATGTCACGTCCTGCCTCCCTCAGCCCTGTCCTGCACCCATTTGGCCAGCAGAGGGCCCCCCATCTGACCACACCATGTCCCCAGTCAATAACACCTGTCCCTCATGTAGCCCTCATTGATTCTCATTACAACCCTCACCTGGGTTATCCCTCATCCATCGTGATCATTTCTTATACCTGTCTGTCCTTAGTCCTCACCGTATATATGTGCCCTCCGTCCTGCACTCCCAGACGTGTCATTGTGTTTCAGTCCGTATGCAAACTCCCGATAGGTCTGTGTAGGGAAGCACTCACTACTAACTCATTACTCACTACTGTAATCTCTTGAATAAAGGCCCCTTCGAGGTTTGATCACATTGAAGGCTGCTTCCCAGTGTTAACAGACATGACGACAGAGAACATTTTTGAACGGATGCGTTTGGCTGTGATGAAAACACACTAAATACAATTCATCCTTAACTTGTTGAATAAATGTTAAGTAACACAGTTTAAAGATTAAACTAATGTCACTCCTCTCATTTAAAGCAAAAAAGAACTGCCGCTTCTTGGTTTAAATTGTGTCTTCAATAAGTTGTCATAAACAGGATTGAACAAATGTACAGACATGCTGTTTAATTCCACAGCTGAATTGCAATTGTTCTATTGCTGAACCAGTAGCTGACAGAAAATGAAAGATAAAAGGAAATGAAAGATGTTGGTTTGTTGCAAGAGTAAAGAATGTGTTTTTAGTAAGGGAGTGAATATCATTGCCCTTAATACATTCTATTGTCCTCAGGACGGGTCGATTTTTTTTAAAGGAGATTTTAATGTAGCAGAAAAATTCCTCCATAGCCCTGAAGAGCATCTAGAGAAAACGTCGACAAAATCAACGAGGCATGGAAACAATGCACAGCTTACTGATGCAAACAGAGGGCCGGCAAACCGCTCTGAAATGCAGACGGCAGCCGCTCCGAGGGGGACCTGTCTCCCCCTGTCACCCCATTAGCCGACAACATCTCACAGGCAGAGCTGCGGACTGGGCAGACTGGCAAGAAGCCCAGAGTGTGCGTCACAACTCCCAGCTCCATAGTCTGCAGCCCTTTCCCAGTCAAAGCAAGAACGGGCAGCCGACTTAGACAATATTTCTTAAATGATTCTTACAGTCTTTGATCGTTACTTATATATATATATATTTTTTTTTAAATCTGAGTGCATTTTTAAAGCATTCACTGCTCCCTGTATTTTTTGCATTAAGTATAAAACAATTCTCACAATCTGCAATGGAGACTTCTTACATTATACATCAAACAAATCACAAATAAATTTTTTTCAGTTTTTAAAATTGCAACATTAATTAAACAAACATGCATCTGTTGAATGTCTAATTTGACGTTAGATAAATATTAGGTTATCTAAGCAGCTACCAAAACACGAATTCTACTAAAAGTCATGATTAATATTTATTCCATGCTATAGTAAAATTGCTTCAGCAGCATGGAGACTGCTGAACTCAGTTAATATAAATAATATAAAATAGAAGAATAGAATTACCAGGCACAGGAGCAGCCGTTGTGGACAGAGATATTTAAATGGCGCAAATAGGGCTTTGATGGACCATATGGAAGAAAATCCTCTAATTAATTAAACCTATTATGCAAAATCAAATCCACTTGTACTCTTACTTATTTATGTGCTCATTTGCATTCAGCCTCTGTCCATATCTTGGTCATCATCATTAGCAGCAGCAGTTATCCATGTTACTATGTAGTAGGGGGAATGAGCAGTCATATATCTATGTGCTTGTGTCTACTACATGCTGCAATGCCAGATTTTCTTTTAGAGTATATTTTAGAGTGGATAAAGACCTCATTGAAAAGAAAATCCATAATCATAATCTACTCTTTTAGAATCACCACAGATATCACATGCAATGAAACGCTTATATAAGCAGCTGTTGCTAAATGTAAAGGTAAAAAAGTAAAGGTTGTAGTTACTTTTAATGAATGGCACATCCATAGTAAGGAATAAAGGAAGTAGGCTTTTCAATTGGATGTTTAGGTGTTTAAAAGTATGGATTCTGAAGTCAACAAAGGAACTGTACTGTAGTCTTCTTGATCCTGGGACTTTATTTGAATCATTGTAAGTCTCTTTGAATGCAACTAAATCTACAAAGAATAGACAAAACTAAACCATCGACCTTTAATGTCCAAAGATATTAAGAGTAGTAATAATAATATTGCAATACTGGCAAGATGGTCATTTGGCATGAATTTCGTTAACATTCTCATATGTCCCTGCATGCCTGCGTGTACAAACACCTACAAAACACTTGCATCAAATGAAGCTTTACTTACCATCGTGAAATTCATAACTTTGAGGATCCAGATGGTCAGTGCAAGATTAACCAGGATTAAAACCATGAGAAGCAGCACAAAGCAATAAAGACAGCGCTTCCGCCATCCATAGATGCCCAGTTTGTACGGGACTTGTGGTTTCTCTGGCGTCTGAACATTGTTCCTGTCAGCACACTGTTCTTGGATCATCTGCAAAAGGATGGTAGACAGAGAGAGATAGAGAGATTTTTTTAAAAAGACACTTTTAAGAAAAGGTTATAAAAGGGGGCAGATCCTATTTCTGTCCATTCAGTGGGATGTTGAAGTGAAGTAATTTAAATTAATCGCCTCGCTCAGTGTCACAACAACGACAACTAAGTGCTTTTATGGGAAATAAACCATAATAAGTCTGGTTACAGGTGAGGTCGCTTGCCCCCTTTTTTATACAGCAGATAGTTCTACATACTCATCACTACATATATTTCTGTCTTTCTGTACCAACTATATCCTGTATTAATTGTACAGCATAAAATAAAATTAAAAAACTGAAATGCTTTGTCCAAGCAGCATATTAACTGAAATTAATTAACCACCTAAAATTTGAGTTTCCAGTTTTATTGGAGAGATAAGAATTCTATGACTAAGATGAAGACTTTGCACTAAATGCATTTTCGCTCAAAATAAAAGCTTGCAATCATTGTACAGCTTTTTTTATAATCTCACATGGAAATCCGTATTTGCTCCTCAGCAAATATAGCACTTATCCTCCTACTCTGCTCCTATTCTGAGGTGAGAGCGTGCAGCATGGTGTCCTGGTGTGGCTTCTTGTTAGTGAATTACCCACCATGATAACCACGAAAGATTGAGATGTTCCTTTCAGCAATTATCATTCAGGAAACTTGTCCCTCCACAGCGATAATGTATAAGTAGATGGGTGAGTAACAAGTAGTAAAAACAACATTATCAATCCCGCTGTGAGTTAATCCCGCTGTGAGCATGCATCTTCATTATATATCACGTCGGCCAATCCCTCTTGGAAGGTGGGTTGACTGAATCCCATATTTGCTGGAGTTCTGCTGTATCTTTTCTGATCTGAAACATATAAATGAGAGGAGAAAAACCCAGCCGGCAGTTGTTTGATGAAGTGGGGGAATCATTGAGGTAATTACGCGTAAAAACGTGGAGGGGTTTTTGTGGGTATAGCAGACATCTTCAAGCGTCTGTGCCGGAAGGTTGCCAGTTCAGCCCCGTCCTCAACAGAACAGTCACATGCTCATGTGCTCAAGGTCAAGGCCCGTAGCCCCCAGCTCCATGGGCCCCGATGCAGGTGGCTGCCCCCCACTGCCAGGCTTACTCTCACCTACATGTGTCTGTGTGTCATGGGGAGCAGGAGGGGGCGGGCGAAGAGAGAATGTCCCCACCAGAAATGAATATAGTGTCATTATTATTATTTTTTATTTTCATTGTAGGAAATACCACCCAACCTCTCTCTCAGTTCCAGCTCTTGCTTTTCTCTTCTTCAGTGAAGTAAACTGATTGTGGGCACCATTGTGTAGAAGGGAATAAGTGCACAAAAGGTCAAACTGTGCAGAATGGGCTGGTAAGTGGCTCAGCTACTGATATGTCTGAGCAAGTGAGAACCTCTTATTGGGGTAACAAAGAGCGCTGGAACCCTCAGCTGACCACTGCACGGGGAAAAGTCATGTATGGTGTTATAATATTGGGACTTAACGTCTGCCTTTTACGAAAAGCCGGGCTGTAACAAGATGGAAATATTTCAAATGCCTCCAAATAAGTGGTCCATGGAATTTAGCTTCAAGCTGTAATATCTTCCTCAATCAATACAACGTAAACAAAGAAGCTTTAGCTGGCTGTTTCATAAACTGAAAGAGTGGTTGACTTGCAACCAGCTGGTCTGTTATCGTAAAGTTTGCTGTTCATTTAGCGATGGTGTACAGAATGTTGTTTTTTCTTCTTTTCACTTAGAGAAGGCCTTGTTACGGGCTCACAAAAGCTTTATTGTCAGGTAATTGCTCTGGTTATTTTTAAGAAAAACCATGACAAGTAAATTATAATATTTGTGAAAACTGAAGAGACTGAGTTACTTCTTCCAGCGCAACTCCTTTGTAATTTGTTACTGTGTGCTGTTATTCAGCCTTTCTGCTGGTCATGTCAGCAATATAATCCTTCCTTTTTCATGTTTTTGTTTAATTTAAATCCTAAAGAAAAGTTACTAAAAATTGCATATTGAAAACGGGGTGCTTTCTTGCTGTTTGTAGGTCCCGCTTCTTCGTTAGGGCCTCGGCCCGGAGTGACAGACACAAGCAGGAATCAGCACCATTATGGGTTACGACCCATAGCATGTAGTCACACACATTCAGGAATCATGAGGCAGTAACTGCGGTACCTGGTGTTTTATTAGAAATAGGATCATACCTTGACTTCTCTGCTATGTAAACTGTGTGGAAATTATCTATACAGGACTGATATTTGCAAATGGTAAAATTATTTCATGGTATATACAAAAATATTATTAAAAGCTTTATCTGTTGTTAAAAAGCTATTTACAAATTTGTTTAAAGAAAGGTGACCACATGTAAAGAAGTTAAAAAGAAAAAAAAGATCACATATTTTTTCCCACAAAATATTCATTGTTACACTCATTTCATTGTAAATTCCCCACACTAGAGACAGTTTGCTCCCATCCACTAGAGGGCGCATGGTGTGGGGAATATGCGGGCATGATGTGGTATGTAGTCAACCTGAACCCAACACTCCCTGCCTGCTCTTTTACCAATAATGGGGTGAATTGAGTCTGGGAAGATAATGCATCCATCTATCCATCCAAACACTTCTCCAGTACAAGGTCAAGGGGGACCTTGAAGACTTTGGATGGGATGCCAGTCCATCACAGACCCCACACACATATAGACACATGATTAATCCACAGCCCAAGGTTTTGATCAGTAAGTTTCACCTGGAAGAGCTGTAAATGTCACAGTGACCTTCTCCACAACGTTGCAAATGGCACCCTGCTCCTGTGGTCCCATTTATTGACATGCTTTGCCTGATTCCAATACATTTCTGTCAAGATTCACTCTTCAGTGGAAATGCTAAATGAAAATTTTGTGACTGATTGCGTGATACTTGTATTTTTAATCCGTTAATTAATCTTTTAATTCACAAGATGAATAATTAAAATGAAAAAGTTGGTACTAAAGGTAGTTCCAGTGATAAATTCAAAATTAGTAAATTAATATTTAGAATAAATATATATATTCCATTATTTATTTATTTTAATATCCGTACTTAAAATGCAAATTAAAAATGCAACATAAATTTGGCATTTCGAAAAGGAATTTAAAAAATATAAAGAATAAACAACACAAATGATTTATATTTGCTCTACTGAAAACCGCTCACGGAGCAAGCAGCAAAATGAAAGGCAGACGAGGCTGAGACAGATGTGGCTGCGTAACGGTGCTCCTTCACGCTCCTCTGGCGGCCTCATTACGGGCTTTTGTGCAAGAGTCTCCCCCAGGTCTCTTTACCGTAACAAACACTCACCCTACCAACAGCAGAGCACACTCAACTCATCCACACATTCTCTGCTGTGTCTTCCTATAGTTGCCACACAAATATACAAATATCCCCATCCTAAGCTTCCAATTGCTATTGTTATTACATAAATTAGGTTAAACTGCAGAAGATCACAAATTCACTGAGTGCAGACGCTAAATTCAGAAACTATTACTCTATCTGTCCTGTTCCTTTAACTATTAAGTAGGTGTGGTCTCCCCCCACCCCGCAGTGGAAAAATGGTTTCAAACTGAGAGGAAGGATTCAAAATGCCTGGACACCTCCTTAGCAGAACAGAAAAGTTTTCTCAGTTTACTGCAGTCCCTCACATTAATAATGCTGGAGAATGTAATTCCCGTTGACAGTGACCCTTGTGGATTTCTTCTCTGTCACTGTAAATCAGTGGTGCTCAGACTGTGTGCCGCACGTCAGCCGGGGCGAATGTAGGATGGAAATGAAGTCCAATGAACCTGTTTCATGTGGAGGGAATTATTGAATAAAATGTGAAATGTAATATGCAGTGCATCTTCTTGATGTTTTTACAATAAAAATGTGTATTAAACTTGGCTCATTTTGCTACAAATTTTCCTAATAATGATTGTTGAATGGCTTATGCTGGATGTGGAGGCATGCATATTTTTATGCTTCCAAAACAGGGCGTAGCAGAAAAAGAACCATTGCTTCAAATTAAGCCATCTCATTGCTGGGAGATCCTGGTAACAGTTTCAACAATGTAGCCTTGTTTTAATCAGTCTCTCCAACAAATATACAACATATAATGACATAATGTGACCATTTAGATCCCAGTCAGACAGAACTGGGCCTTCTACTGATACAGAAGCTCGAATGCCCTCTCCCAAATTAAAGACACTCGCATAATCTTTGTGCCATTAAAGAAATCCATGCAAAAAACAAAAAGCTTTTCTCCCTTCACTCAACTGCTCTTTGCAAAGCTACCTGTGAGAAACATCAAAATCTGAATTCAATACAAGTCTAGCCATCTTTTACACTAAAGCGATATTTAAAATAACTTCCCTTTGGGGCATTTAGGACCGTGTAATGGCATCACACTTTCTGGCCCAATGTATTAGCAACGTGCCGCTAACACAAGCCATACAAAGAATACAGAGAAAAAAGGAAAATTATTATAATTACTCTGCATCATCTATTCGTCCATTCAGCCATTGATCCATACATTCACTTTAAAGCCACTTATCTGAGAGTTGTGAAGTCGTGGTGATACATTATCTTTTAAATAGCTTTTGCACAAGATTAGGGAAAATGGATTAAATGTGTTGTAATTTTACTTTTTGAGACTGAGGGAGACACTTAGGAATAAAACTTCATTTAATTACTGCATGTTTACCAAGTAAAGAATAACTAAAGAAGTGAAGTTACAAAATATTGTATTGTACTGTGCTATATTTTACCTTTATCTTATTGAAAGAGAAATTTAAATCAGAAGAAGGTTGTGAACACTGGGTCTGAACTGTAAATTAATGATGTAAACTATATAAACTGTATATTTTTAGTTAAAATCTGAAATATAAGTGTGACAAAGATTCATTCTGCTTGATTTATATTTCACAAGTGATATTCTCTTTGTTTATGACTGTATATTCATATGTCTGCAGTGTTTTACCTAGGAAAAGCTATTTGCAGTAGTCAACGATTGATGAATGTTCCCATTCAGCGCAAGGCTGGGGTAAACAGAAAGGCAGGGATATGTGGCTCTGTCCTTATGCAAGCTACTGTGCTATAAATTGTTTGAAAATATTTGTACAATTCAAGTACTTTTATGGGCTACTAATATGCCTCTAATGTACAACATAAATTCTACAGAAAAAACATACGCAGACATTACAACTTTCATTATTAGCTGAGAAAACACTGGGGCGGGAAAAATGCTTCAAGCTGAAAGGTCGTATTTTATATTATTGTATATTAAATATGGCAAGGGATCAGTAGTGAGCACCATTCATGTCATAAGCATATTACTGCTTTATTTGTGCAAAATATACCTGACATGAAACAGAACACTAATTTATTCTGAGAGTGACATTATTTGTAATTACAGTCAAATGCATGTCATATTAGTCCCTGGTCCTTGAGTGATTATATATTGTAGCTCCCTGAAGAACAGAATAACAACTTTTAAATCACATAAACACTGATTAGACAGCAGTAAAAAGTATACATCAATATAACAGCCATCCATGTAGGTGTTGTTTGTAAATAGCATGCGAATGAGTTCTGTGGTATCTAGCAGGGGTGGCATGGTGGTGTGATGGTTAGTGCGGTCGCTAATGGGACCAGGTTTCAGGTCTCTATGCCATGATCCCATATTTGTCGTGTTTGCGAATTCTCCCCATGTTCCTCCAAGTTTCCCTCCCAACAGTTCAAAAATGTGCAGAGGTTAAATGGAGTTACCAGATTGTGTGAATGGTGTGTGAGTGTGCCCTGTGAAGGGTTGGCACGCCATCCTGGGTTATTCCCTGCCTTGTGCCCTGTGAAGGGTTGGCACCCCATCCTGGGTTATTCCCTGCCTTGTGCCCTGTGAAGGGTTGGCACCCCATCCTGGGTTATTCCCTGCCTTGTGCTCAAAGCTTTTGGAACTCCTGTGACCCTGAATAGGATTTGTGTATGCAGATAATGGATGGATATTGCACTAACAAATCACAGTAATAATGATACTCCATTGACTAAAGGTACAATCACCAGTCCTTAGAAGAATTCTCGAAGTTTCTTCTATTTGTAGTTCAGATGCCTTTCACATAAATTCTTCATAACATCATTCTCATTCCCCAGGGGATTAGGATCTTGTGATGAAACGTAACCAAGAGCACAGGCATACAGTTAGAAGATAAAGTGTAACAGGAAATAGAAAACTGCACAAGGAACCCGACAATCTGCCCTTCTTACTGCACAATAGTGGACCTCCTGGTATGCTTTGGGTTTCTGTACTGCACAGACGGCTACTAGTGAACCATGTGCTGTATTTTTATATGCCACTAGATGGCGCCCTTGGCTTACTTTTGCCGCAGACTTTTTCTCAATCTGGGACCAGTTCCATGCATTTTCAATGCAAAAAAAGCCAGAAAAAATAGCCCCATCATACCACCACAGAAAAGCTGGGCTCAGAATGTAGCACCGTAATGTCAGCGAAAATGTGATGGGTTATGGTGTCCAAACCCTCCCTAAACCCAGAAAATTCAATACATAACTGATATGGGTAGTGCTGGCTTAATGGTTAAGGAAGCCCACTTGTAATTGAAAGATTGCTGGTTTAATCCTTGACCAGCAAGGCACCACTGAGGTACACAAAACAAAGTACCACCCTCAAGCACTGCTCCCCGGGTGCTGAATTAGCTGCCTCCTGCTATGTCACAATGTTACATATGGGTTAAATGCAGAGGACACATTTCATTGTTTTGTGCTGTGTCAAAAATGACCACAGATCACTCAATTCTATATAGTTTAGTCTAATAGCTGCAGTGCTGGCAGTGAAATAACTGAGAGCTTATTAGCAGAATAAGGTTATCGAAGGTGATCGATTTGCTGGCCAGATTAAATAATAATGTATAAATATGTCGCAGATCAAATAAATAAAATATTATGCCTTTAATATTATTGAAATGAGTGGATTGTGTGGTGAAGGAATCATGAGGCAGACAGCAAAGTTAAATTTTTAGGTGTTTTTAGCGTTATTCCATGATTATTAAAAGGACAGCAGTAAAACAGCAAGCGACTGGGCAAAATAAATCCAAAAAACGAAATACAGATTAACATTTACTTTACGTTCACTTCCGCCTATGTAATATTTCTTTTAGTGATGGTCATTCTGTTCATTTTGGAAACTGATGGAAACGCAGGCTGGTTCTCAAAAAGCCCCTAGTGAGAACCAGCTCAGCACTGGCATCAGCTCCACGTTGGATGGAAATGGGGTATTTGAGCATGCTTTGTACTCTTTTCTGAACAGAGAGCACCATCTAGTGGGGTCAAAAAACACAGCAAATGGTTCATGAAGCATCATTTTGTCCATCACTAATGGCCACTGAAGGCTTGTCGCTGAGTACGGCTGGCCAGCTGTGAGTACTGCTCTGTTACTCTGTGTGCAGCGGTGGAGTACTCTCTATGGAAAGCCTGTTAGTCCGATACATAGGTGGACAATAAATCTGTGTGAAAATATATCATTAGCAAGGAAATAATGATGAACTAACTTTAATGCATTAAACAATGGTTCCTTAACAGCATATTATGATCCCATCAATGGTGTAATTAATTTTTCCTGTCACTAACGCACAGAGGTTCTCAAGCGTGACACTTCCACAATTTTGAGTCCTCTGGCAGGGGAACATGGTATACCTGTATGTCCACGGGCATCTTCCTGAGATCAACACACAGGAAACATGTGTAGGAGACATGGTGAATGTCTACAGGTAACGGTTTATGTCCTGTGATGGAACACGGGAACCTAAAATGCGATGTGACTGTTGACACATGTTTTTCAGGCATTTTTTAATTATGTGATTAGACAGACAGACAGACATAGACTGACAGACAGACAGACAGACAGACACAGATAGACAGACATACAGACAGATAGACTGACAGATAGATAGACATACAGACAGATAGACAGACAGATATAGACTGACAGACAGATAGATAGACAGACACAGACAGATAGATAGACTGATAGACAGACATACAGAGAGATAGACAGACAGACAGACATAGACTGACAGGCAGACAGACAGATATATGGATAGACAGACAGACAGACACAGACAGACAGATAGATAGACTGATAGACAGACAGACA
>JABFEB020000002.1:6605981-6628722 GCA_019775895.2 Stomatorhinus ivindoensis | reverse complement strand
CCATCACAGGGCACCGCTAGGCTATCACAGGGCACAGTGACACTAGGCCATCACAAGGCACAGTGACGCTAGACCATCACAGGGCACAGTGACGCTAGGCTATCACAGGGCACCGCTAGGCCATCACAGGGCACAGTGACGCTAGGCTATCACAGGGCACAGTGACGCTAGGCCATCACAGGGCACAGTGACGCTAGGCCATCACAGGGCACAGTGACACAAAACGGGCAATTCAAAGACACCAAGCCACATGATTTTGAAATGCAAGAGAAAAAAACAGGGAAAACACCCTGTACCAAAGATACAGAGCACGGTGGTGGGAGTCAAACCCGCAGCTCTGGGTGTGTGAAGCTGCAGTGCCTCCAGCCCTATTGCAGATTTATCATTCCAGATTTAACTGTGAATTCTAAGGATACTAAAATATTTCATACTAAACGCCACTGTACGTTTGCGATTTTCACCTAGGAGGAACAGTATGCAAGCAAAGTACAGCCTTTCAGCAGTGGGCTCAAAATATTTGAGTAAAATACTTTTCTTGGAGTTACTCCATACATATTAACAAATAACATTGCTATGTTATTTAGCGCAGTGTTTGTAATGTCTGGCATAAAGGAACTTGATACCAACAAATCAAAAAAGTGACACCAAAAGTTTATCTTGTTTGTTAAAAGAGTCTGCCCTGTGTTCAAGTGATGCATGACAACAGCAACCACAATCCTAATTATTCATACTTAATATGCATTGTGTCATTTTAAAATGATCGTTTCTTAGTTTTACATGGGCAACAAATATTCAGACACGTTCATAAAATAAATGTTGTTACTGCACTAAAACTCAAGATTCTCGTCTTACGGAAGTATTTGCAGTATCACTGCAGATCTACATAATAAGAGCTCCCTTTTCTGTATAACTGCAATTTAATCTGAGAAAGTTATTGCGAAAATTATTCTCGAATAATTCTTAAGGGCTTATCTAGTGGTTTGTCATAGGAGAAAAGTGGCCAGGACAGGATACAATACTAAACTGCAACAATTTCATACAAAACACTTTAATATACAACTGTTTAAAACAATGGAATTTAAAACAATAGTGAACAACTTAAAAGCAAATGGAACAAAGAATGAGATGTTCTTAAATACTCCAAGTTGCCACAAGTCAACTTATCTTTATCCCTCAGAAGAAAAATGGTAAAACATGCCACATTCTTTGAAATTTTACATTTTAATATACATACCTTTCCAGCATAATTTAAAATATTACAATTTCTACAAACAAGTGTACAATTATCTATGAATCCATATGAATCCCTGAACCAGTTGAAATGTTCAAGAACAACTTTAAGCAACACAACAGGTTTTGGATAAGAGATTAAGCAGGTTAAAATGCTAATTTTTATTAGCTGCATTCAGATATGCTGGTCCCATATTCTCAAATTTGGCTGGATTTCTGCTGTAAAACACATATAAAAGTAATAAACGGCGTTACAATGGTTTGGCGTCAGAATTGTCAAAGATTTAAATGGCAACACATTTCAATGGGGGGGGCATGGGGGTTAGCGACAAGGTTTTTTTATGTATACCAATGCTCTCGTACAGAAATTTATGGTTTTGTGCCGGTAAGAAATATTTACTCAAATATATACTCAACATAGCTGCTGGTAGAGATAAAACAGGTGCATCCATTGACGGGTGCTCTTCTCGTGATGCCTTTGGTCAGTGTTTGTTGTTAGTGTCCTCTTGAGAAACATTGGAGATGCCATTCTGGTTTTGAGAAGATCCAGACCCCAAGCCATACAACCGGCCACAGTACTTTGCATCATCAATGTTGTCTTCAAAGAACAACTGTGGGGGGAAAAAGGTATCATTGTGATTAGACTGAGCCTGGCTTTGAATAGCTCATTACTTGTGTAGATTAAAACGCTTGCTCGTTAAAATTTCAAAATGTAACACAAAAGCTATGGTAATGACCAATTCCTGCATGGACCTTCATGGCCAAAACTTGTATAATAATATGCTCTTTTCAGCTCGCAATCACAGGTAGTATAAAGACAAATATTTGAAATGGCAATGCCAGTTACTTTTTAAATACCTCTTTCATGCGGAAGAAGGCCATCCCAGTCAGTAAGGAGTCTGAGCCGGCCTGGTGCTGCCTCCCAATTCTCTTCAGTTCCAGCTGATCGGCAACCTCCTGAAGGCCACCCTGAATATCAAGTTGGTAAATAATAGTTTGATTACATCATCTGTAAACACTGCGTTAAGCATTTCTTCCTTACGTGTCATTTTCACATTTCCAGCCGCGTTTGGCTTTTGAAAAGCACGTAAAGCTGTCATTTAAATCAGGCGTTAATCTTTCTATATGAATAATGAAGCGACTCTACGAGGCAACTCCAACACAAACGAAGAACGACTGACCTTAAGATTCTTGCAGCTTTTCATTAAATACTTCACATCATAAATCGCTGGAAAAAACAGGTTGAGAATCTGGAAGAATTCGTGCTCCTCCTCCGGCAGTCGAGCATCGGTGAGGAGTTTCACCAGGTAACCAAAATCATAGCCACTGCGAATTCAAATCCCACGCGTTAGTGTCCCAAAAGCACTTTCAAAGGACAGTGTATGACTTTGGTTTCAAAATGAGTATCACTCTGTTTGCTACCTGTGAAAAGACAGCCACTTCACATTTTCACACAACACCAAGCCAGATGTCATTAGTAGCTCTGCGAAGTACAGAGTATCAATTCCTTCTTCCTCATGCTTTTTGAACTGAAGTCCAGAGTTCTGGAGTAAATCAATTGAGTCCTGGGAATACATATCCTCTCTGAAAGACAGGAGAGTCATTAAAAGCATGTGGGCGTGCATACATATTACTCACATACATTTCACTTTGCACTCCTTTCCCCAGTGAAGAATGTACATACGTTAGATTGAATTTGAAGTTGAATTGCCATGTTGTCGTCCCAGGTGGATAATCTCCGTCCTCATTCATAAAGGTCAGCCCCAGCTGGATTATTTTCAGAAGGTCCACATTGCAACGCAAAAGCTGGTACTGGTAATCAACAGTACTGCGAAATTCCCCAATAGGCCGAACCACCACTCCTGGGAACTCTGTATCCTGAAATCACACAATTCAAGCAGCCCAGTAAAGGGCAAAAGCTGCAGGTTAGGTTGTTATTGGTAGAATAACATTTCACGTCAAAAAACAGCAAAACAATATAAACATTTGAACTTATTGAAGATCAGGGTTACCATGGCAATGTAGTTGTAACTTTGAATAATCTGTCGGATCTTCCTCATTTCTTCCTCCACATTACTCGCCCAGACCTCGCAGATAATTTGACTGGTATCTGCAAGTGCGGCTGGCATTTTGCACAAATGAGTTTACGACTGAAAATCTTGCAGAACTTCTTCGGCAGTCTGTCGTGAAGAGAAAATATGGTCTTATGTTAAAGTAAATCAAATCTGCTGCATCAAAAGTGACCAGCTCACCGCGTGTTTTCAGCGACATTGATCAACTCAATCGCTACGGCAGACAGAAACCACCAAGTAAAAGGTAAACAAATGCCTGACAATGCAGGTGACCAAGTGACTGCGGCAGCTAAAATGCCATATAACTCACGCATGCCTAAATCTATCGGTTGCACGGTTAGACAAAATATATACAAGTAGCATGCAACTAGAAAGCAATACATAATTTGTTAACAAAACTGGAAACTTAAACGTCCATTAAAAGTTCTTGACCACAATAAAACAGATTTCCTAAAGAAAAAGCTTACGTACTTTTATAAGCAACAAATAGGAAGCAGATATCATTAGTGTGACAACAAAACCACATACTTATAAAGCAATTAAGCAGCAGCGTCAATAATTCTGAAATAATAGCTAAAATCTATGCTAAGTCGTAACGACCTTAAAATATATCGAGCAAAACATATCGCTACAAAAAGTGGTTCCTATTTAGCAAGCACGGAAGAAATAGGCTTACAAACCGTATTATTATATGCCTAGAAAGCTGTCTGATAATGATTTTGTTCCAAGTTTTTGTTTAAATTTCTCCGCTGCCTACCGGAAGTCGAAAGGATACTTACGCTTGCGCTCTGACGCTCAACCCATGAACCCACGACGGCAGCACGTCACACTGCGTCACACGCTCTTCAATGCACATTTTAGGCAGCGCTTGGGTATATGCTGCGTTAGGTGTACTGTTTTTTATAAACATGTATATGTGAGAGGGTTGTATTTAGTATTTGTACAATTATACAAAAAATCATTCATAGCTTTTTCAGTGTTTAATTCTTGGATAAATCTGATGGGTTAAACTACATTTCCCACTATGCCGCTTCTCCTATATTTTCCGCTTGCGTCATTTCCCTCTTACCGCATCCCGCGAACTAAACAGAGGAGTAGTTCTAATAGTCCATAGTCAAATAAAGGTATATTGGATATAAGAAATTAACACAATACACGTTTCTTATGCATTTATGTTGTAGGTCCAATTTCCTTTGTATATATATATGTATACAGATTTTCCTTCTCACCTCTGTTTAGTTCGCGGGAAGAGGTGAGCTTTTTCGGGATTGAAATGTACTTTTCTTAAATCCATCAGCAAATAAACGGACTACGGCGAATGCCGAACAGCATCAGTGAAGCGGCTCTTCTCTGCCCCTGCACCCACACACCACCAGTGAAACCTTCAACGCAACGCAGACAGAACCCCTTTTATTAATCTGTCTCACTGCACGAAGTGAGGCAGAGTGGGACTGGTTACATATACCCGGTATACATGTTAACACAACATCTGTAATGTGTAACTGAAGACCACAATAACTGTGGTTGTTGATTAATGTAGATTTACAGTTTTATGCGCTTGACCAAATAAATTAAATTTGTATAAAATTTTATTTTTAATACGTGCAGTACCTTATTTGTGCGTTATTGTTATTTTTGTTGTATCTATTGGTGTTCATTGTCGTACTTAATGTGGATCCACTTTCTATTCTTTATTTTATTTACCAATAATCGCATCGTGCAAGTAATACACAAAATTATTACGAAATGACATGCACTGCTGTAACATCTGTGAGGGACATATTTTGAGGAGTATATTTGAAATCATGTATACATTATGAATGGAATGCAATAGATCATAGAACTGGTATTAGGTTTACTCACAATGCAACCAAGTTTAACTTTAAATCAAAATCATGTTATGTTTCAGTCAATAATTATAAAATAGTTATAAAATATCTAATTTCATATTCGCACAGACTCTATGCCATAATAAAGGCAACCGCTGTACTAAAACTAAGATAACCTTTTAACTGATTTTATGGTTTTAAACATTGCCTGGCATTTTATATATTGTGCATTGTACCACAGCATATTTTAAATTTTATTTTCAGTGAATAGAGACTGACGGAAAAAAATATTTCTTGCCCTTACATTGGGGAATACATAGGGTTTTGGGACCAGTCTGCTGCTGCTAAACATACTTTCTTGATAGCGTGATAACGCAAGTATTTGTTGTGTCTTTTTTCAGCCTTTGCAGATACATTGTTAGGGGTGAAGATCTTTAACTTTTTCTGAAAATTTGCACCAAAATTGCAGCATAACCATATTAGTACCAGGGAGAAGGGTGACTGAAGAAAACACTTGAATGTTTGAATGTGATAACTCTGATAGTATTTGGTGGATCTTATTGCCACATTACAAAAACATCTGATTTCAGTTCTGTTTATTTTTAAATAGCACAACAGAGTCATCCCAAAGTACATGACATCAGTGTGTAGTAGTGTGTTACTACATCACATATATAAAACAATGTATAAAACCAGGAAAAAGTAAGAAATAATGAAAGCTAGAAAACAATGGAATAGAGGAACCAAAATCTTACAAGTCAACAAGGTCAACTGGCTAACCTTTAGGTCAGGTGTTGAAACTCGGGTGTGAGGACTCTTCAGCCAAGTTCATTAAACCCTTTTGAGGACCACGTACACCCCTCCATGATAAGAGTCTTCCCTGATGGCAGTCACCTCTTTAAGCAGGTTATTGTGCCTAGCTACTCTGCAAAAATTGTTCAGAATTGGTTTGATGAACATGATAGGACGTTCAAAATATTGACTTGCCCTCCAAATTCCCCAGATCTCAATCCAGTCGAGCATCTGTGGGATGTGCTGGACAAACAAGTCCGATCCATGGAGGCCCCACCTTACAAGACTTAAATGATCTGTTGCTAATGTCTTGGTGCCAGATACCAACGAATGAACAAACAAATGAATGAAATTACTACAAGCAATAAAAACATAATACTTGTAGACACATTGCACCATTCCTGCACGGACTGGTGGTGTATTGCAGCAAAATAAACTGATAGCATTGAGTAGAACTCTTGAGAATAACTCAGACTTGCTTGACCTAAAAATATATGCAGGGCTGATGAAAGGGGCTTAAACATAAACTGACAAGCAGACAACATTTACAGAAAGGAGTTGAATGGAGCCTTGAGCAGGGAACTGACACAAATGGGTCATGACAGGCAAACCGGCTGCTTTGATGTCGTGTTTGTGTCTCCATACCACTGGTGCACTGAAAAATGTGTCACCGAGATACAGTGACCCAGCTTCCTTAAGACCATGCAACGTGGAAGTTCCCCCAATCAAGCAATTTCTAAGCTAGTTTATACCATAAATGAGAAATTTAAATTAAGGTGCTGTTGGAGACATTTGGCAGAGCAAATGGTGAAACAGACTGCAGTCACCAACTTAGCTGTGATAAATAATGAGGTGTATGCTCCTAGACACAGCCAGAGATATTTCTCTGAAAACTCTGTGGGGGGCTTCAGCTGAAAATAGAATTCATGTCAGTCCAATAAAAGGCATTGGAGAAACAGGTAATGGGACGTTGACATCATTGCTGAATGTTTCCTTGGCTGAGGGCAGTATGAGCCTGAGTGGGGGCAGCTCTGTCAGACTCATTCAAGGAGGCAGCAGTAACAAAGAGCATCAGGGATCGGAGGATAGAAGACAATTGGAGAAAAATACTGGTACACAAACATAAAAGTGTGAAATACCTAGCATTACAACATCACTGTCTTAGACTTTGAACTCTAATATGAATTGATTCATTCATGTCACCACCACAGGTAATTCCTGACCCTATTCCTGGGTTTTTCAGACGCCCTGTTTTTTGTGTCAGCTCCCCGGAAAATGTATTATTCTAAATCCCTTTAGCAATTTCATCCGGTGTTTCTTGGGGACTGAGCCCCCCCTAAGGGTCAAAACCTAGGATCGCCCCTGAGCGCCACAATTCACTCAACTGTATCTTTATCTTAAGGAAATTGGGAAAACACTCACACCAACACATCTACAAGTAACTCCCACAGCTACCAACTTCCAGTTTGACGATAAAAGTACACCTAATGAATTAATACATGGAAACGTTCTGAAGAGAGGTCTTTCTAAAAACAGGGACTGCAAAATGAAATCGGGATACAAGTAAGGAACCCCCACCACTGATGTGTGAATGTATTTTGGCTGCCCTTTACATCTTTGTGTAAACTAATTGATTACACTGACATTTCATCAGTTTATGATAGATTTATGTTTCTGCAGGCGCCCAGAAACTACTCTCTGCGCCAGTGTTACTGAAATATGCACACTTGTCTGTCTGGGTGATGTGTAAATAAATCATAAGTCAAAAATGTACATTTTACGTGAAAAGAATATCCTATTTCTGGTCAAATGTGTTAAAATTCGTTAATTTTCCAAATCGAAAATTTTCGTGATGTAGGCTACCTATTAGTGATTATTATATTCTGTACATTTCTACTGAATTAATCCAAAATGTGTCTTTAAGTAAAATTATGTGTTTAGAATATTGTTTATTATTAAAAGGTATTTTTTATTTTTATCTCGACGGGTGTGCGAAATAAGATTGTGTCATTTAACGTGGTAAGATTGCGCTGGTACAGAAAACAATTATTTATGTAGTTGGAAATCTAAATATATTTTAGTCACTTTCACCTGCGACGGTTGTCATATGTGTTCATTCAACGTTTTGGCTTAAGATTCAAAAGAAGAAGTCCGGTGGGTGACAGTCTGTTCCCCCGAAATTGACCCATTTTGGTGCGCTATATATTACTAGCAGATTGTATGATTTTTAAAAATCCTCATCAATATCTCCATCCTCATTTTGTGGCTAAAATCGTGTATTATAGTTCCAGTTTAATCTAGTGTCATAAGGTAGTTTTTAAGTAATAATGACAATAAATAAATAAATAAATAAATAATAAAACGTCAATCGAAATAGAAATACGCTGTATCAGATATGTCATACATGCATATTGTAACTAGAATTACCGTTTTTATATAAAAAAAAGAAGCTTGGAATACATCCAACCAACAAATTTCCGTTCATCCATTGTGTGAAGTTGAATATATTTCATTTTCTCGATTCTGAGATCTCAAATGCATGTCATTTAAACAAAGCATAAAAAGTTCCTCGTGAAAAGTTGGAAAGCTTAATTTATTATTATCAAAGGCAATCAAATTCACGATCGCAAATCCAAATTCTCGATCCTCATGCTATATATATATATGTGTTTCGCCGCAATGCATGGACGTGCAAGTATTCACTTTTTATACTCACAATACTACAATGCGTCTAAGATCCAGGAAGTAAGTGTGCGGATGAAAACCAGCGAACCTATTAAAAGGCACCGTGCGGGCGCAAGTGCCCGCCCACTTACAATATTATCCAATCTCGTTTCAAGAGCGAAGCTTCCGGTACAAAAAAGGGACATTTTTCATTGCACGGTTGGGGCGGAGTAGACTAAGAGAACTGAGAAGAAACTATTTGCATTTGTATTGTGTTAGATACATAGTTACTACGCACTCGTAAGTAGTTTTGTTTTCTCCTTTTTGGACAGTGTCAGTAGCATGTTCTCGGTAATGTGATATTTGGCTTTCGTGGTGATTCGACCAAGCAGAAAGGCTGTCTTTTAAGCTGTACTCTTTGGTTCTGTTACCACACTGTTAGAGATATTAGTTAACTAGCTAGTTTTTATTGACTTTAGATAACATGCGCATCCATTTAGTATAACTAATTAAGCATGTATACCTGCAGAGAAGAGAATCACGCTTAGATCCACAGTGTGACCGGCTATTACGGTGCGTGTGCGTAGCCTTTCTCATCTTGTCCTAGTTCACTTTAGTCGGTTCTGATATTGCCGCTCGTTAGAGAGCTGGTTTATCGTGACTCTTTCTCGGTAATACCTACCCAATCTTTTGCCATCTGTTTGTTAACCATCTACTAGGAAAACCGTTTGTCGCTGCTGGTTATTTCTGCGATCGAAATGCCGCTGCTCCGTGTCTGCCGACTGCTCCGGTAACCGCTGGGTATCAGTTCGCGATCCCTTATTCAGCGGTGACGCATTTTATTACCGAAGTCGGCACTTTGTGCCAGACTTTTTTATCCAATTTTAGTCCGGGCGGCTAATACTTTTAAGTTTCACCTTGTAAAACTTGTGAAACCGGCTCATGTCTTTTTAGCTCGCCACTTCTGGATTCGGGCGACTTTCTGCGGCTCGAAGTTTTCCCTTGTAGACTCCGGCGACATCGGCGTTCGCCCTTATTTCTTTGACGCGGGTCTAGTTCCTTTTCACTAATGCACTAGTACGTTTTGCGTTTAAACGGTGGGACGAGAAATATATAAATACATATACGGTGTAGTTAACAGGCAAGCGTGTAGGCTGCGGCATGAACGGCTTTAGCACGGAGGAGGACAGCCACGACGGCCCCCCGGCGCCGCTCTTTCACGGTCAGAGCTGCTGCCTGATCGATGACGGCGAGCGGTGCAGGCAGCCGGCCGGGAATGCCTCTTTCAGCAAGCGCATCCAGAAGAGCATCTCGCAGAAGAAGCTGAAGCTGGACATCGACAAGAGCGTGAGTGCACTCCCACTGGTGGCCCCTGGGTGCCCGTCTTCTCCGGGGGCTTGGCGTAGGTGTCACGCCTGTGCCTCTGCTGGTTCGGATGCCGCGTCTGTTATCGGAGGGTCGCTGGCAGAATGATGTCGCTGTTGGCCCTTAATCCGGGTTGCTCTAGGGACACTCCCTGCTCTCTAATCCTCACTTCTATGGGGCTTTGGATAAAAGCATGTGACAAATGATAAATACAAATATGAAAATAATATGCGTGTGACTTTATTATGGAGGTAAAGACTGTGTGCCTTCCTGTAATAGTGTAAAATATGAATACTGTCTTAATTTGATCTAGTAGTTTTCTTTTTATACTGTCAATTTCATATAATTTTCATACTTTTAAATAATCTGATCTATAAGAATATTACATTGATTTGATTTTTGTTTTTCTACAACTTGGTGTTTTCCAGGTCCGACACTTGTACATCTGTGACTTCCACAAGAATTTCATCCAGAGTGTTCGCAACAAACGGAAGAGGAAGACCAGTGACGATGGCGGAGAGTCTCCAGACCAAGATGTAGAAGTTCCAGAGGTTGTTTGTTAATTTGTTCATCTTTTTCTGGTGCTTCATTGAATCTGAAAGTAGCTGTGTAAATCTTCCTTTGACATCTGATTTTGTCTTGCATTGGTTATTATGCATGATTAATTTGCATTAGACCAGTGTTTCTTAACTGGTCCTCAGGGAGCTGCAGACAGTCCACATTTCCGCTCCCTCCAGAAGGGAGCAAAAATGTCGACTGTCTCCCAGGGAGCTGGGATGGAGCAAAAACGTGGACCGTCTGAGCGTCTCTTAGGACCAGGTTGGGGAACACTGAATTTAACATTTGTCTTCCCACTCCAGGTTGACTTGTTCCAGCTTCAGGTGAACACTCTGCGACGCTATAAGCGGCATTACAAGCTGCAGACCAGACCAGGATTAAACAAAGCACAATTGGCAGAGGTGACTGAGACACCAGAACTGTTATAGTTGTACATTTTATGTTTTATGCAAAGCAGTAGCTGTTAAATATTGAGCTATACACACTTGCTCTCGAGCTATTTTATGGTTTGGTTGAAGTAAAGTTTAAGCTTCACAGATCATGGGTAGCTGTTGCAGGTGTAGCTATGCAGTTACATTGGGCTGGTACCTGTCAGTATATCTGCTAATACTCTAGGACTGGTCATTTATTTAGACTGTGATTGGCAAGGCACTAAAGCGTTGTTGGCTGGGTTTTACCTGATACAAATATACTTAAGTTAAAATTATAAATGTCGAGAAGAGTAAATCTTAAATCGTGCTGTAACTTGAGCTTTGTTTTTTTATTTCTGAGACTTTCCAAATCAGGACAATTATAACATCAAACACGGCATGTCTAGATGTGGGGAAAATAACTCACTCACTCGGATATCATGCCCAACTTTATATACATTGTATCCAAATTTAATCAATTTTAAAGATTAAGCCTCTGAAGACTATACAGTATAAACTGTTTTACAGCAACTAGTAGCAGAGCGATTTGCAGTCTTTGTGAAAACAAAGTTTTGAGAGTTGGGAGTAGCATTTAGTAGATAATGAAAGAGCACACAATTGTGTGAGGCAATGTGAGCAAAATGGAAAAAGCAGTGGATGATTTGGAAGTCACTAGCTTGAGCTGTTTGCGCACCTTGTGATGCAGGATGGGCTGCTATCGCAACAGAGTGGGTGACGCTGTTGCCAGTGGGAGAAATGTTGTGGGGCATTTTAAGCATCAGCTACTTGCATATCCTCGCTTGGAAGATGTGCAGATTGAAGTGGAAATGTCTGAAACGCTTAAAACAAGATGTACAAATGAGGTGGAACAGTATGTTATGTATGTTTCTAGAAGCCCAATTGAAGACTTTTTAGTATTTATATATATTATATTATATTTATTATATTATATTAAAGAAGAGCTATTGTATTGGAATCTGTATCGCATCGGCAGTTGTGTATCAGAATCGGATCGGAACTGAAAAGTGGATCGGCCGTTCCCTGGTTTTCATTATCTTAGTGCAGATTTATCACTCGTAATTTTTTACTTTTATAACAGTTTACTTCTTTTTTACTACTTTGTAGCAGTTTTTCAGTATTTACTGACAGCTTTCTCTCATTTCACATCCTATTTGTGAAATTTAAAAAAAATCATCTCTAACACGTTTACTTGGGTAATATGGAAAATATTTTTTTCTTTTTTTTTCCCCTAGACTGTAAGTCGCCACTTCCGGAATATTCCTGTGAATGAGAAGGAAACTCTGACTTATTTCATTTATATGGTGAAGAGCAACAAAAGCCGACTTGACCAGAAGTCAGAAGTCAGTAAACAGCTGGAATAGTGAATAGTGTTGCGTGGGATTCATCTCTTAAAAATGGGCTTAAGCATGAAGAGATATTTTTGTCAGGTAAACACAGCTTGATTTTACATAACATAATTAGAGAATATTCTTTAACAGAAATAAGAAAGCTGATAATAGAGGGAGATGGTCGTATATTTGACACCCATCAACTCTTGAGTATATACTTCACAATGTATGTAGTGCCAAAAGCATATAATTATGAAGTTTTATATATAAAGTGATAGTATTGTGGACAAAGAAAATATTATTTGATGTCTTGTGACTTGATGGTGTCTAGACGGTGAAGGACATGTATATTGCATATGGTAAGACTGTATCCTTTAATGTGGATTTCAGCATCTTCCAAAACTTTTTTTTATTTTATTTTGGTCACCTTTTTCTTATCAATTGCTAACCCTCTATTACGGAGTGTATCTCAACAAGTTCATGTTATTATGGAGGAACATAAAAACATTGTATGTTTTTTTTTTCTATGCATTAAAAGCATTATCTGTACTGTGTTCAGTCTCACAAATCCAGTCAGTCTCACAGCTTTCCAAGTACCCTTCAGGTTACATTGCTAGGTGTGAATCCCAGAATCGATACTGGGAAGCCCGTCTAAAAGCTGGCCAGCTGTCAGACCTGTCCTTCTTTATGAAGTGGGTCCTAGTCATGATAGTGCCTGATTCTTTTGGTTTTCTCTCTTTTTTAAAAATTTTGTTTAATGTATTAATTGTAGTACATGTAGTAATACATGTGGCACTTGTTTTGTTTGACCTAATGTTAAATTAGGATCTTGTAGTAACGCCCAAGTTGTGTATGTCTTATTAAAAAGTCCAGATGTGAATGTGGTTAATACTCTGAACGGTCTCAAAGAATCTGAAAGAACCAGATTCAGGAGGGATGATTCTGACCCCTTTTGCCAAGATGCGTTTAATTTTCCCCCCATTCCAGTGCAGTTGGATAACTTGTGTTTTGCTAAATATCCATTTGAGCTGTGATAGGGAAATGTAGCATATTGTAAAGTGTACTGCATGTGCTGTCTTCCACGTAAACTGCTGTTTTAGATGAGATGGGTTATCTGTATTTGTATAAATTTTGCTTTAAATAAATACCCTCAGTGGTGATGTTGCATCATTTTTCTTTGAGACAAGGAAAAGCAAGTGTGATGAATGGAAACTTTATCAAGGCGGTCGCATCTGTATGTAATGGCATCCTTTATATCACTGGCATACCTGTAATAATTGAGGAGGTGAAAATTGAAATCCTGTGTTGAACTGCTAGCTCACAAAGTTTGTAGTCACTTTTCCTGAAGTTCACAAACCAAGTGGTTCTGCAATGTTCTGCAGTTGCGCATTTTCACCACTAGATGGATGTGAAATGATACTCTGGTAAGAGTCCCGTCGTGACTGGTACTTTGGGCTTCTGGGACTGAACAGTATGGTGTATTACGGTATTCAGTGGTACCAAATGTTTAAACATAATGGCAAGTTACCATTTATCCTTGGCACTCTTATACATGTGGGTTATTCTGAATATTTATATTTAAAATTAAATTCTCATAACATCAGTGTTTCTTACACTGAAAATGTTAGATTTTAAAATATTACTAAATGTTTACTATTGGACAATATAATCAGCAAACCTTGAGTTAATGAATTTTTATGCTAATGTTTTGCAACATAAATGAGAAATTATTTGTTGTATGTAAACAACTGATGTGAAGTAGTGCTCCGGCCTTTTCTGGAAAGGGTGGTTCCAACTATCTGATCTGCTGCCCCCAGCACACTCCACCCAGCCTGCAGACGGGGATATGAAATGACTCGTCTCCATGAAAAGGCTTGATTACAAGCAGAGAAATATCCCACTTTCAATTATGTCTTACCTGTCTTAAGTGAGCACTTTAAAAACAGCATCCATGTGGATATTAACGTAGGTGCACCTTTTAAAGCATTTCCTGCATATTTAGCTCTAAATCAAAAGACATACATTCTTGGGATTTGAAGTGTATGATTGGTAATGGGGTGGGAAATGGTTTACTTAAATGATATTAGGTATAATTCTTGTATTTTGTGAGGTAGCTTCAAACCTAGACATCTGTATATGCACCTCTCAATATTTCTTCACAACATATCTACAAACACCATCCATAGAGTCTTGCAGTAAACAGATGACATACTGTAGGTTCATATATTGCCCCTTTTGGGTTTTGGCAATTTGACAAGAGACACAGAATAGGAAAATACTTTTGCAACCCCATAACAAACAGTTTTTTTTCATACAATAAAAGCAAACCTAGGAATCAATGCAAATGCTTTACTCATTATATGCATTAATAAAATCATACCCATGTTATCAGAAAAACACAATTCAGAATATCAAAAAAGGTTATGAAAGTGTAAAAATGTATCTTTGCCAAATATTTACATCCAACAGTACCAATTACTGGTCACTGTGCATTACTGTGTTGCTGTTCATTGTATTTGTTTCTAATTTGCACGCTATAATTAATATTGTCACTAATTACATTCCATGCAATATTATTACAATTACAATGCCAGGTGTTTTAGCTTTTTATTTATTTATTATTTATTTTATTTATCTGCAGGAGTTAGTGTCTAGAAGTCATCACCCCTAGTATCTTCAGTGGGTTTGTTCAGACGTATGATGTCATCTTTTTGATTTCTAAATATTCTAAATTTTGATTTTGAACGTGTGATTAAGTTGTTATTCAAGAAAAATATACAGTAGGCCGTCTGACTATGTGTGTGTTTTAGTGTATACTCTGAAGTTTGCTATTTATGGAACATGAATTTGTTTTCGGTACAGCTTGTTTAGGTTGGGAAGTAAATTCGAGGAGCACGCGACAAACATGACGCTATTGTTGATCCCAAACTTTCTCAGAGTTCGCAGACCCTTTCGGTCAGATTTTCACAGTACTTCCTGGCAAAGTTAACTTCAGCCAAGTGTTTGTTTGCTGAAGATTAACTCAGCTATGACACGGACTAGCAATTACAGAATAGCATTCTTCGCTCGCTATGTTTAGCCAGTCTTGGGTATATACATGATTTATGTTAAAATAGTCCACATAAAAGTATTTTAATTAGCTTGTTTTTTTCTGTCCAGCTCATGCGTGCTGTCAAAAATATGATACATGCTGTATAGTATATCGTGTTATATTATAGTAATATTTTTATTTATTAAATTTTTTAAACTATATTTACAAGGTTAGATACTGTATCGTAAAATCCAAGTACACTTTTTGTAACATACGTATTGCGGACCAGCCAGATACTACTGTTCCTCCGGCTGAACACGTGCTGGATTCGAGTCCTCGTTTCCAAAACCCAAGTCTGTGGGGGCCGCGCCGCGGGGACGAGCGTTGCCCTCGATCGCGTCTGCGTGCTCGCTCCCAGCCGTCGCGTGGTGGTCTTCCATATTGCCGCTGTGGCTCTGGAGAATATTGCTCGGGTTGCTTCGTTAAATTTCATTCTTGAAAGGGGGCGGCGTGTCTTTTCGGTTTATATTTTAATTTAAATCGACCAGTCTACGTCTTACACTGAAGTGTATTCGGTGTCAGTGTTGTGGAAGAGCGGGGAGAAACTACCTGTGTGGCCAGGAAGAGCACATTTTGTCATAAAGTGGATGATAAATTTCGGGGTAAATAACGTTGCAATACCAGTAGCCGCTTGGGGTGAAAGGGGAAATGGCCACCCAGGTGGAGACGGTCTTACCCAGTACTACTCCTATGAAACAAGAGGAATGCGAACATGCAAGCAAAATGAAGCCTGGGGACAGCTGCCTGAAGATAGGGGCGCAGCAGACGGTGCTGGCGGGCGCGGAGGTGAATGTTAAAGGGGCGAAGTCCGGCCGGGGAGGATCCGAAAAACGAGCCAAGGAGGAAAGTAACGCCCGGGAGAAGGAAAGCCGTGGCAGCGAGCTCTGTCACGCCGAAGATGCGGACGAACGAGCCGATGAAGGCGTAAAATGCACCAGAAAGGGTTTGGTCGAGGCTCCCCCACCCAAGGCGAACCCCTGGACTAAGCACGCGGCGACGGCGGTCAGTGTAAATGGTCACGCCAAGCATGGTATGCATCTTCTCTAACTTCGATTGATTCTTACTACACACAGTGTTTGATTAGAGGTGTCAAAGCAGCGTGGCAATACTGCGAACTACCTGCACCCCAATATAAGGAGACATATTGCATTACCGGGTCGCGTAACCGATCATCCGGCTTTAGCACAGCGCTGGCAGGAAAGCGGAAATTTTCTGAGCTTCCGCCAACTGGGAAACTAAGGTCTGAAATCGTTCTGGTGGTTTAAGATAACATCGAGCTCCGCTGATGATTGTGACTTGCCTGCCTTGTCTGAGAGCTGTGTGAACAGGGACAGGGTGAGTGCGAGCCGGCCTTCCGCCTTGCCGCGACCGGCCGAGGGCTTTGGGGCGGAGTAGGGGACCCATCGCTGGAGCTGTCTCAGTGTTTGCCAGGGGGCCTGCCTCTGTAGCCGGGAATATATGAACGAGTGATTCCTTTGGTGCTAATAATGCGACAATGGATATCTTTCACAAGTGTGTTGTGTTGAGCAATTAATGACAAATCGATCGACAGTGGTAAGTTTTAGTCACTACCACTGGAAACCTTTTATAACTGCACATAGCCGATTAAAGCCAGTCATTGAGCTAGCCAAACATTTTCTTATGTTTTTCTGATTACATTATTGTTGGTACCACTTTACAATAAGGCTCAATTTTGCCACTTGTAAATTGTAGTAACTCATTAATAAAAAGAAAGCTGTTATAACTTGTTAAAAAATGTCTATTAATAAAAATGTTACAACCTGATTAATAACCAGATTATAAATCATTCATAAGCGCTTTATATGGTTAGCCTTTTGTGAAGTGGCACCTTATTGTTTTTGATCTAGCATGCTTGAAAATAGACTTTGGACTGTCAAAGCAGCAGTACTTCTTAATCGCAGTCGCACACATTGTGGATTAATTGCACAATTAATCGCACAAACAATGATGTTGCAATACGACGCAAAATAAGATTTTATAGTCCGTGTATTCAGTCTCAAAATAAAGACGCAGTGCGCATATCAGCTTCCCGTGAAAGGAAACTAAATGAATGCTTTGATTTTCACTCTAAATTCTGGGATTCATAATGACTGAAACACTTGCATTCCTTTCTGGTTGTAAATAACACTGTAGGTCTGTCTTAATCTTTGCTCGTACTGTTCTCCAATTTGGGCATCAAAATACCACGTGTGTTAACAGAGAAATAAGAATGAAGCGCGAGGGCAGTTTTGGGAAGCCTGTTGTCATGCTTGTCTGAGTTAAACAAACCATTTGTGGCTTTAGCTCTGAATGCCCAAGCCCAGTCATGTGCCTGCTCCGTGCCCATGATCAGAAGGTCACTAGTTTAAACCCTGTGGCCGCTGTGATGTTACCCTTGAGCAGAGCCTTTAACCCCTGTTGTCCCAGGGTCATTAGGTGCTTTTCAGTCCATGGGGGGTGAATGCAATCTGTCAGTGTTATGGGCTGCACTGCTTTGCCATGGGTTTGTTGTACGGGATGTTAAAGGTAAACATTTACAGATAAAAGACATACTGCTGACTTTGCTTATACTGCTCTGTAGGGAATTATACCGGAAAAGTCCGGTTCACAAGAATGGGAAACGGTGCCTGGATTTCTGCTTGTTACTCATGAACATTGGAAGGGGGAAGTTAATGTGTGGAAAGTTGCATCTAACCTTTTGTGTAATATACTTCACCAAAGCCAATATTGTACCTTACAGTGTTTAGTTCTTGCTAATTTCTTTGTAGATGTTTACTTCCTTGTACCGCTTTTTATATTTACAATTAGTCATGTAGGGCGGATATATTTTGGGATTTGGCCGACATTCATAAAATGTGGGAAACGCTATAGCATAAGTGGGTTGATTTTAAAGTGCATTCTACCCATGAATCCATTCTCTAATCTTCTAACTGCTTATTTCTGTGAAGGTTGGCCCTTTGGGTTGGGTGGATGGGAAACTAATTATTCTAGTATCACATTTTTAAAGTACATAAAACCTTTCCGGTTTTAAAACATTTTCAGTAATTCCAGTGATCTGTACTTTACTTCACCTTGTTAATACTTCCCATAATCAGTAAGGAATCCTGCTCCTAATGTAGCAGTAACAAAATGGTTTCTGCTTTCAAATGGTGTGATTATGGTATTTCAGGGAACTGGGTTAAATGTCAGATTTAATCTTTTGCCAGTGAGTTATGTACAACTGGCAAGATTTGCTTTCTGAGCTCTGTTGACAGCATTTATTTTCCTTGCTCAGACATTCTCCGGAAACCCTCTTAGTCCTACTCTGCATTCAGGGTCTTTCGCTCCATGTGGTCCACCTTGACAGTTCCTTTTATTGTATTATTGATTAAATATAATTATACATACTTACACATACATTTCTCCCTATTTTCAGCTTTGGTATTTCCTTTCATAGTCTCTTCTGAAGTTTTTTTTTTTTTTGGAAAGACTTTCTTGTTCATTACTTACTTTACACTATTTCTGCATAGCATTTAAACACTGAAATAAGCTTTTTCACCCCAGAAACTGTGTTGTTGTTTTACCTCAGCTAAGAAAAGTATTATAGGGTTTATAGTTTTAGTCTTTATATTACATTTCGTACCTATGAACATGATTTGTTTCCCACTGAGAGAGCTCTGGAATAATTCTGTATTTATTATTTATGTGAATGTTTTTTTTTTTCATTAATGGCAACTAATTTCTCCTCCTATATCATGACTGCAATGTTTAGAGATGCAACATGGAAACTGCCTGTCTTGCAGGGTGTGTGGATTCTTTATTAAACATCAAATCGCATAAATACAGCCACAAACAAACCTTCCAGCTGTATTGATACAGGATCTTTAGTCAGCACCCTGCACCTAACATTCGTGTTAAGTGGCTTCAGCTTTAGACAAGGGTACAAACCAACGGAAATATCTCAGTTCAAAGATTCACCTGTTGTCTGCAAATCTCCAGATCAGCTGAACAGCGTTTGAGTCACATGGTCAGCGGGCAGTGTTCTCACTAGGCCATGTGACCGGCCACTACCTGATTTTAATCATTTTAGACATGAGCCAATGTTTGCTCAGCGTTCGAGTCACATGGTCAGCGGGCAGTGTTCTCACTAGGCCATGTGACCGGCCACTACCTGATTTTAATCATTTTAGACATGAGCCAATGTTTGCTCAGCGTTCGAGTCACATGGTCAGCGGGCAGTGTTCTCACTAGGCCATGTGACCAGCCACTACCTGATTTTAATCGTTTTAGACATGAGCCAATGTTTGCTCAGTGTTTGACTTGTGGACCCTTTGAAATGCAAGGTCAGCCTCCCCCGGCAAAAGCCATTTTAAGTGCATTTTGTTTCAGCTTCTTAGCGTCTGTCATTTTTAAATGTCACCATTTGAGAGGTAGTATTTATATTTTGACAATTCACCACTTTCCTATTTGTCATTAATTTGTTTGAATATGTGCAGATTCAATGTTCAAGAAGTAGGGATGCACTGATTGCTTTTTCATTGGCCAATTGGCAATTTATTTTAATCCTAACTTGCTGACACCGATCCAGGTCAATTCTGATTGTATTAGTTTAATAATAATTAGCAAGTGTCTAATTAAATTGGTTGTTCCAACAGTTTTCTTTACATCTCCCACACTGTAGATTTAATGTCATTGTCGCTCACTGTAAAGAAACTGCAAACAACAGACACATTTCCCATGAAGTGCTTCACCTTACCCATCACACAACATCAGTGGAGTGGGATCGTGGGCGATTATGGCCCAAATGTCATATCATAATACATTTGGTTATAATTGCGATCCACAATATAGATCAGTATTCTTTTTGGAATGTCATAGAATGTTAATTCTTAATAGCTGTCATCTGTTCTAAGTCAAGTTGGGTGCCATAACTGACTTCTCCTTATTTTCCCAGAACCAGTGCAACCAGCCAGGCTGGTGAAAGCAGGGCCTTCTAGACCAGAGAGGGGTGCAAAGGTATATCTGTGTGTCATTCCTCTCCATCGTATGAGCCGTATGGCTGTAATCACTGTGGATAGTATCTGTGTGCTGATTTGTTATTGTTAAACAGTAAATGCAGAGTCCCCCACCTTCACATGTCTGTCTCGCTTTCGGAACAATTTATTTCTAGGAGGCTTTAGTTACGTCTTCTTCCGCATTGAAGGCACCCTCACATCACTGAGCACGGAGTCTGACCCGTTTTAAATGCACCTAACCCCTATTGAGTTAACACAGCAGAGCGGCTTCATCGAAAAAGCAGTCATGATCAATTCATGATACCTTTAGCTTTTTTCTGTTATTGACAAGCGTAAGACCCTGTTTAAAGTCATTACCCGTATGGAGGCTGCATTAGCCTGCAACTTAAAAAGAATGAAGTTTTGACTGGTTTAAAAGGTCTTCTTTATTATTATTATTATTATTATTATTACACAGACTCATCTGTTGTGTGAGAATGCTGCAGAATGTGGAGCCGAAACCTCTGTGCATGAGCAATGCTTTAGCTAAAA
The DNA here is from genome assembly GCA_019775895.2 of Stomatorhinus ivindoensis. Classification (NCBI taxonomy): domain Eukaryota; kingdom Metazoa; phylum Chordata; class Actinopteri; order Osteoglossiformes; family Mormyridae; genus Stomatorhinus; species Stomatorhinus ivindoensis. The sequence continues at coordinate 6,607,837 of JABFEB020000002.1, read as the reverse complement.
GGGCATCCATGCCCCTCTATGGGTGAAATTTCTGGTCCATGCCATTGATGATTTATAGTATTGGTATTTTTAGGCGGAGGACTTTGTGGATGCTAACAGCTGGCCAACCCCTGGTGAGATTGCAAGCAATGACATGCAGGTAAGCTTACAGGAGCCCACAAAGGGCCAAGTGACGTGTACGGAACACACTGGAATTATCGATTGGGGTAATTTTTCATTTTTGCCGTTTATCTTCTATATGCCAGTAGAGAATAGACGCTATGTGCTGTTTTGGCTCCAGGAAGGACTCATCCTTCCATTCATGGTTTTGACTTTGTGGACTTTGCACTTAAAGCAAACGGCACACGCAAATGTTTTGGTCGTGGAAAATCTTAGCGCTCCCTTACAGGAAACCCAGCAGCTCCAGAGCCACAACATCTTTTAAAAACAGGACATTTTGTGATCATGGGTCATGGGATCCAATGTCTTTGCGTTTCTGCTTCCCACAGAGAAACAGGATGCTTTGCACAGAGGCTATGTAACAACCAACAATGTGACAACTGGCCAATAATGTCATACTAACTTATGGATTCAGAAAGTTTTTGCTGATATTGTTATAACATTATTGTCCAGTTATTACATACATCCATACATTTTCTGCAACTGCTTATTCCCAGCTGGGGTTGCGAGGGGACTTGGAGCTTATCCTGGGAACAATGGGCACAGGCGGGATCCCACCCTGGGCAGGCGCCAGCACACCGCAGGGTGCACACGCACACTCATGCACATGCACACTCGCGCACACGCACACAACTACCGGGCCAATTTAGACTCGCCAATCAACCTATTCTGCACACTTTTGGACCGTGGCAGGAAACTGGAGCCCCCAGTGTAAAGCACTATGGACTAATTACATTAACTAACTGTGAAATTTAGTACATTATTGGCATGTTTCTGTTTTTTGGTGACTGTTCATCTTAGTAGGGGGGGCGTGTCCCAGTCCGTGCAGTTTAGGTTGGGACAAGCCCAGGAGGAACCAGTGATGACTTTTTAGGGATGGATGACCTCCAATTGGCCGCAGTTTCTTTTTTAGTGCCTAAACTGGGAAAAGTCTGTATTCAGCAAGTCAATAGCTGTGATCAATACTTCATTATATACTTTGCATAAATTAATACACATGCTTAGTATGCTTGAATGGACCAGGATGTAGAGTGTTTTACATTACAGCAAAATAATAGTGCCAGTGCTGTTATGGATAATACAGTTTGTCGCATTTAAGCCTATTTTAGCGGCCAATTTCATATTTTTTCTTGCTTCTTGTTTTGTTTCTGGAAAAAAGCATTTGGCTTATTAGTGATAAAAGCAGAAACACACCTGCATGGCTGTTGTTGATCTTTTCTTAATCCTTCCTGTGTTTTGTAAAAAACCTGCTTTTATTTTTGCAAAATGTCTGAAATGGTTAAATAGTAGAGATGTGCTGACCCGAATATCAGATCGGTATCGGCACTGATCCATACCTACTGTGGACCGCCCCTCCCTAGTAAAAAGTACAGTAAGGTATTTTACATTTGTAACTCGTAGGCCATAACACCTATCGATTGAAAACATGAATATTTTACTACTCCTAGTTAATGTGGAACCTGTCGTCTGGTGGAACCCTGCAGGCATGCAAGATGGTCACAAATACGAGGGATGCGGGAGGGAATGGAGACGAGGAGAGCAAGGAGAGCCGAAAAGCGAAGTCTGATGACTCCGGCGAGGAGAAGAATGGCGACGGAGAACCTCAGAAGAGCAGCCAGAGAAAGCGAGGTGAGAGCCTGCCGCAGATCCCAGATCTGCCGGGACCGTCTGCTGCATGTCTCTCCGAAAGCGAGGTG
>JABFEB020000002.1:6579712-6592220 GCA_019775895.2 Stomatorhinus ivindoensis | reverse complement strand
GGGGCACCAACCCATCGCAGGGCACAAGGCAGGGAACAACCCAGGATGGGGCGCCAACCCATCACAGGGCACAAGGCGGGGAACAACCAAGGATGGGGCACCAACCCATCACAGGGCACACTGACACACCATTCACTCACAGAGGCACACCTACACACAGTTTAGTAACTCCAATGAATGTTTTTGGACTGTGGGAGGAAATCGGAGTACGCGGAGGAAACTCCACAAGGACAGGGGGAGAACATGCAAACTCCACACACAGAGTCATGGTAGAGACTCGAACCCTGGTCCCAGAGGTGTGAACTGACAGTGATGATCACCATGCTGCCCCTGTTAAAAAAATATTGTAATCTTAATTCATACTATCAAAGATTTGGGGAAAACAGCGAAAGCAGGGGTGATACAGTAGATTTCAATTCCAGAATTGCGGGGGGGGGGCAAAGATGAGGCATCCCTGAACTGTGTGAGTCCCCGCAACAGGCAGGCTGCCGTTCCTGCTGTGACTCTGCATTAAGCGTGTGCTTACAGAGAAATGGCCAAGGTGGTCATCCGCTGGGATTTGTTTGGCTTCCTCATACCTGGACAGCATTTATGGTATTAATGGCAAAGTGGCTCATATTTAATCCACACTGTAAAAGAATTTATGCAGTGAGAAATGCAGCAATGATACCCAGTTATTCACACCCCTTACACTTTATACACTGTATCCTTCACCGCGAAGCCTTGAATACTCAGAATCAGATCTGGAAAAACCTGCAGAACTCAAAAAGAAAACTCTTTCAAATGCCTATCCCCTGCCCTCCCACAGAGGGAACACGCCATTGTCTCTCCTGAATAGAGGTGATCTTGCTCTGTTTGCGGCTTGTTTGTACAACGCTGACATGCAATCCATTTATATATATTTGCCGCCATGGCAACAGCTCCATTTCTCAAATAAACACACAGTGGTCTTTGGCTGATGAAGAATGAGGAAGACGGGCGTGAGAGGCCTTGGCAAACAACCAGAGACAGGCATGACTTGTATCACCTTGTGTTGTGCTTATTATTTTCACGTTATTTTCACCTTCGAATGTGTTCATTGACTGCTGCCTACTCAGTTATGCAGACTGTTTCTGGCCCAGTAATTCAAATTCGATTAAACGGCTGATACATTCACCTCCGTAAATTTCTTTTCTACAACAATCATAATTTTAGTTCTTTAAATATATGATACACTGTTGCTGTCACCTACATCTGACTCAATTGGTGTCGCTCGTTAACATTTTGCTTTGTTCAGTGAAATTAGAGGGCTATTTCAACCAAGGGGCTTTTAGACTGAAGCCTGAGATGTTCCTGCTGTGACTCGCTCCTGTTGTTGGTTTTACAAAGAGATTGAAAAGCCGAGGGGTGGGAAGCACTGAGGTCTTAGTGAACGGAGCTTCAGCCGCTGTCTGAGAGACATTTCAGTCAGAGTGAAGAGTGCGAGAGTGCAGAGCTTCAGCCGCTGTCTGAGAGACATTTCAGTCGGAGTGAATAGCGTGAGAGTGCAGAGCTTCAGCCGCTGTCTGAGAGACATTTCAGTCAGAGTGAAGAGTGCAGAGCTTCAGCCGCTGTCTGAGAGACATTTCAGTCAGAGTGAATAACGTGAGAGTGCAGCGCTTCAGCTGCTGTCTGAGAGACATTTCAGTCAGAGTGAAGAGTGCGAGAGTGCAGAGCTTCAGTCACTGTCTGAGAGACATTTCAGTCAGAGTGAAGAGTGCGAGAGTGCAGAGCTTCAGCCGCTGTCTGAGAGACATTTCAGTCAGAGTGAATAGCGTGAGAGTGCAGAGCTTCAGCTGCTGTCTGAGAGACATTTCAGTCAGAGTGAAGAGCGCGAGAGTGCAGAGCTTCAGCTGCTGTCTGAGAGACATTTCAGTCAGAGTGAAGAGCGCGACACTGCAGAGCTTCAACTGCTGTCTGAGAGACATTTCAGTCAGAGTGAAGAGCGCAAGAGTGCAGAGCTTCAGCTGCTGTCTGAGAGACATTTCAGTCAGAGTGCAGAGCTTCAGTCACTGTCTGAGATACATTTCAGTCAGAGTGAATAGCTTGAGAGTGCAGAGCTTCAGCCGCTGTCTGAGAGACATTTCAGTCAGAGTGAAGAGTGCGAGAGTGCAGAGCTTCAGCCGCTGTCTGAGACACATTTCAGTCAGAGTGAAGAGTGTGAGAGTGCAGAGCTTCAGCCGCTGTCTAAGAGACATTTCAGTCAGAGTGAATAGCGTGAGAGTGCAGAACTTCAGCCGCTGTCTGAGAGACATTTCAGTCAGAGTGAAGAGTGCGAGAGTGCAGAGCTTCAGTCACTGTCTGAGAGACATTTCAGTCAGAGTGAAGAGTGCGAGAGTGCAGAGCTTCAGCCGCTGTCTGAAAGACATTTCAGTCACAGTGAAGAGTGCGAGAGTGCAGAGCTTCAGTCACTGTCTGAGAGACATTTCAGTCAGAGTGAAGGGTATAAGAGTGCAGAGCTTCAGCCGCTGTCTGAGAGACATTTCAGTCAGAGTAAAGAGCACGAGAGTATAGAGCTTCTGTCACTGTCTGAGAGACATTTCCGTCAGAGTGAAGAGCGTGAGAGTGCAGAGCTTCAGCTGCTGTCTGAGAGACATTTCAGTCAGAGTGAAGAGCGCGACACTGCAGAGCTTCAGATGCTGTCTGGGAGACATTTCAGTCAGAGTGAAGAGCGTAAGAGTGCAGAGCTTCAGCTGCTGTCTGAGAGACATTTCAGTCAGAGTGAAGAGCGTAAGAGTGCCTCTTTTATCAATATGAGGTGAACGTCGTGTTTTCCCACCAAAGCAAAGGAAACTTTTTCAACACTGGACATGCTGTCATTTTAAAAGACACTACATAGTTCTATGTAATTATCTATCAAAGAAATAAAGGCAGGGAAATACCTGTTTGGGTGTGTGTATGTATGTATGTGTATATATGTGTATGTGTGTGTGTGTTTGTGAGGACAAATATACACAAAGAAAACCATGTGTGGAGAAACTCCTGGTGTTTGTTTCTGTGTATTGTTCTCACTCAAATAAACACACATTAAGCTGTGTATTAAGATATAAAAGACAGATTAAATCATGTACTTATAAAGGATACAAAGAACAGGAACAGGACGAAAAAGGTATCTTGGTATGAACTGACGTGAAGAATATCAGAGTGAGTTTTGACTGACAGACAGACAAACAAGCAAACAATCAGAAACATGTCCACCCATTCTAAGCACTTGTCCCCAGATAGGATGACAAGAAGGCTGGAGTCCCTCCCAGGCCTTGCAGGGTGGTGGGGGGGGGGGGGGTCACAGCGTATGGCATAGCAGTCCGTCACAGGGCACTGACCCACAGAATCTCACATTATATTATAGATACACCATAGATACAACATAGACTGTATATTTTTGGATGGACAAAGCAAACCCAAACAGAGGTGATCATGTAAACTGCGGACAGAGCAGGTCCATAAAGCACCAGGCAGCCGTCGGCCCTCACAACTCAGGTTAAATTTAACTGTTTTTTTTTCTCTGTTATTATTCCTATTGGATAGTTATAGAGTGATTACAGAGATTCTTCAGAGTGAAAAAGCAGGATGTTTACCTGCAGTCGTTTTGCCAGGAGCCTGCCGACATTCTGACGCGGTATTCCTATTAAAGGTGAATGGGACCAAGCTAACTGAGCAAACCTAACTGTCAAAATATTACAGAAACTGGAATAAATGTCCACACATGCAAGCTTTCGTACACCCAATATTGATCGTGCATACATCTTCCTTTCAGAGTTGTAGGACTTGGGGGAGGTGTGATCGTGTTTACATTCGAAGCCTGCAAGATTGATAGGCCAAAGCAGACAGCATTCTGGGAGGGCGGTTGTCTTTGATGTAACTCCACATGTGCAGGGGCTGTTTGGCTTTAATGTGCAGGGTGACACTGTCCAGAGCTCACCTTTTCTCACCCAGTTTTGCAGCAAACAGACCTCTCCCATTTAACGCAAAACAAAAAAAAACTGTAAATATACCAAGGTGAAGTTATACGCCATCATGGTGCAGAGCAAGGTTAGGGCAGGACTCTACAAGCCTGCCCTTCAGCTATCTTACTCATGGGGAGTCCGGCTGTAGTTCCCTGTAGGACGATTCTAACCCGCAGACCTTTCTCCAAAGCATATATGCAGCTTGAGAAATGTGTAGAACTCCAAAATCCTTGATGAAGTTACCTGCCTTTCTGAGGCGGCCTGTGAGCTGGTGACGGCCAGTGCAGCCATTTTGGAATAAAGGCAGGAATGTTATACATTTATTTCTGAAGTGCTGTTTTTTTCAGTTATGTATTTTTGAAAAACAAAGATGTCTGCCTTTGTATTTGACATTGGTGAATTTTATTATCATGGAAACGACTGACTTTTTCACCCTGAAAAACTGCACTTGTCAACAAAATACAATACAGACATTTTAGCTGGTAACACTGGATTGTTATATGTACTGAACTGAAATTTTTCCTGAGGTGATAGGCTATGCATTGTGAAGAAGTTTTCAAACAGAGTAATATGTTTGCTTTGCACCATCCTATGTATTATGCAGAAAATATTGCAGCAGTAGATATAAAGATCAGTCTATGGTCAAGCGGTTCTCATGAGTCTTCAATCTAGGTACGTATTTATAAGTGTGATGTCAGAAAATTTACCAAAGATTTCTCACAGAACACAGAAATATGGTGAGAGCTTATTCAAAGCGAGGGCGTCAGAAGGAGCACACAGTGGATCAGACTTCATGGGCGTGAGTCTGACAGTCCCTCTTCGCACAGAAACATAAAGCAAACATCTACCAGTTCAACCCTTTCCACCAGTAGTGGAACTGTAGGAGTGTCCACATTCCCCAGCTGTTTATGTTAGGGTTTAACTTAAAGAAGTAATTTACTAACACTGTCATTCAATCAAACCAAACTAAAGTGGTTATACAGAATACCCCTCTTGAGGTATTACCAAGTAAATTAATTATACTATTATTATTCACTTGAGCAGGTAAATATCTTGTGTTTCAATGTCGTTTTGAAGTTACTCTAGAGTAAAATTACTCAATGATTTTTTAAATATGTGTTTGGTTTGCTATACACAAACCTTCCTCGTGACAGTACACAGTTCAAAAAATCTTTTTGCAAAAATACAAAAGAGTAGTAGTTCTGCTAAAGAACATTCATTCCAAAATAATCCTCTAAGACCCACATAAGCCTCAGTCCAGATGTATCAGGTGTGTAAGACTGACACCTGAATGTAGGCGTTGGAGCCATTTCACGTTTTACCTTCTCCTCGTGGACATGGACAGCGCCACTCTTCTGAGTCTCCATGCAGACTTCAGACTTCAGTATCATTAATATGTCATGGTAATTAATAAAACTATACAAAGTGCAGTAGGGCAAATAGCTTTTTAAATTATAGTTTGTGGTAGGCTTTTAGGGAAGATTTACCTGGTGGAAATTTGGAAGCTGATGGGAAAGGGTGTTTGTTAGAAACATGGCTTTTTATTGGTCACTAAAGTGCTTTGTGAGAATGCTCCTCGTTAAAAGTGCCATATAAATAAAATTAAATTGAATTAGAGCCTGCTTTTATGACTAGACAGAGATATTTAAATTTACACAAGCTGAAATGTAGTAATCCGAGGAAATATATTCAAATGCTTTCCACATATTACCAACTGAGCTCAGGATGGAGTTTCTCTCCTGGCAACAACGCAAGACTTAAATGGCCAACATGTTCAACCATGTTTGTCAAAACAGTGGGTTTGGATTAGGCTGTTGCATATTGACCTCTTTAACCTCAAGTCTAATGTCTAAGGTGGGAATTTAGGATAATCCAATGATTAGCTATTGTCTGGTATAGATAACATCAGAAATGAATTGTCTACTCGAGGCGTAGGAGGGCAAAAGGGGCAGAGTACAGCGTAACATAACGAGAGAGAGGGAAATTAGTCCTCGACAAACAGATGTTTCAAAAACACTGTTATATGAATTACTGATCGTTCTGAATGTTTACTATAATGCTATTCTATTGATTTATCCTATTTCATCCTCATTGCACATTTATGCAGTTGTGTGTGTATATATTATATGAATTTGTAGTTTAACTCATCCTTTAACTATATAGTAGCCTTTTGTAAATAACTGAGTGCGTCTGAGTACTGAAGTCAGGAGAAAGGTGATAATGGTCTCTGAAGCTACACTAATACTAAAGTGCAGGGTTTGTCTCCACATTCATGGTGTGACTCCTTTCAGTCAAGATATTATCATTTAAAAACACAATTAAAGACAAACTTTCAGGCAATGAAACTGGAAAGTAAATTCACCGTCAGCTGAATCCTTCGATTTCCTTTAATGCAAAGTTCATAATTAACTTGTTACTTGTTAAGGAAATTCTTAACCTCTGCAAATATATTTGAAACATAACAGTTTTTATAAAAACACGGCCAGCTAAGGTAAAGGTTGTTCTAAGGATCTTGCAGACAGCGTTCTATTAACTCTGTACTAAATTCTGTGGTAAATAATATGACATTTTCATTCATGGTTCATAAAATTTAGCATGGATTCAAATTGACAGTGTTGCTTTGAAATGACCGCAAATGCCACATGCTTCTGGCTGACAGCATTTTATTTATGGGCGCCTGAACGAAGACTGAAGGCTGCCCTCTCTCTAAGCCTGTGTTAATAACTAGTGCTCAGTCAGACAGAATAAAGAAGTACAAAAGCACTGCCCAGAATTCATAATAAGTATTTGCACTTAAGGCAAAACAACTTTGACCGTCTTTCTGTGTATTAATACAGCAGAATTCCCATTTCCAAGGAATTAAAATGGAGATTAAAGGCAGTTGGGAAGATGTCACGTCTACAAAGAAACTGTGAAACTGTTTTTCCTTTCAGTATCAGGAAGTAACAAGAAAATGGGTATTTATCACGGAATCAGGAATGAGCCTGGATTTTGTAGATCTGGGCTGTCGGGCAGCATAGCAATGAAAGACATACCTGTACAGTACAGGCATAGCTAACAGCTGTCAGTGTCCGACCCGGGAATATCGTTTCAGCGCCTAAATAATCCACAGCTGTACAAATGAGAAAAATCATAAACAGCAAGCAAGGCTGGTTTCCCTGAATAAGGACACCGTATTCACCAGGACACCAGGAAATGATGTATTAGTAATTAAATGTCCACACACAACACAAAAACATGGGACTAGAATGGTTCTATATCCTTTATATAAAATAGCTTATGTATATTTTTACATAGTTGTAAAGATATTGCTCGTGCAAAGTACTATTGTTACTTGACATAAAGCTGTTTCTTGGGAAATTATAAAAATGCTTTGCTTTGTTTGAGACAAAGGATAGAAACGTATGTGTGCTTTTGGGAGATTAGGCACCGCTGGGGATGGGCCTGGCTGTGAGAGGTATCCTGCTGCGGGATAGTCCTCGAGTCACTCCAAGAAATACAGCACAAAAGACCATGGAAAGCAACTGGACTGTAACGTACGCAATGCATACCTCCTTTCTGTATGTCGGAGCTGCCTGACTAGGCACTGTTTGTTTACTGAATTACAGAATTCCACCACAGTTAGGTCAACAGACAGTGCAAACAGCGGCAGTTAACTCAGGTCCTCAGCAGGCAAAGCTGCCCCAGGACAGCCAGACTAATTCTGCTGCCCATTTGGGCTAATTTAACACAAAAGACTGAACAAAAAGAGGAATGCAAAACACACGCCACGGGAGTGAAAGCACGGTTATTTCCAACCTGACTTAAGAATTACAAAATATTTTCCTGAGGAGCTGAGCTCTTTTCTGATTAGGCACCTCCTAAACAGGATCCTGAGGGCGACTGCAAAGTGCATCAGAGGCAGTCTGGCATTCTTACAGTCCAAAGCCAGCTGTAGACTGCTGAATATTTATGTGTGTATGTATGGGGGTGAGGCATTTAAGAAAAAGTACCATTGTTGCAGTCGCTCACTAATAACAATCAACCCAAAAGCCATTTGACAACCCTGTACTAACAGAGAAATCACTAACACAAAAATAGCCATATGATATGTATCAATAACATTGTTGCTAATTCTGTTAGCAACTTATGTATTTGGAACCATACAACTGAATGAGCCCAACTGTGTCAGCTGTTAACAGGCCTTTAAGGAAACGCAGGCAGACTGTGGCTGTTCCTGTGTGACGTGAGCTTCTCAGACAGAATCGCCTTGCCTGTGTCCAACACCTCCTGCTCCCCAGTAAGTCCGTCTGCTCCTTTTAGCCTCTTACCGAAACAAAGGTGTTACTCCTTTTGTTTATCCTCTGTTCAGTTGTCTTGACCCCCTAGGTGTGTTTGAAGACCCTAGTCGCTCATTATAGACCACCCTGGTCACACGCCAGTCTGGATTGTCATACGTCTGCCTTTTCTTCTTTCTTTTTAATCAACAGTATTAAAATAACTGTACAAAATACCTTGACAAACTTTTGTTCTTGCCACTTTGTTTGTATAGTAGAATAAAACTATTATAATTTTGGACAAAACAAAGGAATATAAAACTTTTGCCTCTGGGAAAGGTCAGGAAATTTTTAGTGTGTATATACATGTATTACAACTAACACTTTAACCAAAGCTAAACCATGCCAGAGTACTAAATTTATTACCTTTGACTACACGTGATATTTGACGGTTTTTCTAATGGCCACAAAAGTTAATCTAAATATTATGTCTCAGTCACGCGTTTTTACAATGTAGACAATGATTAGTAAGTGCCGCTATCTACACAAGACTGTGACTTGTATGATATCAGGTGACTGACCCATGAAGTGCTTGACGTTCCTATTAACATGTCAGTGTCACAGAACCCCAAACAACCAATGAGAAAATAATGAGCTGAAATGTAGTGGTGCGTTGGCGTAATGGCTGATGTTGGGACGGCTTTGCTGCAGCTGACAAAACTGGAGGATGGTGGACCTGCTCTTGGCTCTCTGAGGTCACCTCACAACAACAATGCAGGACTTGTTAGCACTAGCAACAAGATATTATATTCACAAATTATATTTAAATATAAAGCCATAATTGTTTTTTTACTTTTAATTCAAGCTTTGAAGTCTGTAACCCTTCTACACCCTCCTTCTATACCTCCCTTCTTACCCCATACCCCCTTCTATACCTCTCCTCTATAAGCCCCTTCTATACCGCCGCTCTATACACCCTCATCCCTAATCATCAGCCAGTTGTCCAGACAGCTATAGAGGCTGTGACAGAACATATCATATTAGCCACAATAAATCAGCAAGGTCTTCTGGCAAGGCAGCAACACATTTATTAGAAATATATAACAAAATAATAAATATTATAAAATACCATATGGTTAGCCAGATTACCATACTGTTAATTTATTTCTTAGCAAAAATATTGAGTGTATTTTTAGTTAATGCCAAAGGAGTAACATGCATGACATACAAATGTAGAAAATCACACTGTGTGTCAAAACTTTTGACTGGTAGAGAATATCAGTCAGTACAGGATGATAACCCGACCTAATTATACTAGTGATCTTCACTGCGCCAGTCCTGGCCGCAGACACAGAGAAGGTGGGGTTGAACCACAAAATCAGTTCATCCATCCATCCATTTTCTGCCTCTTACCCGGGGTTGCCTGACTATGCTCTCTGAGTCATGTCTGGCATCTCAGGTCCCTGAACGAAGGGAAGGGCAGCCTTTATTTACCTTGCTAACAGATTATTTTCTTCATTTGAGTTACCAGTCCATGAGTCATGTGAAAGTTTAAGAGCTGACGTGGTTGGAGAGAGCGATCAAGTGCTAGCGAGCTGCAAGGATGGTTTGTACAAACGCATCACGTTCCTTATGGGTCAGGGCTGCTTGTGAGGCCTCCACGAGGTGAAATTCTTGCTCTGGCAAGAAAGAGCATAAAATAATAAAAATAAGTCCATCCTAACTGTAGATTTATCTGGCAAATGTGGGGACCTGGGGAAATGAGGAGGATAGCAGCGTTTCCCCCCGGGGAGGGGGATTGCAGCGGACCCCCCGGTTTTCTAATGTTAAATTATGTGTTTCTGAGCAAATACACACTGACTACCCAGAAAAATAGCTTTCAACATTTTCTTTGACTGTAAGCCTCCTGGGACACTATGCAGAAAGATGTTTTGTTTTATTATGGGAAATTTGACCATAAAGTTGATCATAGTTTGTTTACTATTAACAATAATTTTATTTATTGAATTACTCCTCATACACTCCTCCTTTTTCTGCGAGTATGTGCATGTTATGTGCCCTGCGACAGACTGGCGTCCCATGCAGCCAGCACCGGTGCATTGTGCTGTCTGAGAGAAGCTCCAGGTCCCCGTAATCCTGACCAAGAAGAAGGGTGGCTACAGAGCAAACCCTCATTATAAACATTTTACTCATTGAACCAACTAAACAGTAAAATATTCCATCTGTTCATTAAGTCGCCTGTTAGCCTCTTTCCAATCGTAAATGCATCCTAGTCTTAGAAGTAGAAGGCAAACTCTGAACATAAAGGCGCCAAAGTCCACATAACCAATTACCCAATTACATAATCAATTATCCAAATTACATAATCAATTACCATGACTTGGAATGAAGGGTCCCTCCTTCCAAATGCATGGTTACAAAGTACAAGACAGTAAACAGAAGAAGAGGTACTTATATATCTCAGGACCTGAGTTACTCAAACTCTTCAGCTTTTACATGTTCGGGGCATTTAAACCAACCCCTGAGGCAAAACAACCATTGTTTTCATGGATTTTGGTTGCTTTTCTGAGAAAGAGTGAACTTCATACTCTACTTAATGACCCAGAAACAGATAAAAGGCTCTTTTGTAAGTCTTCCACCTTCCCACGTGTCTCTTAAGGCAGGTGTGTTCATACAGCAGTTCTTGTAAATGCTTGTGTATGCATGCTGTGCTGAGGACAGACGTGTCATAAATGCTTGTGTATGCATGCTGTGCTGAGGACAGACGTGTCATCCAGTATGAATGGCAGGCAAAAAGTGAAGTACTGTGAAAAACTTTAAAGCTATTTTTCTGGGTAGTAACTCTATATTTACTTAGAAAAAAACACAGTTTAACATTAGGACATATGCAAATACGCAAACAGGAACATGCAAAAACAAATAAGAACTTCACTTATTCTCTAAAAATGTACTGACATCTTCTTGGATGGCTTCAAGAACATTGATAAAGGGCACCCCAGACATTCCATGTGTTTGATAAATATTACTGGCAGCTCAATTAATTAATTACTTTAATTGGTTAAATAACTGAATGAGGTATTTATTAACCGAAGGAGGTGACCTGTTAGGTCCAGCTGATACACAAAGATAAACTTCTGAGAAGTTACAGTGGTCAGCTGGCTTTATTTGTAGAAGGTTCCTGTAAGTGAGCCACAGGATTCTGTCTACAGAAGATGGTACTGATAAAGAACAGAAATCTGGCCTCTGAGTCATCATATGTCACTTATCGCCTCCCTGATCTAAATTTGTACAGTAAGCCAATACATATATCTGTTACAATGTTATCTTTCAGCTATTTTTTCCGGTTACTGTATTACATTTAGTGCCATTTTCTCATTGCAGGAATGCAGTGAATATTGTGATCACAGAGAGCAAGAAAGGATCGATACATGTATGTGTTACAGTACCACTGGGTGTGTGGGCTGACATTTATAGTGACACTCCTTCCCCCACCCTACAGTCAACTACATTTTTAATCCCAGTCGAGCCCTTGATCCACCGGGAGTCAAATAAGTTTACATGAATTCTAAATTTGGCAGATGGCTAAATTTGCAAAGGGACGAAGTTGTCACATGAGTTGACTGCTCAATTTAACTAAAAAGATGACCGACATTTAATTACAGTCTTTAATTACATTCTAATTGTGTGTAATACATTATGACAAACCACATAATGAATACATACTCAGAATATAACACCCTGGCAGCACACCCTCCAATAGGTTACACAGCTGTAATAGACGGGTAACATATTGTTTATTATCATGGACTCTTACAAGCATTTGTTGTGATGGGTTGGTATTATGTGACTTTATTCAGTTTCTGGGCTGCGTTTCGACACAGCGACATGGATGAGCCCCCGAGAACCACTAATGTGCAAGATTAGCATGAAAGTGAAGAATTCTGTAAAACACACCACAAAAGAAAGTGTAAAGGCATGGACTCAGTGTACAACCCTTATTTATTTTCCTCCACAGATAGCCAGTGACGCATTGACAGCCTACCCCCTCCAAGCTTCTGCATGCACTCATTCTTGGAAGGACTGAGGTATTCTGACATATTACGGCATAATTAACACAGGGTGTGTCCCATCCTCTCACCTTACTGCTGAAAGGGAGCCCTTCCTCCTCTGAATGCACTTCACTACCAAAAGGGTGAGGCGTGACAAGCCAAAATACCATCACAATACCATCAGAAGACCATCAAAATACCATCAGAACACCATCAAAATACCATCACAATACCATCA
>JABFEB020000002.1:6558602-6570899 GCA_019775895.2 Stomatorhinus ivindoensis | reverse complement strand
CTTTCCTTACATACTGCAGAGCCTGCATGTCAGGGTAGGATCATTAGAGGCAGGTCATACACGAGGCAGCCAGCGCCACTGCAGGGCTGATAGCTTTCCTTACATACTGCAGAGCCTGCATGAAAGGGTAGGATTGCTTAGACCAGTGGCTGACGTGGTGCAGCCCTCAGTTGCAAGTTAAAGATCGCAATTGCTATCAGTCTGCAGGAGGCGCTGTTCATGGTAGTGAGATCCCTCCAAAGCTACACACACTATGGGATTATGGCTGCGATGGTCAGCTGTGGGAGAGCTGATCAGGCAGAAATGATAAATTAATATGTAACAGCTTTGGTTATCTTAGGAAGCTTCTGGAAGTTTTTATATATACATATATAAAAACGAATACACACATTCAAGCATATACATATATACTATTGTAAGGAAATACATACCACACACACGCACAGTATTTTCTTATGGCATGAATTTTAGAAAATCACTTTAGATATTAACTTTTATTTATGAGCGCTTTTGGTCACAGTAAAAAACAATAAAAACAATGGAAAACTATTAAGCGCTATACCACGTTTACAATGAGCCAGGAAAATCAGGCATAACCTGTACAGATTAGTCAGTTCTTTTCAGCCATTTACACATCATATAGGTTACATTGTTGCAAAATATTTAGTATAGTATGTGTATAAACTCACCATTCTTTCAGTTTATTAAGAAAATGTAGATTGCGCAAAGAAAAACGTTTTTGTATTCTTACCCATTATATTTATGCTTATTGTGTTTTTAAACTACAAGTCCCCACCTTGTGAGGCATTTGCAAACTATTTTGCTCAGGATTAATCACTTCACAGCTCTCCAAAAATGCGCGCTGTCCCGAAACAGCTTTCTCTAACGACGGCCAGAGACGTTCAAAGCTGTATATGCGAGGTTTCCCTCTTCACCCTTCACAGAGCATAAATGTTAAGTAGGAGGACACTTAAATACAACGGAGGGCATATTTTGGGTACTGACTTTAGTAACTCCTTCATCATACTGCATAAAGGAATAACCATTTTTCACTAGATGTTTATTGGTATTTTACTCCAAAGTCCATTAAAAAAATTATATATATATATATATATATATAAATATTATTTAAGCATAGAAAATGATAATAACCAAGATAGTAATCCAACTCTATCTCAACTGCTCAGCAACACAGCTCATGCCATCCATGCGATGGAATGTTGCTGCTCACAAACGGAAATACCTTGTCAAGTAAATCTGGTATGATTACTTATAAAGGTCAGATTCCACTTTCCACATGCAAATACCGACACACACAGACTAATTTTTAGTTCCTGAGTATCTCAATTTCAGCTGATTGAATGCAATGTTCTAATGTGAAACAAAAAGCTGAAGGAAACGATTCTGTCACCTTGGCCATTCTGGCATTGGGCAGCTGACCGGATGGAGCCGCTGTCACTCATGCTGGACTCCGCACGAGGCGCCTTTGTGTGTAACTCACAATGCGGCCTGATCGGGACAGATTTATCAAAAGCAATCAGTCCCCTGAATATAAACTATCAAAAATTATTTAAACATCATTTATGTAACCGGTATTTCTTGCTGAGTTATTTTTACAATCTGTGTTCTGTCGATACATTTTGATAGGTAAAATTCTCATATCTGTTTTCTGCTTCACAAATGACCTCTTTAGCAAATACACATCTACACATCACTGCAAGAGAGGGGTGCAGTCTGTTGAAATTGGACCGCAATGGATTTTTTTCTCCTAGTATGACCTGTGAGTTTGTCCCGGTGCTGCATTGCCTGTTTTTCTGCATGCACAGTGTGCTGTGACTATAGCTGTGTTGGAAGGGCGTTATATAAAAATAAACTGAATTGAATCATATACTCAGATCTTGCGTATAATACGAATCAAGTACTCAAATGATGCCTACATTTTGTCTCATATATGCCTAAGGATAATCAAATGTGAAGAATGTAACGGCGTTATTTGAGGCTGAACAAGAAAATCCTAGTTAGCTTCAAGTAGCTGAAGAGATGAGGGAACAAAGTGAAACCATCATGTGAAACCATTAGCTGAATAAGTGAAATCATCTTCAACACAATATCTGTACACTAAACATCACTGTGACGTGGAAGGATAAGTGGAGTCCATCCGTGCCGCAAACACGGATCGAGCAACACTCCCAAGGAACGAGGCGGAAGTAAGAGTCTAAAAATGACATCCACAGACTGAGGAGAGAATAACCAGAACAACGAAGACATGTAAGAGCAAACAAAAGTGTCCAACTTGCATGGCAGACCACTAAGACTTTTGTTCGCTGAAAAGGGGTTTCATATAAGGAAGCACGTCCAGGTTCGGGAAATGGTAGACAAAGGAGATTTGAGTCAGATGGAGGGATAACTGTCATCATGACTCTTCGGGATATACCGGGAATAGAGTACAGAGTCCTTGTTTGTACTGCTCCACTTCTTCTATGCGATAATAATAAATCTCTAAATGTAGCTCACACGAGTAGAGTGCAGTGGAGCAAACTGTGCACACATCCTAATAGTGTTTGGCAATTAACTGGCATTCAGGAAATAATTTTGATTCCAGCGGCAATGCTTACAAGATCCATGTGTTTGCCAGAGTTAATGTCGGAGGAGATGCGTGTAAATGAAGAAATAAAAAGGATGTAATTGTAAGGAAATGGTAACATGTTCCAGTTTCATCACACAAAAATGCAACTAAGTCATTAACTACTAGCATTATATTAAACTGTGACACACTCCTAAACTGAGTACGAAACATATATTAATATATTAATCAATCATTAATAAATCAGGCAAATTACTATTTAAAGATATTCGCGTTGTGCTTCAATAGAACGTAATTATCAGTTATCAGACTGCCGTTTAGAATACCCACGAAAGTTGGGTAAACTGGGCCTTTTATTTATGAGTTATAGCCTATATTCATACATAATGTTACGATCCCCAGTCTTTATATCATATCATGGTCGTATTTCGAAGATTTAATATTCGTTTATTGCCCTTTAATTGTCATTCTGATTACTGCAATATGTAGTACAATATCTTGGAATTAATATAACTTCTCAGACATAATAGTCATAAAATATAATATTCGAGCTACCACAGTAACCCAAGGACGATCATTATTTGTATAAATTGTATTAGCAAGAAAAATGCAGTTCATTTATCATATTTTAAATTTTAAAAGGAATTCACAAAATGTGAAATGTATACGAAATGTATATGTTTTGACAGATGGTTAATTCTGAGTGAAAAATTTTTTAGGTGAGTAGTTTTGAGGTATACATTGTATTACAGTATTAGCGACTGTTCTTGATTATAAAGGCTGTCAAATGCCTTAAATTTTGAATATTTCGTATTTCAGTAATCTAAGGCAATTAGTCTATATTCTCATTTGTATACAGTTTCCGATTTTTATGCTTGGATTGATTATTTAACAGTGCAATGTAGTTAAATTTGCTCTGAAATGTACAGGAACAAAAATGTTTACAGATTTTAAAGTTAGTGGCAGGGTAAAACTCTTATAAACATTTATAATCAGCATGCCCGTTCTTATTAAAACATAAGTCCTGAATTCTAAAGAATTTCAACAAATTTTATTTAACAGGTAAATTTGCCTATAGCCATCACTTAACTATAATGCAGTGCCATAGTAAAATCGATTCTTTTTAATATTCTTGGGGAAACAGCAGACCAAATGTTCTGCGAAAATGCGTAAGTAATTACTATAAAGATGTAGGCCTATATTTTTTACTTCACTCGTGGTCATGGGTACCATCAGCTTGCTGATTATGAGCCTCGGTTTGGATAGTGGACAGTTCCGCTATTAAGCTAAGCTAAACTTTCGAATATAGTAACAGTCAAACTCTTTTTTTACTTTTACATTTTTACTTCAAATCTCAATGATTTATATGTTAGTTACTCTAAATTCTATATTATAAATACATTAAACGGCAATTGAGAGGGTTCATTTTCCTAACAACTGGTTAATAAAATATTATATTCTATAAACAAACCGTTTAATTTTTAGCAAGATAATTCTGAGGCAAGCATTAGGCCTGTTGTTACGTAATTTTAAAATATCAGGTCCCGAAAACATTAATCAGCAGCATAATGGTAAATAAAGAAGCTCCCTGCATATATAGACAGGGCTATTTGAGCGAAATCAAGTGTTTGTGTTAAACACAGGCCGTTAGTATTGAAAGCCCATCCTTGTGAATAACCTTTATAAAAGCAACTCGTGTTGATCAAAATATTTTAACACACATTTTTTACATTACAATAAACATTAGGCTAATTAAACACAAGTTCGGGGTTTAACACATTTTCGCCATCAAATCACGCGGTAGAATAGTGAATGATTCACACTATAAACAAGTTTTGTACGTGTGCGTTTTGCACCGTAGGACACGACTCCGCACTGGAATTTAACATGGAAATCTGCCAGCTATTATCATACAATAACACAAGCGAAGGGGAGCGTCTGACGTCACTACGCTCTGAAGAAAAGGTCGTCGCAGGACTAGAACACGTCAAAGCGCAGGTTCCGACGCGCGCAGATGTGCATATCGTTGGATATATTGCTCACTCGCATGGGATAAATCTATATTTTGCATCCTGCAAGTTTAACAAGGAATAATCTGGTGGGTGTTCTCCTTTTCTTCTAAACAAAATATATTATAGCTTAAAGAAGTTTCCTTAAATATGTTGTTCTGCATAATGTATGGAACAAGTGTTCTCGTGTGTCATAAGTCATATATACGTGTGTGTATGCGTGTGTGTGTGTTAATGTAGCAGTATATAGGTTTATTTTGTTATAAAATATTTAACGTTTACGAAGAGCCGGTTACTGTGGACTGACAGTTAAACGAATATACATACGTTTTAATTATGCATAAGTTACTGTTTTACATTAATTGTTTAATTAAATCTTTTAATCAAACTTAGTAATCAGCATTTAATATGCCTATTTGGCTGAAGTAGATACGGATTTTTGCAATAATATGCTAATTTAAAACAGTAACCGATGAATAATTAAAACTTATGTATATTCGTTTAACCGTCACTGATGTGGGCTTTTCGTGTACTAACCGGTTCTTCGTAAACGTTATAATTAAATAATTATTCTGGGCTGCGGCGAGCCTTCAAGATCATCAATAAATACAGTCAGTTACTCAAAAGGAAAACAATTGCCATGTCGCATGCAACAAGGAATGTCTCCACATGGTTAGCAAATGTTTATTGTGCAAATATGTATTGCAGCATGTAAAGTTATAGACTTTTGGTAAGTCAAAGCAAATATAACCCTATCGGAATTAAAATTCTAACATCAAATTTGTATTAATGCAGCGTATCACCTCTTAAATTAAACAATCAGGCAAATGTACATTCGAAAATGATATGTAGCTGTTTAATGATTGTTTTATGTTTAAGGTTATTTGTATCAGTGGATGCAACGGTGACGCGCTGGAAATTTGGATCTAGCCAGTACTGCAGATTTTTTGTAATCTCCGTAATCTTTGAAATTAATTAAGTGCTAATGAACCCAAAAACACTATCGACATTTAATATTATAGGAGATGTTTATAGTATATTTATCATAATCACAATCGAAGCAGTTGAGGACTAAATATACTGTATGTTCAAAAACGATTTTTGAATTTATTTTGAAACGAATATTTGCTGGTAGGGGGACGGCGTGGATTTTGACGCTTTAGGAAAAAAATATAGTCCTAACTGTCAATAAACGATTGGATTAAAAAATAAGTTGTAAGCTCTAACAATACTTCTGCATGTTTTTCAGAAAAACTTTGTAATGAAAAACATGTGGTGTGTTTTTATATTCTCACTTTGTTTTGATGGCTGTTCCACAGATCACTGGAATGGACAGTAATTTGACTAAAAATGTAGTTGCCTGCAGGACACCAGGTAAAACCTTCTTTCTTACATTTTGTGTATGAAATTTGTTTTATTTCACACGAAACATAGGCCTATATATTTTTAAGTTTCCGTACATTAAGCTGCCTATGTGTGCATTTTCTGCTGTTTCAGGAATAAACCACATTAAAAACAATATTTTAGATAGGCCTACTCGCCGGTATAAAAACACTTTGGTAGGTGAGTTTGTCGCATTATTAATGTCACAGGGAGGCCTGTATACATTAGAACGCGCTCTTCTAACTAAGGCCAGACTGACACGAAAATGCGGTGGCCGATATAAGTTATAAGGATCTAAAATTGCGACGATAATACAGGCCAAAAGAATTTTATAAGGTCGAAATTAAACAGACGCCAAAGGTTTTAACTGAACAGCGCTTTAGTGACTGATATGACCGTCAATTTTTCCAACTCTGACAAATAGCAAATTAATAGAATTCACCAAAAATAAAAAAAATTATCAAGAAATAATCAATCTTCTAACCGCATATCTGGTGTTAAAATAATGTAAAACAAGTAAATAATATCAGCGCTTACAATGTGGTACAGTATGTGTTAACCTCACAAATTAACTGTTCATAATAAACAAGTAACACAAACATCACTTTCGGGTCCCGGCGTTTTGGTGTAGTGTACTGATTTTTTTCTCACTCTTTTGGCCAAACTTAAACTGCTAATAATCCCAGGCTAAAAGTGTTGTTATAACTGAAGATCCGTAGCTTCGCAATATTTCCTGAAGTGAAAAAGGTCCTTTTCTTGTCATAAACGATGAACGTGACATAATCTGTGCTGTTTTTCGGCGTGTTTTTCTTTTCAGTCGATGCCGAAAAATTAATGGAAACGTATTTAAAGATCTGCTGCTTCTAATGGTCAAACTAAGACAGCTTTGTCTTAATAAAGCGGTCGCGCCACATACCCGATAGCGGTCAAAGTTGTCGGATTCTTTCCAAAACCACCACAGATTTTTCAACGCTTTGATGTAATAGCCTATTTTAAAATGATTTCTGCTTAAACTTAAACTGGATTTGTATATTCTCTCCCTCATCAACTGTACAGTGAAGGATAATTAAGTTGCAGTGGCGTAAAAGCCTGTATTCACAGTGGGTTCGCTGTTGGGGGATTAAGACCGCATGAAGACCCCCTGCCTATTCTACAAACAGACTATTATTAAGGAAGTAATTGGAAAGTTAAGAACATTGGTGCAATTTCAGAAACTACAATTTGTTCTCCTATATTATTACTTTTTAGTACTTCCCGTATCTTAATTGGCCATCTTATGCCATAATGCTCACACAGTGCATGTCCTGTTAGAAATAGCAAAACAAAAGGTGGAGTCATTGGTAACAGTTAAATCAGCTCAATAAATACATTTAACTGGGAGAAAGTGCAGTGTGTGTAGTTTCTTATTAATGATTATATGCTTGGATATTACAGTGCACCATCGTCTATATTGGAGGAACTGTCCTTACATTCCTGAAAACTGAAGCATATTTTTGTTCACAGGCATCAGGGCAATTGAAATCAGACCTGCTTGAAAACAGGCATATTCCGTACCTCCCTTAATACCTTTTAGCAAAATAAGTCTCTCAGCCAAAGTTGTATTTGAAAGAACTCGATTAGTATGTGACCGTTTAACTGAAATTTACTGCTGGTCTGCGTTATAGGTATCATGTCCCTGTGACTCCCCAAGACTGATATTCATAAACTACTTAATCCATTTTTTGTTATATATGGATTATCATCTCTGTATATATTATAATCCAAAGTGTGTAGCTATTGCATTGTACTTCGTAAATTCTGGGATAGCAGTCTATACATCTTTAACAGCTGACTCTCATAAAATGTTCCTATTGACTTATAATCTCTCGCTGAATCATAACTCTGGCAACTCAGACTCGTAATACTGTTTTTATTTTCTGTTTCTTAACTGTGGAAATTGTTGTGAAAATGATGTTAGGTCATTGGAAGGGGTGCGACTATAAATCGATATATAATTCATAATCTGTATCGCGGCGGTTCAGTTGAACCCTTGTGATGTTGATGTAACATCATTAGGCTATTCCTGTATGAACTCGTCAGGTAAACTTACATTACACTTCTTTCTTTAACACACGTTTAACTTTCCGCAAGGTCATTACAGGCTTAAAGCACAATCATAATTATCTTTGCAATAGCAACAGGTGAGGAAATACCTGAATGCAAAGCTGCAGCTGAAGCTGCCTTCTGCCCAGCAACAGAAAGATTCCACTCTTTGTATTATCAGTTTTCCAGATGTAAATTGCTTTAGGTCACATAACATATTACACAAAAACTTCATTGAAAAATTAAAATAGCAAGCCAATGATATTTCATATTTTACCATGTTCAAATATGGTTGATTAAATATTAAATTCCAACAGTTTTTTGCAGTCGTTTGCAAAATATTTAAAATTTTATCACAGAAACATGTAATGTCACTGTCAAAAATTAGTTACTGGCCAATTTAAAAATATGCTATTTTAGTGTGAGTGTGAATATGAGTATTAGTGTGAGTGTAAGTGTGAGTATGAGTATGAGTGTGAGTGTGAATGTGTGTGAATATGAGTGTGAGTGTGAATGTGAGTATGAGTGTAAGTGTGAGTATGAGTGTGAATATGAGTGTGAATGTGAGTATGAGTGTGAGTGTGAATGTGTGTGAATATGAGTGTGAGTGTGAGTGTGCTGAGAAGCCTTATAATTCTTTGTTTTGGAATCTGCATGATTTTCCTTGTTGAGACACTGAACCACAGAGTGATTTGGGCTAGATTCAGAGTAGGTAAGACTTATAAAATAAAGTAAAGAACTTTCTGTAGAACAGGCCATGTACAATACCAGTCCAAGCTGAGGTGGCGCCCTAGGCGAGCATCACTGCTGGTGCCCCCATTCGAGGCCAAGTGGCAATTGGCTGGCAAGCTGGCACCACTTCCCGCGTTGGCATCCTGGGCGGTAGCCTATATCGCAGATAAGACTGACCGGCCATTGACACTGTAAATTTGAAACCTGAAGTGCATATGGGTCAGTTAAACATGTCCAGGCCTAACAAGAGTATGTTTCACTAACAATTTTAAGGTGGGATGAATTTGGACAGAAGTCCTGAGGCTGTGACTCCGCCGCCAAAGCGGAACGTGCCCCACGCCTTCCACCGGCCAAAAGTGGTCAGCGGCACACCAGAAGCAGATAATGGCAGCAGCGAATCATCTGATACTGAATTATCAGGTAGAGTTGCTGCATTTCTGCCTTCGCTACTGTCGCATGTGCGGTCTTCTCGCTCGGATAACCTGTTCCAGCATGTTATATCATAATCCTGCAAAACCACTGTGACGCTTTCAAAGGACGTGCTTTGTTTGTAAGTATGCCAGAACCAGAGCATATGTCAGCCTCTAGATAAGATAAACACAGGCCTTTAACATCAAAGAAGACTAGAGAACAACTTATACATGCGTTTGGTCTGTCCCGTTTATTGCTTCTGCAGAAAAGGAGAGGAAAGTCGCTCAGCGATGTGATGATTCGCCCGCTGAAGATGCTAAAAAGACAAAACAGCGGCGACAAAGGACACATTTCACAAGTCAACAGCTCCAGGAACTCGAGGGCACTTTTCAGCGGAACCGGTATCCTGATATGAGCACGAGAGAGGAAATAGCAGTGTGGACTAACCTAACTGAGGCCAGAGTCAGGGTACGGTACCGTTTGAAAATAGTTCTTCAAAAATCTTGCATGACGAACCATGTGTAGAGTTAGCATCACTAATAGATTTACTCTGTCTGACAGGTCTGGTTTAAGAATCGAAGAGCGAAGTGGAGGAAACGTGAGCGTAACCAGCAGATGGACATGTGTAAAAGCGGTTATTTGCCCCAGTTTGGCAGCCTGATGCAGCCATATGACGAGGTGTATCCTGCGTACACCTACAACAACTGGACAAATAAAGGACTCGCTCCGGCGCCGCTGTCCAGCAAGAACTTCACCTTCTTCAACTCCATGAACCCACTGAGCACCCAATCCATGTTCTCAGCTGCAAACTCTCTCCCCGCTATAAATATGCCGTCCAGCATGAACCATTCCGCTGTTACCGGGATGCCAGCCTCAGCTCTGAACAATATTAGCAGTCCTTCCCTTAATCCGGCCATGTCCTCACCTGCCTGTCCTTATGGAGCAAGCGGTTCACCGTACAGTGTTTGCAGAGACGCTTGCAGTTCCAGTTTGGCCACACTAAGACTGAAATCTACGCAGCACCCTGCTTTTGGATACGGCGGACTCCAAAGTCCTGGTCCTGCTGTCAACGCCTGTCAGTTCAACAGCTGACAGAGAAGCATTTTGCATATGGGAGGCAGTACTTGTGTTAAACGTGCACTATATTTATGGCTTACTTTTTTGTATTTCATCGTGGTGGGACAATTGTCCGCATAGGGATTAACTGACACAGGAAGAATTACGAAAAAAACATATATCCAGTGAACCTAATTAAAGAATAACCGAGATGAAAGTGATAGCAAATATTAACGTGTCGGAATAGTACCGATATCAGTGTTTACAGAGACCGCCATCGAATATACATTAAACAACTTAAGCTAAATATGGTAAGAATTCAACGCTTTTGAGTGTTCATTTTATATTTAAACAATTTGACTTCCTTATATGCTCAACGCATATTCCACAAATGTATACAAACCTGAAAGTAAGAACAGTCGGTTGTATATGACTTTATAAGCTATAAATTTAAATAAATTACAATAAATTAATGTGAATTCAAGACATTTCGATTTTCCTGCAGCTCCCGTTTTATTCTCCGCGACAGAACATTTCTGCAGGTCGCTCGGCCCCGATGCGGCTCCCAGGTTTGGTCCCGCTCAGAATCGCGTTCCTGTTTACAAGCGGTGACAGGCGACAAGCAACGAAGCGAAGACAGACTTTATCTGGAATGTTGTAGCAATTTATCTACAATAATCAACTGAACTCACGAAAACTTTGTATTAAAAGCAAAATAAGGCGAACTCAGATTCACAAAAATAAACTTGAAATAAAGTTTGAAAACAGCTTCGATTCTTAAATGGAAAACCATTAATTTGTATATTTGAAACAATTTTCACAGTGGAAAATTATGGAGAAAAACGAGATGGATGTGTAGTGCGTTTGCTAGGTTTCAAGTTGTGTAAGACGCTGCGCAGATAAAAACTGACTCATAATGAGTTTATTGTAAATGTTGCTAGGAATCCAAAGTAATTATACGTAAAGAAATAAGGATGTTCCGGCATAGAAGGAAAATAAAGGCAGCCAGCCATAAAATGGCACGGAAGACGGATGTTAGTGAGATGCACACATGCGGACAGAAAAGCAAAATGAAAATGTTTAACGTTAGCTAACGCAAGTTTAGCCTCTAATCCTGGGGACAGTGTCACCGCGGTTCTTGGTCCCTACTGAATTTTTTTTCAGCCTCCAAAAGACAAAATCCCCCTCATAAAATATTGTCTCAATCTTTTAAGTAACTTTGGAAAAAATATAGCCAAAAGAGAGACTGTACAATGCAGGGGCTCCAAGCAATTAAGCAACCACTGGTCCCCAAACAAACGAATGACACGGTGTTTCCCTGCGCGAACGTACAGCGCAGCGGTCAGGCCGCAGAGTGCCGGATATCAGGCCACCTATACAGGAGTTTCAGTCGGCCTGGCATTTCCAGTTAAGCTTGGTTATTGTTACCTGGAACTGCTACTTTTGTATGGAAGTGTATACTGAACTTTATTATTTGTAACCCACGGAAGAGCATCCGCAAATATGTACCACAAATATTTCACTATACACAGATATGTATTTTCTAAATCATAAATAATAACAACATTAATAATAAAAAAAAAAAATAATAATAATAATAATAATAATATCGACAAAAATATGCAGCGATTGGTACACGTGAAACATATTTTCCACGTTTGTGGATCACGTCGCTCCTATTTATTAGTGATTTTTTGTCTACTTTTTACCGCAGCTGTAGAAAAAAAATCCATAAATGGACAAATGTGCAAAATACTGTTCACGTGTACAAATCGCTCCATATTTTGTAGATATTATTTTACACAACACAAATTTTAAAAAGAAACATTTGTGGATAGTGAATTATCTGTGGATTGTCTTCCGTGGGTTACGAATACTTAAGTCCAGTATACACTTCCATACTCGAGTTGGACTCGAATTGCATTATATGACATTTGGTCTTGGACCTGATTGCTTGTGACATTGATTTCTAATCTTGAAAAGATATCTAAAATTCACATTATAGCCTATATGAAGCAGCTGTTCTAAAAGCTAAAAATC
>JABFEB020000002.1:6476246-6486921 GCA_019775895.2 Stomatorhinus ivindoensis | reverse complement strand
CCCCCCCCCCCCCCCCCCCCCCCCCCCCCCCCCCCCCACGAAAAAATATGGCAGAATAAGCAGCTGAGCGAGACTCCCGCGTCCGTCACTGCACAGGACCCGGCGCCCAGGTCTGGGATGTTTAAACCATCAAACCATCCTGAAGATGCAACTGCATTCAGGTCCATCTAATTGGGCATTCCCCAGCCACCCCCGGGGGGGGGGTGGTCTCCACTGGCTATGTTACATTTGCCGTGTTCACATCCACTGTACTCAGCAGATGCTTTTTTTCCCCACAGCGGCGGACACGTGCGGCGTGCAGCACATTACAAGCATACGGCTGTCAACGCACAAGCGGACTCCCTCGCAGCCTATTTCCCAGTCATCTGCGTCACAGGACGCAGCTAAAAGCAAAATCCAGGCGCAAAAGCCAGGCCCGGTTCCTGAGGCGGCAGTTTCACACCCAAGGACAAATCCATCTAACAGCTTTTAAGCACCTGAGAGACGAAACTGCAGCTCAAACAGAGACACTTTCTTCACAGCAGGCCATGGAAGTTCATGCACTGAAAAACAAAAATTACAATGCAGCAGTAAACCAAAAGGAGGTAAAAAAAAAAGTCTATTCCATAGATAAGGCTTTTCACTGAGGAATGGTTTGAATAAAATATTGTCCATCCTTTATGCCACAAAGTGCCACAGTGAGCTGGCAGAGTGTCCAAAGGTGGCTCTTAGCGTTCACCTCACATCATAAAGTAAACGACTCAGCAGAGGAGAAAGGGGCTTAGATAAACGTACCTGCCGTCCCCGTAGCGGGGGGGCAGCGTGCTGTGCTTTTAACTGTGGCCAAATTGGATTACATTACCGTGCCGCTTGAACTAGTGCAGCCGCTGAGACCCGACTTGTCCGTCAGTGCAGCCGGCCGCCCCGCCAGTGTCCCCTTGGTAACGACTGTACACCCATTCCCTACAAATGTGCCCCTATGCCCCTTTCGTGACTGCAAGGTTCTGAACCAAAAATCCCACCAGGGGCATTTATGTCAGTCACTTCAGAAAAGGTGACTTGATCCAGTTCCAAATTACAAGCACGGGATTAGTTTCTCATTAATGATCAGCTGGGTTTCAAAGCTGCCCAGGACAAAAAAACCATTTCAGCAACAAAAGCATGTGAGAGCGTGCTTTCATTCAGCACTGCGCTGCACTGGCAGAAAGACAAGCCAAACTGCAGTGGGAATCTGCAGCAGCCCAAACTCACAGTCCTCCCCAAAATTTCACTCAGCCCTTTACAGGATTCTCTACTCCTCAGCCCATTTAAAGCAAAAGATTTCCTGATTATTAAAAAAAATGCATTTCATCATTTCATCACCTCCTCCTTTGAGGAAGCTCCGATAATTACTCCAGTTCTCCCCCTTCTCCCCCAGCTTCCCAGACCAAAGATCTCTGCTCTACATCAAATTATTTCCTGTGTCAAGTGCTGCAGAGCAAGCATTTATCAAGCAGGGTGCACAACAAGTGGAGAACTATGGAGCACTGAATTTCAGTTCCGATTCAATTTAATTTGCCACCTTACGCCATAAATTGACTGTAATCAGCCTCCTTTCCAAAGCGATTAAGATCTGTGAGGCAAAACTGACACTAGAAGGCAATGAAGTACAGCTGCGGTTTAAGCTGTCAATAGACCCAGGCCTCCTTGCAAGGGCACGGAATGCGACGGCAGATGGGAAGAGAACCATTGAGAAAATAAGCCAGCCCAGCGCAGTGAAACAGTGAATCTCATTGACTAACATTAGCTACCCAGACACAAAGCCATGCCTCATTGAGGAATGGAAAACAAAATATAGAAAGCACATCAAATGAAGACGGCTGTGTGGCAAGAAGGAACGTCTGAATAAAGGTCTAAAAACGTAGCTCTTATTCTCAGTGACACAGGGTGGGGAGATACAAAGTAGTGACTCTCATGGCGCCAAGCAAGACAAGCACAGAGTACCGGCTTCACCACAATTCCCCAGAGGGCCCAACCCAAGCCCTTATCGCACTCACTGGTATGGCCAGTAGGGGGCAGCATCACATGGGGAGGTGATGGTCTCAGTCTGACAAAGAGCACGTGGCCTCCAGCAAGCACCAGGACCCCAGCGGCTTCAGAATGAAGATCCAAAAAAACTAGCCAAGAGTGGCAATATCATCTCCATCATCGTCATCATCCAGCCTGCCCACAATGTCACACAAGCCATGCAGATGTCACCCTCTCCAGAGGCTGGAACTCGGCATGAAAAGCGGCACTTGAACCTTCCCCACCCCCGCGACATCCTCGAACCGGCGACCCGCCTTGTCGGCATAATACGTTATCAGCACGGAGCGGAACAGCCCACTTAGCACTCGCTCTTTTGTGTAAACAGCAGCCCTTTCCATGGGACTCTGCCAGCAGTCTGAATGACACCATTAGCATCATTTCCTGCACCTGTGCTTTTAATTTACTACCCATTCAGGAGCACGTGCAGGGCTGTCGCTGACCCTACTGCAGTCACACTCAGGGGGGGGGCGCTGGCAATCGGTGCAAAATCTCCAGATGACCTTGTTGCTGTAGAGGACTTTAAGAGCCATCAGCACCGCAGGGGAAAAAAACACAGTTTTAATAAATAAACCATTACCAACTGCTGCACTTGAAAAACAGCAAAAATTATTCCAACCCGTGCTGCATTTTAATGTTTCCTTCAAAAATAAACATCATACGTGTTGGTGTCCGTTTGTGTGTGTGTCTCCAAATCACTCCTGACTTTCCTGCAAAGTCGACATACAGACCCAGGCAGCTGCCAGTGAAACTGAAAAGCCCCCACATTACTGAGGGGTGACGGCGGATGACAATGGGCGCCACCTTGGCTCCTGTCATTATCACGGACCTTGAGAAGAAGCGGAGGAACCGGCAAGTGGACGTCAGAACTAGCAGCTTTAAAATCCGTCCCGGCGGCTGATTTCCACAAAATTCGACAAAAATCCCAGCCTGAACATTCACCTCAGTGGACACATTCTTTTTATTAATTTGTATTTTTGCACATAAAAATATTCAGGAGAGAAAGGTCAATCCTCAATGAACTAACCACAATGCAACCGATTTAAAAAGAAACAACAGAATTATGAGTCGGAAGAGGGCATTTAATCCATGGGTCGGCGTTCCATATCGATCGAAGGTTCTGATGGCACGGGACCGCAAACAGCCAGGCTTGGAGCAATCTGGGCCCTCGCCAGATCATCCGTGTCGGTCCACGTCAAGACAGCTCAGAGGCGCGTGGGTGAGCTTTTCTGGCAAAGGAGAGCTGGACCCCTTGCCCCCCACAGCCTCATACATGCAGATCTAAGCTTAATGGTGGGGGCAGAGCTGAACCTCATTTGTAACACCCCCCCGGGTGGAGCAGCCCAGCGAACAGGATGCTACTGGCGATGTGAGGAAGTCTTACCTCTCCACCCCAGTCCACATGATTGTGGCAACGATTCACTGCCCTAGCACAGCCCAACAGTCTCCTTCCTGTCAGAAGGCGGCGAAAAGCAAACCACGAGTGCAGAGGTGACATTTATATCCGCTGCAGAGAGCGAGCTAGCCAGCTTTCACGCTCCATCTACTTATTCTTCAACCCAATTCCCCATATACGCTTCCAAAAAAGGAAGAGGCACTGCGTGTTGGCTGGAAGCAT
This sequence comes from Stomatorhinus ivindoensis, assembly GCA_019775895.2. Taxonomy (NCBI): domain Eukaryota; kingdom Metazoa; phylum Chordata; class Actinopteri; order Osteoglossiformes; family Mormyridae; genus Stomatorhinus; species Stomatorhinus ivindoensis. The sequence continues at coordinate 6,483,260 of JABFEB020000002.1, read as the reverse complement.
CGCCTTACTGCGATGATCCGTTTCATCAAGCGCAATTAAAAAGGACATGAAAGGCAGGCCTGCTGGGAGTCACCGGGAGGGCTGCCGTGGGTCAGACTCCGGGAAGGTAAACAGCAGCCACGCCCCCTAGGGGCGGCCCAGCGAAGTGCAGCGCGGCTCCGCGCACACCGGGAGCGGCTGCCGCCTTCGCGGGGAGCCCAGCGCGCCTTCCCGGCCCCGTTTCGCTTTCACTAACCAGCATCTCACGAAGCAGCAGATCGCTGCGTAGCGTGTCCTGCTCACCCCTCCCAAACGATCCAGTCACGCTTCAGCTGCGCCCCCCCACCGCGAAGGGAGCGCGGCTCGGCAGCGGTGCCTCGCCGCCAGCTGCAGGTACACGCAGCCGGTACCTGGGCGTATGACACGGGCGGGCAGAGAGAGCAGCGCATGCATCCGCTAAAGTGCCCGATGCGCCCTGGAAATGGTGCTCAGCCGCTCCGGCTGCAAGTTCGCGCAACTACAACTTGTGCGGCGCCGAGACCCGACAGGCGCACAGCCGCCCGCCCGCCTTCACGCACCTAAGTGTCTAGGCAGCCCGTCTACCCGCAGATCGCCCTCATTGTAGCCGTTTTAAAATTTAAAGATCTAACTAAAGCTGGGTGACGTTAGACCACCGAAAAAAGTTAAGCACGCCCGGTTACTTGTCACCGTCATCCGAGCAGCATCCCGCGCTGCCCATGCCGCGCTCATTTCGCCGCAACTCCGTCTTGCAGGGCTCTCCGCAAAATCCAAACTTATCTTACGAAATAAATGCAACGATAAGCGAAGCCCAGAAAGGCGGGATTCCTACCTTGCTGGTAAGCAGTTAGGGGAGCCGGTCGAAAGGAGTCCGAATCTGCAATGGACGGCGGTGCAAAATCAGGCGATCATCGGCAGCGGCGATAATCCTACGGAGATAGTTAGCAGTGATGTTAGCTAGCATCCCACGCCGATCCGCTGACAGCTTCGGATGCTCCCCTAGGAGTAAAACTAAAGTAAGCTGCTAGCTAGCTCTGCTAAGTGCACTTTCATTGGGTAGCAGGTTGGCTAGCTGGGTGGGGAGGTGCAGGCGCTGGGCGAAGGAGTGCAGCACACCGCCTACGCAGTTATTATTCGCATCTAGGTGGTGTGTTTCCTATACCTGACTTTGAAGCGACCCCCTCCGAAATACAGATTATTAGCTAATAGTCTTGGCTAAACTAGCCCGCCTTAGTTAGCTCGGAGCTAATCATGCGGCATTTTCTATTAGTAATGGTCCATGATGGTTTCCTCTATCAGTTTTATCATTTTCGCCAGACTGATTGCTCCCTTTACTTGATTTTGCATAAAGGCGAATGTTCAATATAAAAAAGGCTGCGCGCAAGTCGGATCAGTTTAGTTTCGCAACGCGCTGCTACCAAAACGTTTATCTCATCCTGCTCCCTCCCCCTCTCCCCTTCTATCTTGCGCTCCCTCTCCCCCACCCCCCTCCTGTGAGATCGCACAGGCGTATGCGAGCTCCTGCAACCTTACCAAATAAATAAATAAATAAATAACGCTCGCACTTAAAAGTCTTTTGGCGCCATATTAATGACGTACTTCAAATCTGCCCGTTGCTCTCGCGCCGCCCGCAGCGGCGCTTTCTCCGCGCGCGCACCGCCTCGCTCCGACGTGCTGCGTGGCTCGCGCTGTCAACTTTCTTCGGGAAGTGATTCCGTGATTTACGGCGCGAACCCGAAACCGCGGCGTCCACCGGACAAGTTCGCAGCCGTGTGTTTGAAGGGGGTCTACAAACACATTCAGACCCATGCATGCAGACTGGACATTTCTCCCTGGCTACAGAAAACTGAGGACTTCTTTCAAACACAATCTGTCATTTGCACAACTTCACTTTCTGTCTGTGACACCTGACAAATAAGGATTCACCGCTGCTGTGATAGAGGAAGCGATTTTTGTCGATGACATTTTATCAGGATTTCTGATAAGAAATATCTAAAAACATACATAGATCTCACCTGTCTGAGCGGCAGTGTTTATTGAGCATTGAAATGAAAATGTCACAAAACGATTACAGTTATTTGCACAAACTAATCCAATAAAGTATGTGATTTGTGATATAGCACAAATCACATACTTATATTCGGAAGCAAATTTTAAAAAGAAAGCGCCGGGTATTGTCAACGGTCAACTTACAATAGATACAAGCTGAAACAGCCAAGGAAACATCACAGAAATAACAAAGCATGAAGATGCGGTAGAATACAGCTTCATGTAATCAGGGGTTATCACCGGGGACGTGCAGGGGCGCGTGCCTGACTGCCCCTGCCCCTTTGCCTCCCTTTGTGGTCCCGTGGGCCCTTTTTCCATCACTTGACGATCAAACAAAATTTACCGAGAGGGACCACCCCCATTCGAGCACCTGGCCCTCGAAACGTCTCTGCGTGACCCTGGTCAGCACCATGGCAAATTCTGACGAACAATGTGCAGACACGGTATTTAAAACGTAGCATACATAATGCACGTTTGTCTGTGTGTGGACCGCTCGACGAACCCTGTATGTAATATTAAGGTACTGCAAACATTTAATGATATTTTTGTGTCATTTTAAAGTACTGCAAATATTACTACACTATTAATGGGCGAATGTAATTTTGCATTAAAAATCCCTCTTCAAACATTTTATATGGATTCAGCGCCTCCTGTTGGTGCTTCAGTTCATATTCACCATCTACCAGCAATTCCAGTTTGATATTGATTTCATTACCTCTGATATTGTTTTGCAAAATAAATTCCTCGTTGCAAATGTTTGGTTTAAATTATAATAATTCAATAAAAAATAAAATAAACTTCTCAAACGCAGACACGTGGTTAGTTGTGATAGCGCTGATTGTTTTCTTTACATCGCAATCTTATAACTTGTTCACATTGAAAGAGAAATACCTTTAGCTAGTTTTTGTTAGTGGGTCAACCATCATTTTCATTTCAACCATTTTTACTAATCTCTCTGTCTATGTATCAATCTATCTATCTCACTCAATTTTAATATATGATCAGTACTTATTAGACTACTTTAATATGCGGCTCAGAGCTAGCCTCCCTCTTAAGAATAATTCCCCTGCCTGTGGGTGGAAGCGAGTAACTGGCTCACTTGTGCATGTTGCATGAAGTCTGCAGCCTGTTCAGAGAGATGGACGTGTGGGCCAGTGTCCAGGCCTTCTGAGCTGTCATCGCATCGCATTAACCTTGGCCTAACTGGCTGTTTCAATGTGAAAGGACCTCGGGGGAAGGTGATGTTCACAGGCTCAGTCTCTATGATAAGCAGTCCTGTTTAATAAGGTGGGTGATATGTCAGTGATGAGTGGACTGGTAGTGAGTCATATTTTAACCATATTTCAGCTTCTCATTTGAATTTAACTGGTAATGCATTAATTTTAGAATTTGGTGATCAGAGGTCATTGTTGACAAACCACAGCGCACAACAACGAAATGTGTCCTCCGCATTTAATCCAAATGTGACATCGTGACATAGCAGGGGGCAGCTAATTCAGCGCCCGGGGAGCAGTGTTTGCGGGAGGTACATTGCTCAGGGTACCTCAGTGGTGCCTTGCTGGTCGGGGATTCGAACCTGCAATCTTTCAATTACAAGTACACTTCCCTAAATGCGCAGTATTTGTAGAGATTTGTATACATACTGCATAATGCTATTAATAATAATATAACAATAATATACTATTATAATATAATATAATAATAATACACTATTATACAGTGTAGAGAGAGGGGAGCGTGTCCTGGTTGAGGAGTGGAATGACCTGGGGATAGAAAGTTTCTTAGTTTTTCTGTCTTGACCATGATGTTGCGGAACCTTCTGCCTGATTGCAGGAGCTGAAACAGTTTGTTACCAGGATGAGAGGGGTCTTTTACAATCCTTATGGCTCTGGATCTACATCTCCTTGTGTAGATGACCTGCAGTAAAGGAGAGCTGACCAGCAGCGGTATCACTCTCTGTAGCGCTTTTTGGTCCAAAATACACCAGGATGAGATGCTCTGTGTGAGAATGGTCTCCACAGTGCTGGAGTAGAACGTCCTTAGGACCGCTGAGGAGACCCCAAACTTCCTCTGCTGCCTAAGGTGATATAGAGGCTGCTTTACCTCTTTTGCCGGAGGTTGGATGTGTTCAGGCCATGTCAGGTCATCAGAGATGTAGACGCCCAGGTACTCGAATTTGCTCACCCTCTCCACTGGAGCTCCGTTGATGCCAAGGGGCTTGTAATCGCGACTCCTTCTGAAATCTACCACCAACTCCTTGGTCTTACCGGCGCTCAGCTGGAGGCAGTTTCCCGACACCATAGTGCCAGGTTCTCCACTTCGTCCATGTAGGCCTTCTCGTTGTTGCCAGAGATGAAGCCCAACACCACCGTGTCGTCAGCGAACTCTACAACAGAGTTGGAGCCGTGAGTGGCCACACAGTCCGAAGCACAAAGTACAGCAGTGGAGATAGTACACACCCCTGTGGAGCTCCTGTGTTGGTGGTGATTCTGCCAGAGACACACCTGCCCATCCAACACCCACGTACTGAGGTGCTGAGGCCCACATCCCTCAGCTTAATGAACAGTCTGTGGGGCTCTATTGTGTCGAATGGTGAGCTGTAGTCGGTGAACAGCAATCTCACATAGTTGCCCTGTTTCTTGTCCACGTGGCTGAGAGCAGCATGCAGGACATATTATATATCAGCGAGATCAGTCACACGAACACCACTCTCATATTTCTGCACAATTTCCTTCTTCTTTTCCATTGTGATTGCTTTCTTTACCTTCTCTTCCTTCCTTAGCTTATCTTCTAGCTTTTTGGGGGAATTTTGATAGCAATTAGCGAAATTAATTATATAAAGCACTGCACTGATTGAAATGACGCCCACAAACAGGCGTGTCTGAGCTCTCGGAGCATCTTGGCCCTTTGTTCACTACCGCACAAGCGGATACACTTTTTGGTCTTGACCGGCATTCAGGTCATAACTCAAGACTAAAATTTTGGTCGTAACCCAAGTTGTTCGTTTGTCAGGCCGGTCATAACTCGAGGGTCCGCGGCTTTTACTTAAATATTATATAATACTGTTTTAAAAATGTAGATAAAGTGTCCTATTTTATGTGTGATAAAAGCAGTCTTTAGTCTTAAGACTATTTTTAACTGAACACCTGCATGTTTCATTTAAAAATAACAGTAAAGTAACAATGTAAGGTGTGCAGAATCAAATGCTTTGTATGATTCTGTTCCTTTTGGTGCTGGGGCACGTTTTGGCAAGCAGCATCTGCTTTGTTAAATAGCTTGATGCAGAAATACTCTCTGCAGGGTGTCAGTCCATCATAGGGCAGTTATTTTAACCTAAAGCTGCAAATAGATTTGGCCTATTTCATCCCTAGCTTCCAGGCAGAGAAATGGCTGTCTATGTTTTTCAGCTGCACACCTCTTATAGTATTGTTTTCATGATAGTTGGCTATGGTTTTTTGTGAATGTTGTGGCCAAAAATGCTTGATTCTGCAGTAGTTTTTCACAAAATCTGCGATGCAAGTTCTATATTTTTTTAATCTCCAAAAATCCATTATTTCAGAAATGTGAAAGAACTCGTTTTCTCAGAAGGTACTTTACAGAATTACACTAGTTATATAGCACACAGCATTAAGTTGTTAAAATTAGCAATATGAAACGCACACAAATGGCCATCATGAATACAAATGTTAACTAGTACAAACGTATATACTAGTTAAATAGGTGACTTCATAATACATCTTTTCATTGATCAATGTCAGTCATTATCAGTAAACAGAGGAAAATAAGTATATTACATCTATGGCAAAGAGAGAAAATACTGTCTCCACTTTCGTGCAAAACATTCAGCAATTGTTTTACAGTGTTTTGAAGGAGCCTAATTTATGTTGGAGAATGAGATGAGTTCATGGTGCTCGTTATCCCACAGTGCAGACTGGCAAAAATCACACATGGATTCCCACTGTCACGGCATTAAAGGGTGACTCACGGTCCAAGTGCAAACTGCTTGTTAATTTTCCCAACTTTTTGTTGTAGGAAAGTTGCCATACACTTAAAAAATTGTAGGCTCTTGCAAATATCACAGAATTAGCTTGATTTTGCATTGATTTCTGCAATTGCATAATCATGAAATCCTGAACTGACTGCATATTCTACAGAAAAAAAAGTATTATGCAGCTGTATTTTTTTTTGCATGCATTTCTTTTGGGAAAGCCACAGTGTCACACTTCATTGCACAAAGTGTACTGCATTTATGTTCTCATTTTTAAATTTCGCATTATGTACAGTCAGATAAAATCAAGCACCTCGCCACCCAGTCAGGTTCACAATCATTTGTGAAAGAATGGGTCATTCTTCAGAGCTCAGTGAATTCAAATGTGATACCTTTGCAATATTTCAGTCTGTGAAATTTCCCCCCCACTAGATATTCCATGGTCAGCTATAGTAAACCAAGTGCGGAGGCACACAGTGTGTAAATGTCACCAGCGCTCTGTTGACTCAGTAACTGTGGAGTTCAAAACTTCCTCTGCCATTAACCCCAGCATGGAATGGGCTTCCATGGCTGAGCAGCTGCATGCAAGCCTCACATCACCAAGTTCAATACCTAGTGTCAGATGGAGTGGTGTAGAGCACACTGCCACAGTATTCTGGATGGAGTGGTGTAGAGCACACTGTCACTGCATTCTGGATGCAGTGGTATAGAGCACACTACCACTGGTGTAGAGCACACTGCCACTGCATTCTGGATGGAGTGGTGTAGAGCACACTGCCACTGGTGTAGAGCACACTGCCAATGCATTCTGGATAGATTGGTGTAGAGCACACTGCCACTGCATTCGGGATGGAGTGGTGAAGAGCACACTGCCACTGTATTCTGGATGGAGTGGTGTAGAGTACACTGCCACTGGTGTAGAGCACACTGCCAATGCATTCTGGATAGATTGGTGTAGAGCACACTGCCACTGCATTCGG
>JABFEB020000002.1:6458623-6476146 GCA_019775895.2 Stomatorhinus ivindoensis | reverse complement strand
GATGGAGTGGTGTAGAGCACACTGCCACTGTATTCTGTATGGAGTGGTGTAGAGTACACTGCCACTACACAGAAATGGAAATATGTTCTGTGGAGTGACACTATTCTTCACAAGAGAAAGGAGAATGTTGCTGCCTGACTGCATTGTGCCAACTGTAAAGTTTGGTGGAGGAGGGATAATGGTATGGGGGTGTTTTTCGGGGGTTGGGCTGGGCCCCTTAGTAGAGTTCCAGTGAAGGGATCTCTTAATACTTCAACATACCAAAACATTTTGGACAATTCTGCTTCCAACTTTGTGGAACAGTTTGGGGAAGGACCTTTCTGTTCCAGCATGACTGTGTCTCCGTGCATAAAGCAAGGTTCAAAAAGATCGTGGTGTGAGTTTGCTGTGGGAGAACTTGACTGGCCCATACAGAGCCCTGACCTCAATCCCACTGAACACCTTTGGGATGAATTAATATGGAGATTGTGAGCCAGGGCTTTATATCCAACACCAGTGCCTGACCAGATGCTCTTCTGGATGAATAGGTATAAATTCCCACAGACACACTCCAAAATGTTGTGGAAAGCCTTTCCAGAAGAGTGGCAGCTGTTATAGCTGCAAAGGGGGGGCCGACTCCATATTGACACCTATGGATTTAGAATGTGATGTCATATAAGATTCTGTAGGTGAAATGGCCAGGTGCCCCAGTACCTTTGTCCATATAGCGTACCAATGCAGTACTGGGACTTCAGGATCACTTCAACACTTCAGTTCTGCACACTGGTATTGTTACTTTTTCACTTGTGAGCTTCCTGTTAACTTTAACAAGTCTGGTGATTCTCCTCTAACCTTTAGCAGTAAAAAAGACATTTTCAGCCACAAAACTGCCCCTGACTGATTTTCTTTTCATTTATCACACCATTCACTGTAAACTGTGGACACTACGCTACATAAAAATCCCAGTAGGGTGGCTGTTTCTATGATGCTGGAACCACTATCAGTCACTAATAATCATGTAATGTTTAAAATCATTAGGTTAAAACTATATAAATCCAAACCTTTGTGATGAGCAAACCTGACATATATATACAGTGGATTTAAAAATCTATACACAGTTACTGAAACTGCTGGTGTAAATGTCAGGATCTGTCCTGGCGCTGTCCCATTTTGTCTGGTGCTGCCCTAATTGTATCCCATAATGTACCCTGTTTTGTGGGGGTGTCGCAGTTCATCCCGTTGTGCTCCTTGTGTTCCCTGAGGTCAGGGGTCGGCTAACCAGTTGGAATGTTTTAAAGAAAGTCAAAACCAGTGGAGCCACCGAATTTTATTGGAAACAGACATTTATTCTAAACCACTGAGCAACATTTTTTAATATGACACCAATAACAAAGTGTAAACCAGCAAATTATTTTTAGGATTTCATAGACATTTACAACGAAAATTGCATATCCCTGTTTTTTTATATCATTACATTTTTTGAATAAGTAAATGTCAATATTGTATTATTATATTATTATCATTTTCCTCCTGGGTGCATAGGTCCCTTGTTTATCTCCTTACCCGTGTGTTACATACCTACCCATGCTCTTTTCCTCTGCGGGCTACTGCACGTCCCTTTTGGATGTTGCCCACGGAGTGTCCTATTCCGAGCCTGTGTGTTCGCTCGCTGTTTCCTGGTGCTTAGTTGAAGTCTTTGTAAGATCTTGTGTTACTTACATGCCTTTCTTTAAACTCCTTGTGGACTCTTTGCTTTCTAGTTCTTTTGAGTTGTGTTTGAGAATAAAGTCCCGTCTGTCTGTAAGCTGCATTGTTTGTAACCGTCATCGTTGCCCCATCAGGACAGTAAATCCATAGATTGAGATAAATCAAGTTGTACTTTTGTTCAGTTCAATTCGTTTTTATACAACGTCTTTATCTAGAGTCACACCAGGGTGCGTTACATGACAGCATTGTAATACATTACGCATTACTTACACCAGGGGTGTCAAACTGGAGTCCTGGGGGGCCGCAGCCCTACAGATTTTTGTGTTTCCCCTCATTTAACACACCTGATTTAACTCCTTGTACCCCCCTGTGCTGATTACCACACAACTCCTGAGCTGAATCACCTGTGGTGGGACAGGGAAAGAACTAAGCTACACAGGGCTCCGGCTCCCCCAGGACTGGAGATTGACACCCCTGATTTACAAAGGATAATTGAAAAACAGGGGAAATGAATGTTACGTGAAGGCACACGTTGGGGTGTTTCTGTGTATGTGCCTCTGTTGCCAGGTCATTGGATCCAGCTGGGGGGGCTGGAGACTGTGCTCCGCCTCTTCCTTGTTAAGTGGGCGGGGCTTAAGCTACAAAAACCTGCTCCGCTGCTGCTTCTGAGACTCCTGTTCTGCCGTTGCCGGCCTTACGCTAAGAGTGTGACGCTGCTGGTGTGAAACGCGGTTCCTGAGAGTTGTTGGGGTCGGGAGTGGAGACCACCAAGGTTAGCGTGTGTACATATACACTCCTGTGCAGCTGAGGACACAAGGCAAGGGACAGGCGCCACTTGGTGTATGTTTGGTTAGGGTTAGGGTTAGGGTTAGGGTTAGGGTTACTTATATCTTTTATCTTTCTTTCTTTTCAACATAGGTATATGTTGGGAGGGGTTGCTTTGTTCATTTCTTTGGCACTGTCTGGGTTTGTCTCCTGCTCTAGGTTTTTATCCTGTATTAAATAATCAATTTGCTTAAACCTTATTTTAACTGTGTGCCATTGCCTCTTGTTACTCCATGTTCCATGCCTGGGGTCCAAGATTAACTGGCTGCCCCCCCCCCCCAGGGATGCTAACATCACTGAAAATGAAAGAGTGGGCTGGCTTGCTAAGAGCCGGGGGTGTGAACTGCGGTCAAGGGCAAAGCTTCCATGCATCGCTGAGTCAGTTCTCCACGCCGGTCTTGTGTACAGGGGCAGACTGGGATCTGCACCAACGATGTTGCGGTTCCCATCCACCATGTCACCCCTCCATGGGACCGCACCAGGACTCCAGCTCAGACGGTGTCACCTAAAATCTTGCATTCTGTGATCTCCGTCCACATGTGATTTGGATGAGAGGCTTGTATCTAAGGTGACGCCCAGGTTACTGGCTGAGCTGCTTAGGGAAAAGTTCAGCCCTTTGGGGCAGAGTGCAGAGATTATAGCAGGCCTATAGAACTGTCACGGTCCGCTCCTGCCTGCCCTGTCGTATTCTGTTTGAGGGCCAGTAGATGGCGCCACTGTTCCTCCTGCAACCACCTTCTCCACCTGTCTTGGAGGATTAACAATCCATGTTTGTCCCTCGATACCTTCTTGTTAGTATATAAATGCCACCCTGTCCTGTATTTCTCAGTCCGGTCATTGTTTCCTGTTGGTGTTGACTGTTTTCCTGTGTTTGTTTACCTGAATTAAGAGCTGGGTCCGTTCTTGCTGTCCTAACCTGCCAATGTTACAGAATGACTGGACTCTGCAAGCTACCTAGCTCTTCCCCAATCCAAAGCCTCCCTCAAGGCCCCCGCACCCAGTGACCACATTCCCTGAATGAAGGGAGCTGTAGGACTGAACGCTTGGCTCCCAGCATGCGTGACTGTCTAACCACCCCAGGGAGGGATGTAGCTGAAACCCTGTGTTCTGACCACCAATTGAACCTGTTCAGGGAATATCTTGAATACAGAAAATACAGAATTGTAAGTCAAATGACACAAAACTAGATCAAGTGTTTTAAAATCTTACAACTTTATTAAAAGTTACCCACAACGGACAATCAATTAGTTGTACTTTTATTTCTTCAATTGTTTCATACTGTCAATTGTTTAACTCTGCAGTGTCAAAATCGATCTTTTACACAATAATGTAATGTGAGTCTGTCATCAAACTAATTAGAAAAATTAGAGATAATTGATGTTACGGTAATGAGTGGGTCATGTCAATGCCCCACATTGTGTTTATGAATGAGTCCAGACACTTCGGCTTGTTTCCCCTCTTCATTCAGAACAATCCTGTAAACAAGCAAATGTGCCTAAACAATTGATTTGGTGTAATTGTTAGTATGATTAGTAGTATGGATTGAAAGTTTAGATGCATGATAATATAATCATGCAGTCAACTGCATAGTCCAAACAAGCATAGGCTGCAATGCATTATTCTAAACCAGTTTCTAGTCACTGTCACCAAAAACCCACACATACTGTATAACCCATTAAATATATAATGGTTACCAATTAGGTGAGTGTCCTGGTCAAGTAGTTCCACTGGAGACCACTGACCTAGTGTATGCAGTGTATGCATGAGGTGTGTTTACATGTCCCAAAATACAGCACGATCCTGCTGGAAGCGTGGCATGCATGCAGGAAAGGGCGTCTCTGTCTGTCCCATTGTCACAGGAGCACAGGTACGTGCACTGCAGCTTAGGACTGCAAGGTTACACTACTTCCTTGGAGTTATTGGTTATTTTTTACTGATTTTAAAAGGACAGCTCATCACAAAACTGAAAAATCTGAAATATAAGGCTTCCTCTGGCTTTGGAGCCCCCTCTCGTGTCCAGCCAGGATATGTGCATCTTCAGCCGACAGCTTCAAAGTCTCAGGGTTGATCGTTGTGCCAGAGAAGCTGAAGCGCAGCCAGAGGGATCATTCGGAATTCGGCGTCTTCCTTAATGCTCCCTTTTCAAACTCGCGCTGAAAACAGGGCTGCTGTTTGGCACTGGGTCTCACATCTGTGACATCAGGTTGGTAAAAAGGGCGGGGGCATTTTGCAGCCCAAGGCGGTCTCACAGCATTCTGTATGACCTCACTCTCCTTTCGCTACTCTGGTTCACTGGTCCAGGGACATCTGGCTGCCTAGAGGACTGGTAATCTTTGTCCCAGTGTTGAAGAAAACCGTTAAATGCAGAAAGCATGGAAATATTCAATGCTATTGGATCAATTGGGTCTCGTTTAGTTAAAATCCAAATACAAAAGGATTAACCATGTTCTTTTAATGATCTTTTTCAAGTCTCAAATACACAACTTTTGCCTGTAAAACTGATTCACTACAATGATATTTAATGATATCCAACAACATTAACTGCAGATTTTCTGTAGCCTTCAGTGGAGCTCCTTGGTGATATAAACCTCCCGCTGAAGGATCTCCTGTGGCCCTCGGTGGAGCTCCTTGGTGATATAAACCTCCCGCTGAAGGATCTCCTGTGACCCTCGGTGGAGCTCCTTGGTGATATAAACCTCCCGCTGAAGGATCTCCTGTGGCCCTCGGTGGAGCTCCTTGGTGATATAAACCTCCTGCTGAAGGATCTCCTGTGACCCTTGGCGGAGCTCCTTGGCGATATAAACCTCCCGCTGAAGGATTCTCTAATCAAGCACTTAAGCCAACACCTCAGCTCAAGTGCACAGTGACTTTGAGCAGATATTCCAGACTGAGCAGACTATGACTTACATCATGAACCCTCATGCCATGAGTTTGCATGCGTTTAATAATATTAACAGGGTTGCCAACTTGGTCAGCTGGCTGGCGTGAAATTTTCAGTTCGAGACACGTCTGCAGACTCATTTACATGCGCGTTTATTATCTTGTAAATAGTCTGTAGGCAGAGTTACCAGGTCCGCGGTTTTTATTTTGAAAATACAGTTTCGGGGACATACAAGGAGGTTGGGGGTTGCGGGGTTTTGAGCTGCTTTCATGTTTCATGGCCGCGTAACATAAGGAGAAAAATAAATTAATTAATATGAATACAAGTGGCTGAATCACTAGCCACCGGAAGTCAGAGACACTGTAACGCATCTGGCGTGATACTCAACTTTCATACTCATCCGCAAGCAATATTATGGCAAATCTATATTATTCAATTTTAAACCTTAATCTGGCTACATCAGAAGCGTTGGGGTAGTCTGCAAACCCTACAGACTATTTACAAGGTAATACAACTGTTACATACGTGTAAATATGCATGCATGTGTGTGCAGACGTGTATCGGACTGAAAATCCCACACCAGCCAGCTGACCAAAGTTGGCAGCCTTGCGTAAAGAAATTGTATCCGTTTACATGACGTTAATGTGATCAGCATGCAAAATACTGGTTTATTTCTTTGAAATACAGTGTAGGTGTACCGAGATTAGAAATATTGCGCTAGTTTCAGCTCCCATTAAGGAGACCTAGGGCTGGAGATTTTTGCTGGACCTGGTCACACTGTCTAGGATTTGCATACTACCCCAAGACTTTTGATGCAACTATTTTTAGGTTTCTAATAGGAAAATATAGATTTGCTGCAAGATTTCTTGCGTGAGCGTTAGTCTCAAAGTGTGCCACGCCAAGATCCATGAGAGTTGGCAACCCTGTATCAGAAAGGGAGTGTTCAATATCGCCTTAAGCTAAATCAAAATGTCTACAAATGTTTTCTTTTTGTATGGCTGAATCTGCATCCCTACAGTTGACAGAGATCCTGTCAGAAATCGTGGAGCCTGAGTGACTGGAGTCCTGCTGGAGTACCTCCCAGCCGGATGGTGGCAGCAGTTCAATGCCTTCGGGGCTCTTTGGCGAGGAAGCGAGAAAGGGGGGCGGTGACGTCAAGCGGGGGAAAGCGGGTGGGAGCTGTTTTCCATTTTGGTGCTTTGATTTGCCCCCCCACCCCCTTCACTGGTAATTATTCCTTCTCGCCAGCGTCGCGTGCGGCTTTCGCGCTGATCGAGGCCCTTGCAGCTCGTCGTTGTACTTCGATGTGGGAGAAGGGACCGGAAGGAGAGTAGCCTGCCTCCGCATCCTCGCCTCATTCTCCCTCCCCGATAACCTCCGTCTGAGGAGAGAGCTGGCTCGTGTTCGCTAGCTTGTCGCCGAGAGCCAGCCATGGATGAGAAGGAATTCACGAAGGAGCTGGATCAGTGGATCGAGCAGCTCAACGAGTGCAAACAGCTGTCGGAGAGTCAAGTCAAGACGCTGTGTGAGAAGGTAACGTCCCTGGACGCGCTCCGCCGCCGCTCCTTCCCGGTGCCTCCGCCGCCCATGCTGGGGGAAGATGGCGGAGTCGGTGCGCCGTGCAGCCGGCGCCGTCTGCTTTCACCTAACCGAGTCCGGTGATCGTGATGGTCACTGTCCACTGAGGGCGGCTTGCAAAGGCCTCGCCGGTGGAATCGCCTCATTTCCCCGTTCTGTCTTGCGGTTGCTCTCCTAAGAGGCGTCTTTGAAAGCGGCCGTCGCCGCTCCGCTGCCGTAACAAGGGCGACCCCCGGCTCCACGCTGCTTATTAAACTGCATGCAAGCCTAATAAATGCATCTCCCTCATCATTTGAACTAGTGGTGCAATTGCACAGGCTTCGTTTTATGCGGTCAGATTTTCTCACCGCAGTCTTGTATTTAAATCCATGGCTTCGAAATTTGTAGACTAAGACGATTGCCGCCGGTCGTCTAACTTATGTGGGTAACGTCGCAATGGCTGTTTAAGTGCAAATTCAATATAACAAAAGCATTTCGTGTTTTAACATAGGATATCACTACAGTGGCGGCGGTAACTGTTGAACGGACCATTTCCCCCTAATATCGTATCAATCTTACTTGGTAATTAATAGTTTTGTCATTGATTTATATGGTTCATTCACTTGCATGCCATTGTAACTAGCGGATGATGCAATGCATTGGACACAGCAAGCCCATGGAAACGTAGCTAAATAATACACACATAAATGAATAATATACAGTCTTTGCCTTTCTGTCAGCTGAGCTGACAGGGTTATAAACACAGCATCATTGAAACCATACACATCAGCTGTACGTGTATAATACAGTGGAACGCCGTAATACTGAAAATGAATCGTATGGATATGTGCCTTTCGCCTCTTGTAGGAGTGTAGATTATCTGTCAGGTTACATTGACTTAAGGATTTTTGTTACTGTCTGATTCCTGCATCTCAGGACGATCACCGTTAAATAGAGGGCTTAACAAGAATACGCCATATTACAGGCATTATTATTATTAATAATAATAATCATAATATGCATGCATGTCCTTGTGTGCATGTTTACATGTATAACATACACACATTGAGTGCATTGAGTAGGACTGGACGGTATTGATAAGGTCACAATGCAATATTTGAAAATTTTGTGTTAAATTTTTATATTTATAAAACTAAAAAATAAGTTCAAAAATGTACCCAAAATAAACTAGAGTCAGATCTATAGAACCTACCTGTCAGTTGAGTCTGTCGATTAAGTTGCTGCAGGTTGAGCCAGCAGACGCAAAGCAGTGCTGAGATGTTTGCTTCTGCCCAATATCATCTCTTTGGAATCCAAAATAGTTATTGTATTTCCATACAGCAGCAGAAGAATGTCATTTGGTGACCAGTTCTGGTTAGTTTTTCCCTTCCTTGCTCATTTTTGTGCATTTTCACAGATGTACCACACAGGCTATCAGTGAGTCTGACAGCAGTCTGATAACTAAAACTCTGGGAGGGCAAGAAGAGCTCACGCCAAAGCAGTGGTGGTAAACGAAGCAGGATTTCTTGTTTAGCCGGATAACTTGTCAGATTTATTGTAATCTGGGCTAAATGTAAGTGAACAAAGATAAAGTCCATTTAAACGGGGGTACCTTAAGTCTGACAAGTTAACCTGCTTACGCTTGAAATCCTGCTTTGTGACACAGGCCCAAACTAGACAGTCTTAAAACAGAACTATCATTAAATTGCAGAGCTTGTTATAAATTGTAGAATTAAGGTTGTTGCACATCTCGTACTGACTTCAACCCCGTGGAAACATTCAGAGAAGGCTACATCCAATCACAAGTTTGGTGCCGTTCCCTTTCAAAGTGATTTATGGAGAAATTATGAAAAGTAGAGTTGTGAAACAAAAAGCTAATTCTGAAAATTGTCATTAGGAAATATGTCATTATGAAAAGATTAATTTTTATTGTGAAATATTGCAATTTTATAGCTGCTCATTATGTTGCAATTTGAGCATTATGACATTCTATATAATAGATCTGCAGCATATTCTTGAATAGACGCAATGTGCAGTTTGATAGTGTTAGTGAAGCCTGCAGATGCAAACCAAGAATTGCTATTGGAAATGGAAGTAGAGAGTATTGATTGTGTTTGTCATGGTGTTGGGACTCAGTGATGCCTTATGGGGTAGGGTCCCTGGTATCAGTCATTGCCAGTGTAATTGTGCACCACGATATGGTTTTGCATTATACCGTTAACAAGAATTGTACAGCCTAATTATACAACAGCCTATTGTATTTTCATTTTATTTTCTTCAAAGCTTCAACTGTAATCTGAATACTTGTCCTTATATAGTAAATGTAACCGGTTTATCCGTGTTGTGTGAATTTTCCGTTAAACACACTCTGACGCCATGTAGCAAATTAACAAATTCAAAACAGATTTTGTGTAATTATGCACATTTAAAAAATAACCTGGTTACATATACGTAGTACAAAATTAAAAACTAAAGCATATACACTAATTCAACATATATATGCACTGCTTTCTTCATGCAAGGTGTGTGGTGAAATGCACAACTACCCAGTTAACACTAGAACTGCTGTTTCCCACATCAGTCTGACTCCTTTACCCTCCAAGCGAGATGTAGTTCTGCATATGCAGCCCCTTTGTTTAAGCTAATGTGCCATTAGTACTAATAACAGCAG
This sequence comes from Stomatorhinus ivindoensis, assembly GCA_019775895.2. Classification (NCBI taxonomy): domain Eukaryota; kingdom Metazoa; phylum Chordata; class Actinopteri; order Osteoglossiformes; family Mormyridae; genus Stomatorhinus; species Stomatorhinus ivindoensis. Next base: position 6,466,526 of record JABFEB020000002.1, on the reverse strand, counting down.
TCAATCTAAATCTTCAACCAATGTTCCTGAAATTATAAAGCATAAAAGTTTTCAAAAGCAGTATGTAGATATGAAATGTTGGATACATGGATGTAGTTTATTGGTGATTTCATGTCCATGTGCAAACTTGTCTCGAAATGAAAATCTCACTCCGGCCAGCTTAGCAGAGTTGGGAACCCTGTGTTTTGTCTGAAATGAAAAGCAGAATGCGCTGTTTTCAGCTGAAAGGGCTCGTCATTCCCTAGCGTTCTTACTCTGACAATTATAAAATGAATATCAGTAAACATTTCCTATGTCAGTTTTTATACCTTCTTGAAATGAAATACCATGATAATTTTAGGTCATATCGCCCATCCTTAGTACATGGAGTGTTCCACAAAGCAGGATTTCTTATTTTACACTGTCCAATAAGAGTTTAGGTAAGGAGCATTCCTATTGGACAGTCATGACTTCTAGCTTAAGTTAACACAGCTAACTGAGAAATCCTGCTTCCTTGGGACACTCAGATGTGCTGGCAGTGGTGGCGTCAGTAGCTGTGAAGATGCTGTTTGGCACTTACACCAAAGGGTCAACTCTGAGTATTCAGCCCCTTTGTGTAAGTCGTAAGGTTGGGCATATAACAATATTGTACGATTTTTGGAGATCATGTTATCCTGACTTATTCAGTGAGTTGTTCTGAAGCACTGTAAACCCAGTTAGTGCTGGTGTGTACTAGTGATTATTCGTTGGCCAGTGGATACAAATGGACCTCTGGACCTGGCAGCCATCATAGAGCAGTGCTGCATGTTAACGTCTAGCTCAGTGACTACCACTGCTGGTTTAATGGCAGCAGGGTCACAGTGAGGGAAGTTAAAAATTTAAATGACACTAATGGTTATACACTAATGAAACGTTTGTATTCCACAGTAAACATTGAACGATTGACACATGCTGTCAAATACATGATTACACATTAATTAACATGATTTAAAGGTGAGCGTGATGTGTAAGGCATGGCGGTAACCTCAGGTGCTGTACAGCAATGACTTGCCTTGCCTTTGCCATAATGACAGGCTCTATTGGTATATAATATCAAATTATATTTGACTATAATTGGATACATTTTAAATTCCTTTTTTGTTTTATAAATTGCATTATTGCAAATTAAAAAAAAAATTCTAACATCACAATGTGAAAAATGTCATTCAGCCCTAGGTATAAATATTTAATTGCACAGTATTCACAGTTTTTTTGCAGCCAGCATATGTGCTGTACATTAAATTTTATTATTTCAGTTATTGTTAGTTTATAATTACACCCCATTCTCTGTGTCCTTTGTAAATTTAAGTTGTATGATGTCATAATTGTTATTTTTCTTTCAGGCTAAGGAAATCCTAACGAAGGAGTCCAACGTGCAGGAAGTGAGGTGTCCAGTCACAGTATGTGGAGACGTCCATGGCCAATTCCATGATCTGATGGAGCTCTTCAAAATCGGAGGGAAATCGCCAGACACAAACTACCTTTTTATGGGTGATTATGTTGACAGAGGGTACTACTCTGTGGAAACGGTCACACTGCTTGTCACCCTGAAGGTAAGGTAAAGCCACAGCTTTTCAGCGTCAGAACATGTTTTGAATTGGCACTTTTAGGGCGCATTTCAAATTTGAATGGCTGAGCCACTAACCCTTTCAGCAGCAGCTGTAGCTGTTCCTATTGCTGACACACAGGAGGTAAAGCGTGGAGGGTAATATCTGACCCCACGTTGTGCGTCTCATGCTCTGTGGATCACTTTGCAGGGCTGTGTGTTTTATCGCCCAGGTTACTGGCTTAATTCCTGTTCGTTTTTCCTGTAGCTATTGTAGGTAAACGTAGCTGTAATAAATTTGCCATTTCGTTATTTTTATAAACTCATCTAAAACTCGCAAACCCCCCACCCCAGGTTAGATACCGTGAACGCATCACAATTCTTCGAGGGAACCACGAAAGCAGACAAATCACACAAGTATATGGCTTTTATGATGAGTGTTTAAGGAAATACGGCAATGCGAATGTGTGGAAGTACTTCACGGACCTCTTCGATTACCTTCCCCTCACTGCTCTGGTAGACGGTCAGGTAAGAATGTCTCTCTTCCTTTTATCTGTTTTCATGTACTCATCCATTGACTCACCGGAAGTGATGACATAATCTGGACAAATAAATCTGAATCAGAAAACTTTATTGATCCCGAAGGAAATCGCTCAGGTTACTATAAACATGAGCAATTTCCCCAGGGATCAATAAAGTTTTCTGATTCAGATTCTGATTTCGATCATTATAGGGGTGAGGTCATATATACTGTACAACACAAGATACCATATTGTGCAGATTTAAGTACACAGCTGTTGAGGCAGCACATTCGGTTTGTTTTGATCCTTGACGCATGCCACGCATGTGGTAATATACGTCCACTAATGTCTGCTTTGTGCATCTCTTGATAAATTTCGTTGAGGTTCCTTTGGGACATAAGTATGAGCGGATGTTACTCAATAGAACATTACTCTATACAATGTAGGTCTGCCGTTGGCAGGACTTCTGTATAAATGGTATGTGATCCATTTTTATTTGTTAGATTTTCTGCCTACATGGAGGATTGTCACCATCCATAGACACGCTAGACCACATCCGAGCGCTGGATCGCTTGCAGGAAGTCCCACACGAGGTATGGCGCCCCCTAGCCTTTGAGCTGCGTGCTGCGTCGCCACCACTGCACATACAGGCCTACGGACTGGTGTTGAAATCTCGCTGCTTCAGGGACCCATGTGTGACCTGCTGTGGTCCGACCCGGACGATCGCGGAGGTTGGGGCATCTCCCCGAGGGGTGCCGGTTACACCTTTGGGCAGGACATCTCTGAGACGTTCAACCACGCCAACGGCCTTACCTTGGTGTCAAGGGCTCACCAGCTGGTGATGGAGGTGAGCTGTGTGTTTCGAAACACTGTTACCTTTGATATGTGGCTGCAGCTCACCCCAAATTTGATTTGTAAAACGTGCCTCTAAGCAGCTAGAAACCGTAGAAGCTGAAGGTGTTTCACTGCAGGTTCTGCTGTTTAAACACCTTCCGCTCAAAGCCTGCTTCTAAAGCATGGTTTCTCAGCTGGAGATTGAAGATGTTATTCCTTGACGTGCATGTTTACCGGCTGTCATGTTTTCAGACGGCTTATCTGCTTTTTATTACAGGGATACAACTGGTGTCACGACCGCAATGTTGTAACAATATTTAGTGCACCAAATTACTGTTATCGCTGTGGCAACCAGGCAGCCATTATGGAACTCGATGACACTCTTAAATACTCTTTGTAAGTACTTTGAGATGGTTTTCACGTTTTTAATACTGCTTATTGTATACATCCAACCATTTGATTGTTGTAATGTTCAACACTTCCAGCTACTGTTTCAAATTATGAATTGGAGACTTGATGTTCTGCCTTTAGGCACTGATTATGCTTCTGTCCTGTGTGTGTGTGTGTGTACACGCGTGTATCCGTGCGTGCCATGCACAGCCTGCAGTTCGACCCGGCCCCCCGCAGAGGAGAGCCCCATGTGACTCGCCGAACTCCAGACTACTTCCTGTAAAAGAGCCATCCATCTTTGTACCTCTCCCGCACTGCTACAAGTATTAGTCATGGTGTGAGAAGACTGCAGAAGGGCAACAGTATAAAAGCGATTTAAGTAATCTGGAGTCACCTACATTTTGGACCAAAAGGTGTGCCATATTCCAAATGAGGCAAAAACCTCACAGCATTTAGACCTTGAAAGATATGCACTGCTTTTGTGCATGCTTACCCCGAACCACATCTGTTATGTCACGTTCATGCTAGCTCTGTTAATTTGTATTCTTAGTCATTCTTGAAACTGAAAATATGACCTTGTAATTAGATCTGACTCCTATAGTTATAGCTTGGCTGAGTGCTGGGCTTGAGTGCAGGGAACAGAATGATCAGCAGTGTGTATGCTTTTCCTGCTGGGATGCTGGTGTACAAAGGCCTGTTCTGTGTGCAGTCCCTCTCTTGGGGATTACTAAGTAGAATTTGTTTGTCTGCACTTTGCACATTCATTTAATTTTTATCACCTTTTCCAGTTTTGCTGAACTCCCCCCCCCTCCCCCCCCCCCTCCTTTTTGTTACTCATGTAGAAATTATATGCAGCTATTTCCATCTGTGAAGACATTCTTGAAGGCGCCCAGTTCCAATTTGTAGAGTAGATGGGGAAGCGAGTTATCATGGTGGGGAAGCGAGTTATGGTGGGGAATGGTAATCCTAACTCTTTATGGGCTGTTGTATGTATCGAAGGCTCTGTGAATATAATAAAGTTGAGGTTGCTCCTTCAAACAGTAGTGTGATTTGATTTTATAATTTATATCTATATAAATTACTCCTGGTGCCATTTAGATACCACAAACAGGGCTGGGTTGGCTAAGATCTGCATGCTCTGTCCTGGCTCCACCCCTAGTTGGACGATCTTAAATCTGCACCTATGCAGGCCAGGCATTTAAACCCCTGAGACAACCCTAAACATACACCCAAAGCAGTAGTGACGGCGCTAAATGGATAATGACATTCATTGCCTGCTTTATTTGCAAAGACTTGCATCTGTACCGTGTTGTTGAAATAAGAAGTTCCATGATGTGATTCACACACTGATGGACTAAGGCTGGTGCGAGGAGAACGGTATGTATGGTGAAGTAGTGTTTAACTCCACGAAGAATTTATTTCGGCGACTAAAAGTTTAACTACACTTTGTTATAAAGTCACACAGGCGATTATAAACTTGAAAATGCTTAACTAAAACCTCTGAAGTATTATTTGGAAGAGTCATTTCACAAAAGCACATGTGCATGCATAAATGTATTTGGGAGGTTAGAGGGGAAGGGAAATGAGGGGTTGAATCATTGCGAGCCATGCCCTGAGGTGTCTGTGACCCCCCTGTGGTCAGTCGGGGTATCCCTCTCTGTTGACTGCAGCAGAAGAACAGATGGCCTTCCTTCCTCACATCTGTTTTTACGATCAGCTTCATCATGGAAAATGATAGTTTCAGTGAAGCAGTGGTCACTGGTATCTATATCGTTAGAGGACTTTGATTAGATGTGAGAAAATCATGTCCACATCATTGGCTTTAAGGTGCCTCAGCACAGCTTTCACATTGCTGGATGGAAGAAACCAGGAGGAGTGGAACATCTGAGTCATTAAATTGGCACACATGCCTAACAGATATGACACATGACAGTCTTGCCTTGACTTTCCAATGACTTTATACAGTAAGGCAGTGAGAACCTGAGAGGACTGACCAAGTTGAGGTGTGATCATTCCACATGAATCCCTAGTGTAGCTTCTGGGAGAGTCTACCAGGAAAGTCAAAGGACACCTTCCCCAGAATTCTCCTCCAGGATTTGGCCTTGGCAGTCCTCTGTAGCTGATTGGCAGCTGAACATCTCCCTGTGAGGTACCTTCATACATCTGAATTGTCCTGATGTTTCAGCTGGTACCTCAATGCCAGCACCCTCAGGTCACCCTTCTGCTTTTGGAAAAAAAAACATTTTGAACTCTTTGTTTCCTCATTATATTCACTCTTTTGGGAACTCCCTCCACAAAAGATAATGATGCTGACAAATCAATGTCTCATCTAAAGTGAAGCAAATACAATCAATCAATCAATCAAGCTGAACATTCAACATCTACACTACATGTGAGCACCGGATGGGCACCCTAGAGCAGGGGCATCTGAAGCATTTTGAATTGGGGGGGCACACTGGCAGGAGATCTGGGGACCCTCCCCCAGAATTTCTTTCACTGAATTACCTGCCATTTCCTGCAAAATGCGGAGTGGTCTTTCAGTGGTATGTGTATTGTTATATCGATCAAGCAGAATGAATTCTTTCGCAAAGCAATAGAAACAGCGGTAGGTGAACCAATATTTTATGTTAAATGTGGGGGGAAGGGTGCAAACGAATAACTATGCAATGAGGGGGACAGATTTAATGGCGACGACGCCCAATCATCTGGGACACCCAGACAGTCCACGTTCATACTGTAAGGGAGCTGGGAGCAAAAATGTGTACAAATATATTAGCAACACTAACAGTGATTAGAATCGGAGTTGTCAAGTCTCATTGGCGTCTCGTTCACGCTAGTAAAATCTTACGGTAAATCTACATCCCATTATAAACCTAAAATCAGCAACGTCCAAAGTGTTTGGGGTAGTTTGAAACCCCTACAGACTACTTACAAGGCAAAAAAACTCCTAAATACATGGTAATGGGTGTGTAGACTTGTGTCGAATTAAAAGTAAGTATAGGCCAACAGCGACACTATCTATTCCACTTGACGTAATTCAGACTTGATTAATCGTGACATTACGCCGCGTGGTGTATTTCAAATAACAAAAGATTATTAAGTACATTTCTCCCTTAAACGATGTGATTCTGTAAGGAACTTTGACGTCAGTTCAATCGATGAGATCAGTAACCAAACAGGCGAAACACCTATGGCTGCCCTTATATTTGCCTGATTAATAAAATGTAAATATATTATACTTTCTTGTTCACAAGTGATTAAATAGATGATACCACATTTTCGCAAAAATGACACAGACTAAAATCACGTGTAAATCAGCAATAAAAGTGTAGGCATCACTAAGCCTACTATATGAAGCCCCACTAACAGAAACGCAGTCGGCCATACGTCATCTGACAACACTACGGACTGTCGGCGAGGTCGAGGCGGCGTGTGGTTTGGCTTCATTTTTGGGTCGAAATCTTTTCAGTAGGAGTAAGTTATCCCACCTTATCCACGTTCTTGTTGGCAGTCATATGTAATGTAAATAATCTGTAGTCCGAGGAACAGGCGGTATTGTTTCGTCAGACGTAAAGCGAGGTATTGGCCTTGTTTTCGTGCAGCGTACCGCGACTCGCTAACCTGTCCGAGCTAAAAACGTCTTCGTACCTATTTCTAAATGGCTGTTCTGAACATTGTAGTTCTTTAGGAAATGGCTTTTAAATGACACCTTTAAAAAAAAGTAAATTAAGTGATTTATCATGATGGCTGTGACCTTACATCATGTATGATATCGGGAAGCGGATTAACAATTTTAAAAAGTGATGGTAGCTAACAAATTTGATGGAAAACCATCTGCACTGTAAGAACTGGAATCGTTTGTGTTTGTTATCGGGGTTTTTTCTATTTATAATAGATGCCTACTATTAAACTGCAAAGTTCGGATGGGGAGATATTTGAAGTGGACGTTGAAATTGCGAAACAGTCTGTGACCATAAAAACTATGCTGGAAGGTGAGAGAAACTCTTGGTAACTATTCGAAAACAAGACCTTATTGCAATCACTTAAGTATGCAATTCATGAATTTCATAGCAAACGTTAAAAGGTTTAGTAACACATTTCGAACTTGAACACTTAATGCTACAATATACCTGAAGCATTGAACAATGAGATTTTTCAACACTTTCCTTGACATGATCTGCAAGGTTGAATTGGTACATATTTCTGGTAGAAATTTGAGGTAGTGTCTATCATAAGGTCTCCATTGAGGTAGTGTCTATCATAAGGTCTCCATTACTGATGAAATTGTATTTTTTCATTTATATTTTACTGTAGATTTAGGGATGGATGATGAAGGAGATGATGACCCTGTTCCTCTCCCTAATGTAAATGCAGCCATCCTTAAAAAGGTACAATATGTATAGCTTGTGAGTTCAGAGGCAGTTCAACTAATTATCCTGCATACGTGTTGCACTCTGTAGGGCAGCGTTTCCCAATCCGGTCCAACCCACAGATCCATATTTTTGCTCCCTCCCAAAAACGTGGACTGTCTGGGTGTCCCCAAGGACCGGATTGGCGAACACTGTTCTAGGGTGTACATAAAAACATTATTTGG
>JABFEB020000002.1:6393374-6404420 GCA_019775895.2 Stomatorhinus ivindoensis | reverse complement strand
GAAGCACAACAGGTGATTTCCATTGGGAGTTGCACATGAGGAGCAGGGGGCGTGGCATACATGAGGCTGGAACGGACAGAGTGTGACACATATCTCATTATAGTCAAATGCAATGTAATTTGGAGTTAACTATTTTATTCCCAGGATAGGTTTTGTATTAAGGGGTTACAGGGATGGATGGATGGATGGATGGAAGAATGATTCTAATCCAATCATCTGTAGAATCAGGAAAAAAAAGTTGAATTATGGTGTGTACAATCTGTCCTTTGGTGGGAAAATTGAAATAGTTTTGTATTGTTTGGTATCTGTAACGCTTGCTAATGTGTGTAACTTGTTGGAGAGCTTTCTTGGCAGGTGGCAATACAAACTGTTGGGTCTCATGAACCTTTGGATTTATCTGCCCCCCTGCAGATTCTCCTCCTGGCCCAAAGCAGGAGATGGAGGGATGGGCTCTGCTCCCACAGTGTGGAGTACCATCGGCTGGATCAGAATGTCAATGAGGCCATGCCTTCGCTCAGGATAACCAACGATTACATCTTCTAAACTGAGAAGAAAAATCCTGATAAGAAGATTGCATGAATGCTTGAGTTTTGAGTGTAATATATCTGTTTGTGATATCTGTCCTATGATGCTACAGAAGTGGTCGGTGTAAAAAGATTCAAGGAACTTTAATCGTATCAGTGTCACAAACAATGGCAGGATTAATTTGATAGAAATCAAGCATTTGAAGGTTTCATCTCACATTTGTAAAATTCTGTAGCATCACAGGAAACTTTAGAGATGAGTATTAACTTCCCTAGGATGGTACAACAATATTCATTTGGAAAAATAGTTTGTTGCTTGTTTGAAGATTATCAAGAAATGTTATATTAAGCTGCACTGTATCAAACAGACAATGTATAATGTATTATTTTGGTTATTGTTGGGCATGGAGCACAGTCATATTTCCTTTTCTGCTTGATTAAATAGTTATAATTTGACTTATGATAATTCAGGCTGTTTAGTGGTTAATGATGATGATTTGTGTGAGCTATGTAAATACTTATCATAATCCATAGTCTTTCATGGGTGAACTATTCTGTAACCAACATATGAAGATGTAATTAATCCAGAAATTGAAAAAATATCTTCTTGACTGGTTCCAGTTTTATTGTTTGTATGATGGTCTGAACATGAACATTGTATGAAAATGTAGCATTTCTGTTAACTGTTCCGGAGAATCATCCAGCCATGTAATCCCATAATGGGTAAACAGTCTTGTTTTGTATGTGCGTGTGTGTGTAATGGTCTTTGATGCAAAAGAAAGTACTGCATTTGGAATTTTATAATACACTTCTGTGCATTTAGTGGTAAATTTATAGTTTGTATGTATTTGAGTTAATTTATTTTGTTTTTTTGGGGGGGGGGTATCTTGAATGAATGACCTGTAAAGTGTCACATTTGACTGGTATAAGTGAGTGGATCTTCTGTTGGATGTCTGTATGTTGTGCACAAGTTCCATCATCTATGTTTTTATGTACTATAATGATGGCAATACAAGTGTGTTGTATTTATAGGCAGTGTGTATTTTTTTTAAGTTTTACATTTAATGAGAGATTTCTTATTAAAGTAAAATTTGTGCAAAATCATTTTTGCAGCGCAAAACCGTTTGTGCAGCATATTAGCACTTACTGTACCTGTCTGCTAGAAAGGGACGGTTTGTTGGAATACAGGAAATGAGTGGTAGCGGTCTGCTAGAGAGGGACGGTTTGTTGGAATACAGGGAATGAGTGGTAGCGGTCTGCTAGAGAGGGACGGTTTGTTGGAATACAGGAAATGAGTGATAGCGGTCTGCTAGAGAAGGACGGTTTGTTGGAATACAGGAAATGAGTGGTAGCGGTCTGCTACAGAGGGACGGTTTGTTGGAATACAGGGAATTAGCGGTAGCGGTCTGCTACAGAGGGACGGTTTGTTGGAATACAGGAAATGAGTGGTAGCGGTCTGCTAGAGAGGGATGGTTTGTTGGAATACAGTAAATGAGTGATAGCGGTCTGCTAGAGAGGGACGGTTTGTTGCAATACAGGAAATGAGTGATAGCGTGTTAATCGTATCGGTTGTCACAATTATTTTTATGTAATATATTTTATGTTGTTATTTTGAAATGGTTTCTTATTGGTGTCACATTTGTGCTTGGAAAAATTGTCAGTCAGAAATGATAAACATTGTGTGGCTATCGAGTTGCCACTGAAAAACTGTTGTAAAATAAAATTGACATCTGGTGTTGAATTGTGCTGAATAGTGGATGGAATTTACTGTTAATTGTAGCCTCATAGATGACTGTGTTTTACCATTAGATGAAAATGTTACGTTACGTACATGGAATAGAGCAGTGAAGCACAGTGTCATCTAAACATTTGTGTGTTGTATGTTATTGCTAACATTTCTGTGTCCTTAGTGCTGGTGCACTAGTATACAGTGATTTTGGTGCCAACGATGTCTGAACAGTTTTATTTTAAGTTTATAGTTCTGATTAGGAATATGACTTTGGTTTTGTCAGATTGGCTCTAGTTTCTGAGATATTTAATAGTTAATTAATAACCGCAACACGTTTGAATTGCAAGAATATTTTTATTTTAGTTACAAATAGTAAGTAAACAGTCTAACATCAACAAAAAAAGAAATTAAAAATATCTAAGTGACAGGAAAAAGTGATATATGATTTGATTAATACAATATTAATTAGTTATTAATTATTAATGTCAATGCTTCAAAAAACGCTGTGTATGCGATTTCCTTTTCTGTGTGTCATCAGGACAATCACGTTGGAGACTCCAACAGTAGTCAGCCGTCATGAGTCTGTCCCATCTGCCCTGATATCTCTCCTGCATCACATTCATATCCTGGTGGAACCTCTCGCCTGGTTCCTCGCTGAAGTCTCCATGGTTTCCTGGAAATCAGTTTAAATGGCTATGGAGATGGTATATCTTTATGCTCATATTAACTTAAGGTGAAGGTGCCAACCCCGGACCAGGACAGGGTGACAGATCTGGCTGGGCGACCAAGCAAGAGGCGAAGGAGCCAATCCCGGAGCAGGACAGGGTGACAGATCTGGCTGGGCGACCAGGCAGGAGGCGAAGGAGCAAATCCCGGAGCAGGACAGGGTGACAGATCTGGCTGGGCGACCAAGCAGGAGGCGAAGGAGCCAATCCCGGAGCAGGACAGGGTGACAGATCTGGCTGGGCGACCAGGCAGGAGGCGAAGGAGCAAATCCCGGAGCAGGACAGGGTGACAGATCTGGCTGGGCGACCAGGCAGGAGGCGAAGGAGCCAATCCCGTGGCAGGATAGGGTGACAGATCTGGCTGGGCGACCAGGCAGGATGTGAAGGAGCCAATCCCGGAGCAGGACAGGGTGACAGATCTGGCTGGGCGACCAGGCAGGAGGCGAAGGAGCCAATCCCAGAGCAGGACTGGGAGCCGAAGGTGGTGGAGGGGAGACGAGGGGGGAGAACAGAATAGCTGTAACGGCAAAGAAGTGGGTTAGACTCACTCTTCATATAAAACCTGGACTGCTGTGATTGGACACGCCGGCGTTCATTGGGTCTCCTTGCTTGAACTTTCATATTCACTTTCATGTATCCTGCATGGAGGGATGTAGGATGTTACCAGGCCCATGTGGAGAATCTGGCATTCGAATTGGCTCCAGGTACATCACCAAATTGCTGGTAATTCTATGGCCCAGTGAGATTTCTTAAAGAACACCCAGATAAGGTGTAAGAAGGACATTTTTCATGTCCCTTTGAACCTGTGTCCCCTTGAATGCTCACTCCATGCTTGGAAACCTGAAACATTCACAATGGTACATTGAATTATGGATGTGCTTATTTCACACAAATGATACAAAGGTGCTGAGTTTTCACTGTGCAGCCCTATAATTTGCTTTCGTTTGAGCAAGATTTGTCATAAACGAGATCATCTTTCTAAAAGATTTTATGACTGCCTTTCATCGCAGTTTTTTTGTTACCCAAAACAGACCTTTTCAGCTCTCTGGCTGCCAGCCGCAGACGTGCCCGATGTCCTTTTCCAGCTGACCTCGGAGTTAGTGTGCAGTCCATCAGCTGTCTTGTGCTTTCAGAATAAAAGTCCTGCTGATGATTATATAATGAAGGTTCTTATGCAGAACTTCTTTTCCATATGCGCCTGAAGTTTAAAAGCAACATGGTTACATTATCTGTTCCTGGAATGAGGACAATGCAGAATGTCACCTTCTGGATCTTGGGCTCTTTTGGCCCAGGGATGATGGAGGGATGCCCCCCCCCCCTAGCAGATCAAAGCAGATTCGTTCATATTCAGTGGGTGAAGAAAGACATTATATCTTTATACCTGCTTTTGAAGGCTGTACCTGATAATTTCAGTTTTCTTTCCCTTTTGAAAGAAATGTCTTCCCTGATATGTTGCTTCGTAATATGAATGTGCATTATCCGTAATGTCCAGAGGGAGGCGGCGTGTTATTACACCTGAGACTTTCAGTTCTTGTGAAGCAAGTTTCTTCGCCTGCATTCTAACAGCGTAACTCGCCAAAGTAATACAGACGACGGTCTCCTGCAGGAGAACAGTATGGTTCCATATAACAAAGACAGTCGCAGGTGTCAAAACTCAGTGTGTCTTTTATTGCTGGGCTTTTAATTTGGCCACACCCCCTGGGTAGGGCGGGATCCACCCTCGTCGTCCGTCCTCTTCCTCTCTACTACGTCTTGTTCCTTCCTCTGCCTTCCTCCTGTCATTCTCTTCCAGAACCTCAATTTCCTTTAATGTTATGTGTGTGTTCTTGGCTGTTATTTTAACTTTGATGTTGATTCTGATTTTATTCTCAAGTTTGTTTAATCTTGTTGTTTTCCATTTTGCACATGAAGCTTACCATGGAAGCCTTCAACATAGGATCCGTGAAACTCCATGCCTCATATCTCTAGCCGAATATGAATTTATCATACATATCTAAAGGCCTGAGCAATGTAATCGTGCAGAACTACACTAGTAAGCATTATATTCTTCTTGGGCACGTTAACATGGTCCGAGGCTTGTGGGCTTTTCGATTTGTCACAGGCCCCTTACTAATTTCTATGATGGTGTAGATCTTTGTTTCCCAACCCGGTGCAAGGGCACACAGACGGACCATGTTTTCGCTCCCTGCCAGACAGTTCACGGTTCTGCTCCCCCAAAGGTCCCTGAGCTGGGCTGTCTGAGGCCCCCTTGGGAAACACTGCTGTAGGTTTTTACTTAAAGAGGGAAAAAATAATCAGCCTAATACATACAACAATGAAAGGTTAAATCGAAGATTAAAATTTAAATGAAGAGTAAAAATGTAGTTATTTTTAGCGAAGGCCCTAGTCAGCCTGTGAAAGCCCATGTGTTCTGGAATTCTCTCAGTGTTTTAAAACCGCTTACACAGCACAGCATGTCGATATACGGTGCTGGGTGCAGAGCCTTGGCGAGATGTGAGCAAGTGTCTAAAGGATGACAAACGACTACGTTTTTTTTTTCAGAATTTGTACTTTGAATGTTTTTTTTCTTTTAATACGAATCAAGTTGTGTCATATGCACATCTTTTGTTAAAACCTAAATTTTGTTTTAATTATACATATTTCTTATTTATATTTATATTTTAGTGATATTTTATTTATGATAATGTTCATATGAAGCCATTTTAGAATGAATGCAATGTTTCATAGTACAGACTTTACAGTAGTTAAATGTGTGTCCTTAAAGACCCATGTTCAAACTTAATAAGGTTGGGGGCACGGTAATCTTCTTACTGACAAGTGGGGGGCCCAGCAGAAATGACAATTTTAATCTGGCAATTTTTATGAGATGAAGTTTTAGCAACTGATCCGGGACAGTCTATTTTTATTCATCATGAATAGCATTGAAACACAAAAACTCTGAAACATTTTGAAACGCAGTGATGTCACAGGATTCGTTTAAATCATGTGATATACAGTTTGATTTGCGCCCTGAAGCACGGCTCTATCATCTCTGCATCACTACTTCATATATGACGATGATTATCTTCATCTTCTAATTAGGCAGCTAAGCTGTAATGGAAATGAGGTTCATTTACAGACCCTGCGTGCAGGAAAAACGTTATTAGAAACAGGGTGATTATTTATTACAAGCAGGTTTACAGTCTTGGAAGTTAATTAAAAGAGTGAGCAATCTTCTCAAAGAAGCCTCTTATTTGTCTGCACAATGTGTATATTTTTTGTTTGGTTAATCACAACTGGTGTTGTTTTGTAACTATATAATATCTATGCATGCTGATAAAAAAGTTTGTTCTCACACGCACACAAACGAATAAATGAAATACAAATAATAAGCTGCGCCATTTAACAGTTTTATTTTTATTCAAATTTTTATCAGTGGAATCAGAGAAATAAGCAGTACTTTTAAAAACATACTTTTAAATCAAAATATAACAAATATATACACTTGATGGTAAAAATACAAAATAGTACACAAGCAAAGCATTGTCTTTCTAAAAGACATAAGTTACAACGACTATCAAAAGGGAGACAAAAATAAGACTTAATAGCAAACTTAATTGTTACTTGTGCAGCGTAATTGCTACTCTTTGCTTATAATTGTGCAATTCTGCCTTATGAATATATCTTTATGTGTATTAATTTCACATTTCACTTATTGCATTCCAGATAATGTAGCAGATCATATGTTCAGTCAGCAAGAAGTGAAGTTTAAATCTAACTCAAAATGCAGATATAACAACATCCCATATTCAGCTGCAGGAAAACACCGAAAACTAAAGGTGTCATTCAGTGTTGTCAGTCACTGTTTCACTCATAACATGATATATTTGCCACACTCAAGGTCTCAGATTTCTTCAGCTTACCTGGAGAATAAATAAGAGTTTGCTATTGACACATTCGATCAATATGATCAGCCTGCCAGAATATCAGCCTTAGCAAGGTCATGCAGATGAAACAGACAAGAAACTCCACCATCACTGTCATCATCAGCAGAAATGGGGTGGGTTGGTTTGGATTCTATTTACATGGCTCTGATAAGTGTACATTTCTTTAGATGTGAAAACATGAATGAGAAGAGTATGTAGTATGTGAGATGACTGGCGCTCTCTTTCCAAAACGGCCCGTAAGATGAAGCTCAATGGGCCTATTTTAGTCAAGAACTGGACCTGCTGCTCATCCTAATGTTCATACAACCTCACAAGCTGTTAACGTAACTGCACGCATGACTCTTTCCATGTGGAATAGGCAGAACAGCAGTCAGTTTATTGACTGATGCTACTTACTCAAGTTTGTTCCTGTGACTCTGTGCAGAAAACGATTATTGTTTTGAGCTCAGGAGTTTGTGTTTGTGACTGTAAGGGTGTGCAGTATCATTTTGACAGAGAAACTGAGCTTGGGCCATGCAATTGCATTTGCTATTGCATTGTACATACGATTAAAATCACCATCCAGAATAACATTTGTTTCAATGATGGCAACACTGAAGGAAAAGCAAAGCTTTTCTTATATTAAACAAAGAGATGAATTTGCTCAGTAGTCCATGAAATTACCTTGCTGTGTTATGTCTCCTTTATTGAAAATATCAAAAACAACTTACCTCTGACTAAATATCATTGTTGAAACACCACACTGTTATCAGCCTAGTCCCAGTAACTAGCCTTGGAAATGGTTAAGATTAAATGTATTTGTTGTGATTCCACTTTGCACAGAACATGTTTTTGTATTTCAAAAATGAGAAAGTTCACTAAAGTAACGTACTTTACAGAATACAGCCTGTATTTCCCGTGTAAATGCAAGTGTTGAATTTATGATACAAGTACCACCTAAGTATACTGAAGCATTCTTCTGAAAATGCTATTTTACACACATTCATACTGAAAGCCTATAAAACACACACAGTGTAATACCTATGCCACTGGATGATCATTAAACTGTCATCTCTACATCCGTCTGCTTAGAAGAGTCAGGTAAAGCAATAAATAATAATCTTGTCTGAAGGAACTTATTTTTAAAAAGTACAATGGCAACAAAACAAATAATCTGTTAAAAACAAACAAAACATTAATTTGGATGGGACACAGCCAACGTCAAGTCACAACAAACTATTATAGTCTGACAACTGGTCCTTCAAGTGTAAGATAATAACCGAGCATTACTGTGAGTTGTGGCTGTTGCTGACGTGCACGGAATCCCCCACTGTCCCGTCTCCGGGTCGTGCCGCAGCTCTTCTGGGGGGAGGTTATAATTCAGGGTCTCACCCGCCGTGCTGAAGTGCGGCTCCGGACGACTCAGGCCAGATATGGCGACTACACAGCCGAAACCTGCGCATCTGTGAAATGTGGGAATTTCCATCATAAAAAGATCAGAAGGCTTCCCTGCACATTGCATTGAAATATTCTGGAATGTTCTTCTGAGGAATTAACTTTGTCACTACTATGCCTAGAAGGGGGGAATGGACAACCAGTTGACCTTTGACCCCAGAGGGTGTTTTTAGCAAACTATGAAGCGTTGTTTTCTGCCTTCAGTAACCTTCTGACTCTTATTTACTACCCATTTAGACTATTTTTACTGTAGTGTGTTAGTTAATACCACTGTTGCTTTAAAAAGAAATTAGTTGAATTAAAATGAAAAACAGATCATTGACATATCATTACTGAAGAGTATTTATAGCATGAAAGGGCAGGTAAAGGTCTGAGATGCTACCCCCTGTGGGGCAGTTAGCGCATATCATCACCCCCTACCGGCTTCAGGGCGCTTGGGCCGCAGGTCCTCGTCGCTCAGGCCGGCCTCGGGGGCCCGATAGCCCTGCACCAGCCTCTTCAGCTGTCCCGTCGCACCTGGCTGAGTCTCGTGGCCCCCAGGGCTCTGAAGCAGCCGCGATCTTTGTAGGGCCACGCTGTAGTCGGGGGGTCTGCTGTGGGGGTGCCTATGGGCATCCTCCTGCATGTCGCCCAGGGAAATCCCCTGGTAACCGGGGGGGGTCGGGGGGGGACCCCTGTACTTGTCATACTTGGCTCCTGCGGTCACGCAGTACACTGGCAGGGGGCCGTTATTGACACAACATGGAAAAAAAAAAACACAAATGAATCGCTGACAATGTAACACAGCTCAGCTTTAATGGAAACAGTGCAAGTCCACCATACAAATGTTACTAGTATTTATAGGGTATTATCAGCTGGAAAGTATTTTCACAGCGTAAATTATTAAGGTTAGAGATGCTGTTCAACCAAAAACTGTCAGAAAATTCCCAGTGCTGGTTTAACCCTTGTTATAGCAGGTTAACATTACAGTATCAGCACTGGTAGTATTTCATAGATGTGCCCTGACAATGCAGCCTGAGCAATGCAGGTTTGATGAGAGACTCTCCTCACCTATGAGTCCTTGGTCTGTGCTGGTGGCCACAGTCTTGTACGGTGAGTCTGTGCTCTGCGCTCTGCGCGGGGGGACAACGCGCACGGGGGCTGTGGGGTTGCCAAAGTCAAGGGGATCGGAGACCGGGCTGGGTGGCACTCTCTGACTGTACTGCTTATTTTCCCACCAGTCCTGAGGCGGTCTTTGGCCACTGTCACCTGCCCTCGTCCCTAGGGAGGCTCCCCTGGGCTGCTGGGTGACCCGAATGGCTGATCCACCGGCTCCCTGGAAGTTGTGTTGGGAGCCACTGGAGCAAAAGGACAGGCTACCCGCGCCTCCGGCCTCCAGACAGCAGATGGCAGTGTGATCTTGCGTGTGCTGCCTCTCAATGCTGGAGCATGGGAGCGTGGAGGCTCTCGTGACGGTCACTCTGGCCGGGAGGAAACCGAGAGGAAGGAAACACTGTCAATTCCGAAAGACTCCATTAAAGAAAAAGGTGGCGGCTGTTTGCTGTTGCGGGAGAGCAGCCTTTCACGCTGCTTCATTTACAGACTGATCACAAGCAATATTTGAATGGCAGCAATCAAGTGGATAAATGCTGTATTCATTTAATGATAGATGTCACGTTTCAATGCTAAAACACCGTGGTGCAAAGTCTGACTTTCCATGATATAAACAGGAATGCAGAATTGTGAAGCTGTTTAGGTTTGACAGGAGTGGTGTGATAATTGGTGGAGGAACATTCTTTTGTGAACATTACTTAAAATGTCCTCTAGAAGGTAACAACGGGCGGCGGAGAGAGGAGCAGTGGATGTTTGTCTGGGACGGCTGGCAGTGAGGTACCTGCTGCAGGGCTGGCTGCCTTTGACATCGGCAGGGGTGCCGTCCCTCTTCTCTGCGGCCGTGGCAGGAAAATACTCTTCTGCTGACGACAATGAGTCTGCAGAGAGGTCACCAACGGCAGAAGTCCTCAGAGTTTCAGCGCATGGGATAAACTTTGTCAAAGTGAAAGATTTACAAAATGGCTATACACTCAAATAATTCAAGAGCCCCCCCCATGACTGGATAACTTCAAAAAACAGGTTTCTTTAAGGAATGCAGGCAATATGCATGCAAATCTGTAGCAGAATGTGGTTATGTTTATCTTTACAGCTTAACTCAGCTTTAACTCCTAAGGTAACCTCATGAGTCATTCCTCTCCTAGAGAGTGAGTACATCCTGGTGGCTCACCTAGCTGAGCACTGATGACCTTCAGGCTGCTTTCGCTTGCCGGCGATGACGATGATCCTGACAGATACACAGGGCTGGAGTTGCGAGACTTTGGCATGCAGGTCCCTGCACCATCAAGGGAAGAAAGAGATGAGGGCTTGCATAGCAGAGTGATGAGTGAAAATGCACCTGGAAACCTATTACTGCATAAAACATGCATTTAATGTACACATGAGGAAGTCTTTCCTGTAATGTGCAGCAGACAGACTTTCCCCTGTGGAGACCGACCTTACCTTCCTGGGGAGAGCCGTGTGGGGACCGACCTTACCTTCCTGGGGAGAGCCGTGTGGGGACCGCCCTTACCTTCCTGGGGAGAGCCGTGTGGGGACCGACCTTACCTTCCTGGGGAGAGCCGTGTGGGGACCGACCTTACCTTCCTGGGGAGAGCCGTGTGGGGACCGACCTTACC
>JABFEB020000002.1:6347897-6363818 GCA_019775895.2 Stomatorhinus ivindoensis | reverse complement strand
GACACACTGCAGGGAGAGGGGACACACTGCACGCTGATGTAGGGGACACACTGCAGGGAGAGGGGACACACTGCAGGCTGATGTAGGGGAAAGGGCTGCTGAGGTCAAATAGGGAACATCTGCCCAACCGAGCCATGAGCACTAACAGAGTTCTGAGAAAAAAAACTGAAAAAAAACTAGCATAATGTTTTAATTTCAGTATACTTTTGGACAATCTTAGTTTGTTTATAAGCCTTGCATTTCCAACCGTAAGAGAACCAAAGGCTGAAGCCATCCTCTCACGCTGTCAGTAAAAGTGATGTGGTGCTGAATCATGTGACTGTATTCAGTCATTTTTAACACATTCAACGCATTTTAACTCTCCAAAGAAGGCACAATTGGGGGGAGTAGGAAGTGCTTGGTGCGGATTCTAGGGGAATTGCTCTTGTCCAAGCTCGTTACTGATAGTGGTCATTGCCCCTTTAAGACATGGCAAACTGGGATTGTAATAAACTGGGTATTGAGATAGAGTGCACATATAGAGATAGAGTGGCAGATATAGAGATAGAGCTGCGGTTATCGAGGTAGAGCGGCGTGTATAGAAGGTTGATGTTAGTATGAGTGGGTTTACAGTCTGTTCCAAAATTAACCAGTTCAGGAGAATTTGTTTGGTTTCAAATGGATGCTCTTATGAACTTCAAATATACCCCAGCTATGCATAAGCAAAGATGGTATTAGAAATGGACATGAATAATATGACCATCAAATGCATAAATAAATTATAAAAATACAGCAAGCAGAAAAGGGAGAAACTGAGGAAGTTTACGCTGCGGAAGCATGGAGAGAGACCAGCTGAAAAACGGGCTAGGCAGAAGAGCCTTCTCTCCAAGTCTGTCAGAGACAGGTCATCTCTGATGCAGCAGCCAGATGAACCCGTCCGCCTGTCCACATCTGCTGTGATGTGGACAGACATCTGGAATAGGTTCATCCGGCAGAGAATGTGCCAAAAGAACCACTGGGCACAACAGGCAGCAAAAATCTGTGCCACCTGGCACAACAGGCAGCAAAAATCTGTGCCACCTGGCACAACAGGCAGCAAAAATCTGTGCCTATTTCCAGGAGAAGGCGAGACTTTTACCTGTTTAATGTGTGTTGCCATGACATACTGCCTTATCCTTTCATCCTTATGCAAAGCAGAGTCTTTTATTGCAACAATGTGTCTGTGTGTCAATTTGCTAACAAACTCACAAAACAGAAAACGGTGGAAGAATAACTAGTTTAGGTACTTAACCCTATTCAGGTTCACAGGGCTCCAGAACTTAAGGGCACAAGGAAGGGAACAACCCAGGATGGGGCGCCAACCCATCACAGGGCACAAGGCAGGGAACAAGCCAGGATGGGGCACCAACCCATCACAGGCCATGCACTGATACACCTATGGACAATTTGGCAACTCCTATCAACCTCAGCATGTTTATAAACTGGAGGGGGAACCGGAGAACTTGGATGAAACCCCACGATGACACATACAGAACATGCAAACTCCACAAACATGGGGCCAAGGCAGAGACTCGAACCCGGATTGCAGAGGTGAGAGGCAACAGTGCAAACCACTGTGCCACTGTGCTGCCCCCAAATGAAATATTATTTTTATTATTTTATTATATATTTTTTGTTTATTTAATTATACACTATATGGACAAGTGGTGGGACACCTGGGCATTACACCTACAGGAACTTTTATGACATCACATTCTAAACCCACAGGCATCATAACGGACCCCCCTTTGCATACCAAGACATTTTGGACAATTCTATGCTTCCAACTTTGTAGGAGCAGTTTGGGGAAGGACCTTTCTGTTCCGGCATGACTGTGTCCCAGTGCACAAAGCAAGGTCCATAAAGATGTGGTTGGGTGAGTTTGGTGTGGAAGAACTTGACTGGCCCACACAGAGTCCTGACCTCAACCCCATCGGACATCTTTGGGATGAACTAGAATGGAGATTGCGAGCCAGGTTTTCATGTCCAACATCAGTTACCTCAGCCTGACCTCACAAATACTCCAGATGAATGAGCAAAAACATCCACAGACACAACAAATTCCTGTGGAAAACATCCCCAAACCAAGGCTCCCCCAGAATGTGACAAAAATCTGTTATTGTGACGTAGTGGGGACCCCACAAAAATCTGTAAATGCAATCAAAACCAAAAAATGCCGAAAGTCTTGTATTGTCTTTAGTTACTTATGGTTAAGGTTTGAGCTGGGTGGGGGTTAGGGTCATCATGTTGGGATTAGAGTTTTCACAATAGAAATGAATGAAAAGTCCCCACAAGATATAATTACAAACCTGTGT
This sequence comes from Stomatorhinus ivindoensis, assembly GCA_019775895.2. Taxonomy (NCBI): domain Eukaryota; kingdom Metazoa; phylum Chordata; class Actinopteri; order Osteoglossiformes; family Mormyridae; genus Stomatorhinus; species Stomatorhinus ivindoensis. The sequence continues at coordinate 6,361,485 of JABFEB020000002.1, read as the reverse complement.
GTGTGTGTGTGTGTGTGTGTATTAGTTATTTATCTATTCTGCCACTAGATGGCGCTATATGCTTAAGTTGCTTCATACTTCCTTGCAATAATATTCTCTTCCAAACTATGTTCCATAAAAATAATATATTAAGATAACACTAAGAATGCCTTACTTATGCTTACTGCCGGAAAACCTCCAGAGGAGAATTTCAAAGACACCACACTGTTTATGGAGGTGAATGCAGATGCAGGTGACATGCAAGTCAGTAACCAGATCACATTTAGATGCTGTGAAATCTTACCCATACGGGCCATAGCAAGCGGCAGGGCTGAACTGTATCCTGGGAAGTCCACACTATAAGGTGGTCTACATTAGAGAAAGTCTTTAATCGTGGTGCTGACCATTGGTGGAGTACATGTTAGGCGAATGGTAACAGCAACAGTGAGATGTTGGAGCGAAACCCGCACTAGGTCACTTTCCACAAGGTTCAGTCCAATATGGTCCCAGATTTCACTGTATATACTCTATAATCCTGTGTTTAAGAGAGAGAGACAGATTGTAAAGGCAGAATTTCTGCTGGATACCTTTAGCCAGAGGGACACGTTAAGCTTTTGAAGTCAGATGTGTTGGTTGCTTCACAAAGGTTGAAATTCTTGGCACATTTCCATTCAGAATAGGAAAGAGATCACATGACAAGGGCACTGTACGGATTATGCAATGAAGTGAATTTATGCTACCAAGCACACACATAAACACGGACACGCCCATGTTGTGCTCAATGAGTCATCAAAAATTTATTATCATCAGTATTTACAATAAAACACTTAAATACCTATTGTCATCTCCAGCCTCTTGAACAAACCTAAGACTCATTTATGTAACATTGGATTTTCCCTGTTGATTATATGAGATGAAAAGGTAGAGAAGAGGCAAATGATGTAACTGCACCTTCTTATGAGGCAGAACTCAGCCCTGAGCAGCTGCAATTCCTCTTTTTACTCTGCTGAAAAGACTGAGCTCTGGTCTAACAGCTGGAAGAGGGATGGGCCTGCGTGTATGAAACGTAGCAACACCCACAGAGCCTGCCTACTTCCACGGCACCTTCTCAGCTGCTCTGCTTTTAAATCGAGAGCTTTTGATGACATCATCATGCACACAACTGCGCTGATGTCATCATCGTACAAATAACCACGTGTTAACAGGGAAAGAGAAACCTGGACTGTGGCCTCATTCTCTCAGAGTGAATGCAGCTGGAAGAATCATCAGAATCCCCCTACCCTCCATTGATGACATCACCCTCGAATGTTGCATCCGCCAGGCCTCCTGCATTGTGGAAGACCCCTCCCTCTCTGTCCCCCTCCCATCTGGCAGAAGGTACAGGAACGTCCAAGCTCCTCTGCCAGGTCCTGCAACGGCTTCTTCCCCAAAGCTATTAGGACTCTGAACTGTTTATCAGCCCCTTTATAAATCTGATTTTACCACCTTATCCAATGGACATTGCACATGACTACACATTTCCTATATCTGTGACACATCTGTTGTATCTATTAATTAATTTCTTTTTCTACTGTATCTGTTCTATTGCATGGGTAAACCTCGCTCAGCCAGGACTTCTATTTATTTGTCATTGTTAATGCTAGCCTAATGCAAAAAAGAAGACTGACCATCAACAAGTATCTGTGTGCATTCGGCCTATTCATTTATATTTCAATCTGTTATTACTAGGATATTAATGCATATAGAAAATTCTGTGCGCTGTGAGTGCACTTTAGCAATACGCTGTGGCCACCTTTGGGCATACCTGCCCCCCCCCTGGGACAGTCCAGTTATAAATGACTAGACCCGCCTCTGGTTTCAGCATATAAACATTACTGCATGCGAGCAGCACGGCGGCTTTGGTTGGTACTTTAGCCTAAATCTCTGTATCCCTGAATTAAGGAAGTGGTTGCAGAGGGTGCATGGATGCATGGACAGTACATTGCATTCACTGGAGGATCTGTGACAGTGTGCTGTAGAGGAGATGAAAGACACACAAACAGGAAAACAAGTCACTGTCTTTGGTTTCCTTGGCGTTGTGGGTTATCACGTTGGCCTCGTAGGTGAAAGTGCCCCAGTCAGTCGCCTTGGGGGGATGGGGTGTCCCTCAGCGGGGTTAGGACGCTGTGTCTGTGAGCGGAAAATCAGCAGCTCGAATCCCGCATATACATGGTCTTAAAATGCGTCATGGGCGATCAGATCACAAGCAGACGGCTGAAACACATGCATCTATCATGCCTCTCCAACGTGACCAGCTGTCCACTTGTGCTCGTGTCTCGTTACTGCTCTGCACACAGTTAGTGTGATGTCATTGTTTGGGACGCATCCAGGACACATTTGCATTTACGCTACAAAAAAACGTGGTCAAATGCATCCCAGACCACCTCAGCAAGTGGTTTGGCGTGATCGGATCCCAATGCGTCTTGTATTTCGCACTGTCCACTTGTGAATCGATTTCCCAAGAAGCATTGTAAAAGCAAGTGTTAACAGGGCCAGCAGAGTGACCGTTTGCGTCCCCTAATCGCCCCGGGGACTGTCTGACGCTGCTTTCAGCTGCACCTCGCCTTGTATAAAAGCATCTGTCAAATGAATAGATTGTAATTGGTGACAAAAACAGTCCATCGTTCCTGTGATCTGCATTTCAGGCCAAGTGCAGTAACTGGTTCACCGTCTTACAATTTCAGCTAGTTGAATTCAGAGAAACCTGGATTTTTAGTATTTCTAACCCTAACTAATGGGGAGCTTGTCGGTGTGGCTTTGCTCTTATTGTAGTATTTGCTACTTTCCACCCTGCATGAATGGATATTTTGGTATGACAAATGAAGCGTCTAACTTGCAGGCCACTCACAGAGTTTTTCTCTACTACCCCAACCATTATAGAGTATGAAAAATCTGGAGTGTAGCTTTTGTGACACGAGTGGTCATTCTTATGTATTCCTTGTATGTATGTTAAATGGCTAGATGATCGTCTGTGCATGTCATTGGCTGGGTACAGATTACTGCATAGGTCATCCTAGGCTATAGTCCAAGGCCCTGGCATTGCAGTGGTTAAACTTGTTAAATCTGGCCTGCAGATGGATCCGCTGACACCCTAAGCGCTGACACCCTGAATTTATTTTAAAAAGACAACAAACATGCACAATGACAATGTTTTCGTTGCTTCAAAGATGGTTTGACACACATGTATTCACACCAGCAGGGGGAGCAATTTAACAAGAACTGTGCTGCAAAACATTAGTGAGCCCAGATGATTCCGAGGTAAATAAATAAGCACCGTATTTTTAACGGCAAGAAGTTCTGCATGTTTTTTTTTCCTGTTATGGTAGTCGTACTTTTTTCTCCTTGTTCCAGCCGTTGTGTTTCCATTAACAACTTCATTTAACCATTATTGAATGCAAATAATATTTCATGTATATAGAATATAATAAAAGTTATGGGGTTAACCTTCCTATGGTGTTCGGGTCTGCACTGACACGTTTGTAAGTTTAAAACGCATAAAAGCACCACATAAATTTGTGTACTCCATCAGGAACCTCTATTTAAACAAAATAAATATTAAAACAATGAATAGACATGTAAGCCCAGACATGTAAGGTAAGATAAGACCAATTCAGGTTATTTATATAACTCTCTTGAGGTTTATTTTAGTTTTTAATTGAAAACTAGAGGTATGCTGTCAAATGAAAGGTCTATAAAGCCAGACCAAAAATATTAAAACCAATCTTTTCATGGATAAGGAAGCCTAACAAGGTAACCAAGAGGGAAGAAACAAATTCAACAATAAATTATTGTTCTGGTATTTTAAGGCTGATTTAATACACAGGTCGGCACTGACCCATCTAACATAAGAGATAGGAACAGAAAACTAACACAGGATAAAGATTAATCACGAGACAGAGCCCTATTGGTGACGTTTCTCTATGACCCAAAGCATTACAAAGAGTAGCTGCATAGCTGCATGGGAAGCACTGACCAGTGTCGCTGGCAGGACCCAGACTGCAGGATCCAGACTGCACCTTTGGAGAGTTCACATACTGTACTCTGCCTGTTCCACTTTTCTATGCAACGCTGCCACACTCTGCTTTATCAAAAGCAGGATGTGGCACCGAGGCACAGTGAGCCATACACCACAGCAACATTGCGCCAGCAGATGTCTTGCAGAAACTGCTAAACATATTACCTGGTGGTTGGTTAAACTGCAAGACAAGTAGCCATTAACAAAGACCTGCATGATGAGAACAAAGACCTGCAGCTAAAATGCACATAATACAATACCTGCCACATAAAATAACTTTATGAAAGACTAAAGTTCATAAACCTGTGCAAACTTGGAATGGGGACGACGTGATCTAGCAAAAAAGTTAATTCTAGAAAGTGCATCACTCACACATATTTCAAATATAAATAATTACTGACACAGAATACGGACCTCAAGTCATGCAAGATGTTCAGTCAACAAAGCAGTGCAGACCGGCTGGTCCTTTTCTCATTTTTGCTCTGATGTTGCCCGTTGATGTTTTCAAGGATCTTGTTTCTCAAACAAGGACATAGTGACAGCAATCTTTCTTGTAGCCATTCAAGATTCAAGAGAGGTTTATTGTCAGTACAACAATATACACAGTATACATTGTATTGAAATGCCGTTTCACACAGACCCTTCCATGGTGCATTAGTAAAAGAAAGAAACAAGAAATCAAGAAATTACAAATAAATAATATCTAACTAAACTAAATTAAGTGGCTCTATGTTTAAGTAAACTATCTGTACACTAAACATGGCGGGTCAAGAAAACAATACAGTGCAATGATACAAAGTGAACAAAACTGAACATGTGCAATTGGTTCAAAGTACAGTGTGCGGGTTCAAGTTATTGCAGGAATATTGGATGAGACAAGACAGAGACGTGCAAACTGTGACTAGTGCAAATCAGCATGAGGTAGGAAATTTCTTTGACAAAATACAATATACAATACAGAGTGTGCAACGTTGGGCTCTTGTTTGCATGCATGCCAAAGGTGTTAGAGGTGGTCTTGCTAAGTAGTTATTAAAAATGGGCGCATGTATGTAAATGTATTTCATTCATGCAAGCTTACAGTTAAAATGATTTACAACCTAATGGACACAAGAAGTACAGTAATTGTCAAACAAAACAACACAAGTGGAGAATTGGTGAGCAAATGACACTAAATAAAGGCCACTGTTCAAAAAAGTGGAAGGGAATCTGTACAGAATTTGATGGAAAAAATAATATTTAATCTAACTGGAGCATATAGTGATTACAATTTTATTTGCAAAGTTTTAAAAAATATGTATCATTTTGCAGCCCATTTGCAAACTCCTTTCTCACGGTTCACTTCATATTAAGCTGCCTGACAAAATTGTAAGGAGTCTGATACAAGTGTCACCCAGCCCGGCTGACTGGCTGAGTGCAGCCGGGTTAGGGGCCGAATGGCCTCCTCTCGTTTGTAAATTTCTTATGTTCTTATGTAACGCAGAACACCTAATGTTACATGTTACATGTCTGATACCCATCATCTCCAAACATACAATGTGCTTGCACAGGAGCAGAGAACTCAAGCGATACATCATTTTCCATGAGCACTTATGCATAAGTATGGCACAAAGGAAGAAATGTGTTTCCTACAAAGGAGTGGATTTCTGTGTTGCCCCGGATAAGCAACCTGCCATTGAAACAGCAATTAAAAATGAAGCCAGAATATGGCATTAAAGCGGGGCTTTCAAATGGATATATTTTGTTTTGGGCGTCAAACATTAAAATGTGTGAAAGTAAGATTGTAATATAAGTGAACTCATGCCAATACAACTGTTTCTCCATGATACTAAGACCTCCATGCCACGATTCTAGATAAATGGCCACTGAAAACACAGAAGTTTTAACAAATTCATAACCGATGAATACTGACTAGGCATAAACAGTGAATAGCCCACCAAAAGATGCCCCAATTACAAGCTCTCCTCATGTGACGGGGGGGGGGGGGGGGTATCACTGCTTTGGCACAAATCCCCTCGAGAGCCAAGGGCAGTGACTCACTGGAGCTGCCCTAAGGCCAGGGAGCCGCAGCTCTGGACGGCAGCGTCTTGCAGCTCAGGATTTCCCCTCTGCCAGCTCATTTGGCTCCTGAAGCAATCAGACATGCTACGGGTGTGAAAGCAGGAAGGAACTCATAAGCTTAACTGGGGACCGCTGTGGCAGTGTGACACCAGTGACACTGTGACAGTTACCCTGCCACATTCTGCACCTAATCGTAGTATTGCCATTATCTTGGACAGAGACATGGGGCAGCCGAGACACTATTCCTAGTAAAACAGCGATTCAGACTCAGAATACTTACATCCCCCCTACAAGGGGAGCAAGGTAGATGTGCCGGCTGCAGAGAATGGCACTCCATCGCAGGATACATAGGGAACCATTCAGAAACACCAAGCTGACTGTGGGAGGAAATCCAATATATTTACTTAGCAGATGTACAATGTACAAGCAAAGATCAGACAGTGTTCCTGGACATAATTACTCAACTGGCATATTGGATGGAAATTCAATGATCTTCTGAAATTGGGAAGAACGTGCACAGGGCCAGGATTCGAACCCCCAACCTTCAGGCTCTGACACGTTAGGGCCCGTTGCTATCACACACGTCACGAGCATGGGACACTGGAACTGTAGCTCCAAACGAAACTGATCCAGTCTCGAATGATTCACTGAGCTCTCAGCGTGAGAACTTCAGACAGCTCGAGAACTTTGCAACACCCCTGGTTACTCCTGTTGTTATGAAATTATATTCTATTCTTAGTGCCGTTCCACCTCATATTCTCAGAGGAGTATATGCAAAAAAAAACAATATATAGTAAATACATGAGTATAAACTTGCAGTGCATATATGCAAAAATTATATATATATATATATATATATATATATATATATACATACATGTACATACATGACTACAGTATATGGGTATAAGCTTGCAATGAGTATAGGCAAAATAATACAGTATATACATGAGTATATGAGTATAAACTTGCAATTAGTATATGCAAAAATAATATATACAGTTTATACATGAGTATAAATTGCAATGAGTATAAGTAAAAATAATATATACATATATACATATATACATGAGTATATGAGTATAAACTTGCAATGAGTATATGCAAAAATAATATATACAGTTTATACATGGGTATATGAGTATCAACTTGCAATGGGTATATGTACAAATAATGTTACTACAGCTATCCGCTTCAATATATATGGCACATAAGAGAATGTTAGAATGCTTTGCATAGCATCCATGTTCAAACTTTTCATCCACTTGTCACAATGAGGCTGAAAACGATCCCAAGAAGCATAGCGCGTAAGAGAGAAGATACAGGTGGGATACAGGTAACGTACCAAACGTGCAAATATGGTTTTATGTTATTTTTCACAGTTTATTTTTTTATTGATTTTAATTGTTAAACGTCTTTTAAAATACTTTTTGCGAAACGTGCATTGGTGGTCTGGGGCTTCAAATCATAGTACGTTGTTAAAATATCGGTACTTTAAATCCTAAATGAACATCGATATTCCAAAAGGCAATGCCTCAACCTTGATGGGAAACCCCTGTGCTTTCCCGGAACGAAAAACCCGTCGGAAAACACCATAGTTCCCCCAGCGCCCCGCCTGCTACTGCGCAGAATCCAAAATGCACGAGGCGCGGGTCATAATAAACATTCCTATGAAACTATAATCTAAGAAGTACATTAAGAAAAGGTGAAATAGACATTTGAGTGAGTCGGTAACTACGGTAACTACTATACGCGTCGAATCGCTGCAGATTCAGATAACATAATCAATTTTAATTCGAGGTAAAGTTGATTATATCCCGAAACGTAAATATTATTGTACTCCTTCCAGGTTAAATTTTATTTGTTTTTGATACTGTTCGTGCGTAAAGGTCAATTACATTTGTTTAGTGTAATCACTTTAATGGTTGTATCGAGGACAGATCGCTACCGACTTAGCACTAAGGAAAAGTGTCCTTATATGAAAGGATCCATAGCGCCACGAGTGGCTCCATATAAATATTACAGCATTTCCCGGAAAGGCGCCCCGCAGCCTGTTCAGCGGCGTTTACAAAAAACCGCGCCGGAGAGGGCGGCCCGGGACGCCAGCATTGTTGTGTATTTATATCATGTACATAGTTATATCGACAATATGACAGACTTAGGAAATATATGGCGTTCAAATTAGTCTAGCCTGAGATTTATAATTGTATTTTAATCATCTCAGTCGACAGTTATCGTGCTTAATGTTATACTCTACATGCTTCTTAAAATACGTGTTATTGATAAGTCAGACACAGGACAGCGTCGCGTTCTGGTTTGCACGCGTGCGCGGACGCCTTAGAGCCGCATACCTCGTCGCTGTCACGCTCTGCAGACAACGTGCTGATTTCTCGGAAATCACACCGCCTCGCGGCATGTTTGCGAGCTGCTGCGCGAGCGGACACACCCCACACGCGGCCGTCACGTGAGCGTGCGGGGAATCCCGCACACCACTTTAAAACCGCTGCGCTTCCCACTGAACGTCAGTTTTGTCAGAGCCAGCGGATCCCGTGAGAGAAGCGCGCAGACACAGCGGAATATTCAATTTCCAAAATAAACCGGTCAGATACGTCGTTGCACAGTAAGTTGATTTAGGGTTTTGAGAGTCGACATCCAACAAATAGGTCATCGCATGCTTTTAATGTTTAACATAGAGTGCATCATTTTATATTAATGATTTTTTTCTATTACATGTGTGCTATCCAGTCTTGTTTTTATTGAAATAAAACCAAGTCCTGTGTTTACTTTTTTAACTTATTTCTAAAACGTTAGAAATTGTGTTACTGCATTTAACCTTGTGCACAAAAGTAACTACTTGATAACTGATTGCGTTGTAATTATGGCATTTTTAGTGCTCGATTAAATGTTTCCAGAGAGCTGTTTCATTGTTATTTTGCATTGCAATATACATACGTACAGACATCATTATTATAAATCTGGTCAGTTTTTGATTATTGTGATGTCAGCGCTGTAAAATTCAATGCATTGTAGTGCATAAAGCTGCGAATACTGTCAGTCTTGTCCGCACCTAAGACATCTAGCCTCAGAAAGCAGTTTTAGTCTTCTTAAGGCATACCTCTTCCTGTTTGACACATAATGAATGTTTGTCTTCATGTGCACCACCCAGTTCCTGTGAATTACAAACAGGCAGTAGATGCACTAAGGTTTCTGGGCTGTACGGGTTGTATTGGTCATGGGAATCAGGCACATTAATTGTTTGGTCCCCACAAACACACCCTAATATTTCAGGCTGTCTGCCATCTGTTGGTGTGCAGAAGCGAGCTAATGAATGTTAACTGCTTCTACAAACCCTGAAGAAAAGACTGTGAAGCAGATGTTGTAATAATTAGAACGATCCCATCTTGTAATTTTTGCATCATCTTTTTACGTTCTAATAATACTCTGCATGTCTCTCTCTCTGTCCCCCTTCCTGTATCTGTCAGTCATGCCTGTGGCACGCATGCGGATGAGACCGTGGTTGGAGGATTGCCTTGAATCCCAAACTATCCCTGGATTAGTCTGGGTGGACAAGGTACTGTACTTTTCAACCATTGTATTCCAATGTTTTTGTATTGTCTTCTTGAGAAACTGAAATATAAGTAAATTCGTTTTAACTTAAACCTTGGAGAGAATACTGAAGTGCCTGAAATTCTTGACTTTGTGATAATATCTAGGATAAGAAGATATTTTCCATCCCTTGGAAGCACGCAGCCCGGCATGGTTGGGAGATGGAAAAAGATGCCAGTCTTTTTAAACAGTGGGCGATTCATACAGGTAAGATCACAGAGACAATATAGATGTTCTACAGTAATAAAACAGGCCAGTGTTGAAAAATGTATACATGGTTTAAAAATTGTTATAAAGTATTAAATATGTGGGTTTTTTGTCTTGCTTTTTTTGTTTTAGGAAAATACAAGGCAGGAATATCTCATCCGGATCCTAAAACGTGGAAAGCCAATTTCCGGTGTGCGATGAATTCCCTGCCAGACATCGTAGAAGTCAAAGACCAGAGTATCAACAAAGGCTGTGCAGCTGTAAGGGTTTATAGGATGCTGCACACTGATTCCAGGAAGAAAGGTAAGGGCCACTCAGATGCATCTGCTGCCTTATCACAGAACCATAAATAAAAATAATAAGGACACTGATGCACAGTTTCCAAGATGGTGTCTTCCTTTCATCCTCAGAGAAGAAGGCACGCACTAGAGAAGCTAAACAAAAGGCCAAGAGAAAGGCAAGTATATTTACATTTTTCTAAAGCATGAACGCTTAACAAATGATGGCATTCTATCCGAAACTTTGACTGGACTTGGCTTGACTGTTTTGGGGGCGGCTGTTTTACAGGAGGAAGTTGAAAATGAGGAAGCCAGTTGTCACAGTGCTCAGAGTGAGGATCACGTGCTGCTGTCTGGAAGCGTTGAGCACTCTCCCCAGTCAGGTACGGCACGGCGCAATGCTCTGCCCGCTCTGCCCGCTCTGCCTTGAGGCTGGTTCATTCCTGTGCCATCAGAATGAGCAAGCAGCGCCACCAGGCCTCCACTCATGTTAAGGGCTGGTTTTCTTTTCCTCACACTGAACGGCATGTTAGGGCAGTTACTGCTTTGGATGTCGTAATCGCGGCTGCCTGCTCTAATGACTCCCAGTAAATAAACTGAGATGCAGCCATGTGGTTTAACAAATCTATTTCGTTTTTAGAAATGGACATTTCAAGCAGTCCGTATTCGACAGATGAAGGATCGGTTGAAGATCCAGACAGCATGGATATCCAGGGCCTGCTACAGGTGTCACCAAGCCACTCCTCAGGTACCAAATGCATTATTTGCTGTAATGTTACTGTTCATAATGTTCGTGTGATGGAACTAATTTGATTCTGCTGAACTGAATTGTCATTAGTACAAATATACAAAATATGAATATTGACATTTTCCGTCTAAGGACACCAATTACAGTCACTGCTACAGACTGCTGTCTGTAGAATGTTTCTAACCATCGTTTTCTGCCTTATGTTTTCCAGATTTTGACGATAAAGTAACAGCTGAGGTGTGTTGTCATATTGCGTCGTATGAATTTTTCTGCTTAGATCTGTTGCACATTCATGTGGGATCATAAAAATGTGTCACAGAATATTCCGTCTTCAGCTCTTTCAGATCACACAAGACTTGGAGCAGGACCCAGTGCAATGGCAGGACATCTTTCCGAACGGATTCGGGCTGCAGAGCAACGTTGTGGACAGTACAGACCCATCAGACAGCTCACTGGACACCTGGAGTGACAATTCAGGTAAACATGCATTCATTACCATAAGGTTTAAATCATTGTGTTCATGCTCTGCAAAAAAAAATCATAATAATAATATGAGTATATTGTTTTTTCCCATGAAAAGATAGGGAACCAATATTAATATCAGTGTGTCAGCAAAGAGCATATAATAGTATATATATCCCATACAGAGTATAAATTTACAAATAACAAGCATTCAGAATCTTATCATAATTACCAATGGAGTTCTGCAGTCTGCCCTGTGACTGTTTCCACCAAATATACACTTTGTTCTGTTTTTTTTTAGGACAAGAAATCGAGGTTCGATTTTATACAGAACTGAGGAGAACCTTGGCAGATAGTGAGGAAGGCCTCGGAGTGGATCCCTTGTCCATTTCCAGCTTCATCCAGCAGCTTGGTTGAACACCCCCACAACTTCACGGACTGTTAACAGGATCTCAGGCAAAGACTGTTTTACCATTGTGGATGCTAAAAAATCCGTCTTGTTCCAGTGAACATCAATCATGAGGGACCCCCTGAATGTCTGAAGTGACTGCAGTCAGTCACCCCATCCAGGACCTGCTGAATATGCTCTTTTTAAAGTATGCACTTTACTGTGATATGTAGACTTATATGTGAACTTCTCATGGACTTGCAAAATGTGTTTTTGCCACCAGCTGTTATCCACTGTTTTGTTGACCATAAATGAAATTGCATTTCCATGAATCTCTACAAAACCACGTTGCAGGATTTACTGAAAATTGGCTGATTTAGCCGATAAGGTAAATTCTGCGTCAGAGTTTGTTTCCATGCTAAACTGTACATTTGTAAATTTTGTAAAGAGGTTTCATTTGCCATTTTCTTATTGTCGTTGATGAATATATTAATAAACATGAATTTTGCCATGTTGTCACAAGTCTGTCACTGAACACCTTTCGAAAATTTGCCTTATTGCAGCGCTGGCATGCGATGTGCATTTATATAACAGGAAGAAGACGCATCTCATCCGGAGCCTCTGTGGTATTCAGTCAAGGCGAATGATTCCCACTGTCCTACTGGAAGGATGATTCAGCTTCATTATTAATTACTGGCTCTGTAAAAGGATCTCATAGTGCCGAATAAGACTCTTTAAAAGCCTGGATAACCAATTTATAAAATAATCAAACTTAACCTGCTTTAAGATAAAGTGGCTTAGAAGTACCATTTACCATTTACAAAAGCAGGTTGAAATTATTTTTAAGCTTACTGGAAGAAAATGCCTAAATATTTTAAAGTAACGCTAATGTATGATCAATAAAAAAAAAGTAGAACTAAAAACAATATAACTAATAGAAAGGGAACTATCAAACATTGGCATTACTTAAAAAAAAGAAATGCTCGTCGTGGGAAAGTGAAGTGACTTGATTAAATGAATAAAAGTGACAAAAAAGCAACATATTCATATGAGTCAGCACCCTGGAAAAGACCTAGACCCTAGAGTTTAGAAAGATCTGTTTCACACCTGCATATCTTTGTTTATCTACAAAATGTGAATCATTTCTGCACCAGCAAAGCGATTCCACACTTAATGTTTTTAATGAGCTTTACGGTCAAGTGTTAAGACACAAAGGTACTTCCATAATCTTTGATCGAGTTATTATGTACACATCCATAATTTATTATTAGTCCTTTGGGTATGAGAATTAAACAAGTCATACAAAGGAATTTCCTAACGATGCGTTTTCCTTCTTCCCCAAACCTAGTTTCATGTGTCAGTTGTAGGTTTCACAAGCGTCTCATGATCAGTAACAAAAGGATGCAGCAGTATTTCTCAAAACCATGTGCAGAACTTGGTCGGCTCGGCTCAGGTGCAGAACTTGCCTGCCAGCCCTAGACAGCAGGTCATGTTCCGTAGCATTCAGTGACTGAAACTGAAGGAGGCTGTTTAGCAGGGGGAAAACTCTGGAGATCTGTGTTCAGCCTACAGTGTACTGAGGTTAAGGGCCTGTCTACAGTGTACTGAGGTCAGGGGCCTGTCTACAGTGTACTGAGGTTAAGGGCCTGTCTACAGTGTACTGAGGTTAAGGGCATTTCTACAGTGTACTGAGGTCAGGGGCCTGTCTACAGTGTACTGAGGTCAAGGGCATGTCTACAGTGTACTGAGGTCAGGGGCCTGTCTACAGTGTACTGAGGTTAAGGGCCTGTCTACAGTGTACTGAGGTC